>JAGTXR010000351.1:0-280061 GCA_022606575.1 Glossosoma conforme | reverse complement strand
TCTAGAATTTAATTCCAATTGGAACTATAATTTAGTTTACATAAACGCGGAAAAGAGTAAAGCAAAAGTGACATTTCATAATGCGTAAAATAGAATTGCGCCGCGTTGCACAAAATAACACATTGTGAAAAAGCAAATCATTTTTCAACTGCAAAACTATTTTAATTAATTTAGATAAATGACTAAATTTATTATAAAAAAATAATAAAAATAATATAGTTCATGCATCAGAATGAAGTTCGACCAAGAAGTGAGCAAACAAACAATTGCGTCGTCTCCATTTATAATATTATCTCCGGTTGGCATCGTTGCTAACTCGCGAGACAAAATTATGAAATAATGACTACATATTTACTTTTACTTTCTTTTACGAGGACTATATTATAAATTATTATAATATTCCGACTGTCAAATAACCGTGTGTACAATTGATTATTGATATATTGTGTGCATAGTTTCTATGGTATATAATTTTTTTAATCGAATACTAAATCTACCTTGCAACGGATTGTTTTTTTATTACATGAGAAAAAATATTGTAAATAAAACAGTATATTTTCAGTAAATTTGAATGGAATAAAATGTTGTTTTGGATAAAATATCACATTTAGTAAAATATTTTATAATAAACTGTGCAGTAAAAACTGAAAAGTCTACCATAACCTTACTAACTTACTCGTAGTATATGAAAAATATATTTGTACCCCAAATAACAATCGTCATAACATCATTTTTATATTATACACAAGTAAATTATGCACAAGTATCAGCTATAATATCATTACTTTTATTTTGTGATAGTATATATTAATATAATTACACAACGTAGACCAGCGTTTGTGGCAAGCATTTCCTCATTTGAATGTCTTTTCTTCAGCGTGGTAATTACACATTTATTTTTGTCACATTTATTCATATTTGATTTAACTGACATTTCGCTAGACGATTATCATTATATACACGTTTCAATGATATTTAGAAAAGCTGCATTTATTATGACATAGGTCAATGTCACGTATAAAATATCAAACCGTTTAACGACAAATAAAGCTATTTTCGTCGAAGGCTAAAAACACAACGGTCTTATTGATTATATACTTTTGATAAAAAATATAGTTTTTTATTGCAGATCTTTGACAGCAAATGATGCAACGTTAATTATGCTTTTAATGAATTCGTAATAAATATAAACATATAATATAATAACTAAATATACAAAATTAATGGTTTTATATACGAGTATAAAACTTGAATGCATATTTTATTAAATATAATGAAATAAACTGAAATTGTGTAGATTCGCAATTTTGTGCGTTTGAGAGGGAAAATATAAAATTAATTTATCAGAGTATATCTGTTCGAATTGAGGATATAACAAGCATGTATAATTCACGCGCCACACCGGTTAGGAAGCTCTGCAGCCATGTTGTATAACACATTATACGAGTATTGATATGTCGAAATGACAGTCGTTACCTTTTGACTCTGCACCTGCGAAGACTCTTCTTTGATGACCTTTTCAACCACGGCGGGCGCTGCTGTTGTTCCTTGAGATTTGCCTCTGCCGAATGATGGTCTCGAGTTTCCATAGCGTCCTAAAGAAATCGTCGTAAAACTTAAATGATTGATTGTGGAAAGCAAAAGCGACATGGTAACAATAAAATTGTAAAAATAACATAGCATAACAATTACAAAAGCAATATTTATTGTTTATAAAATAATAATTATTAAAAATACAGCATTCGCTCAAACAAAATACGCACAGTGCTAAAGTAAATACCTGTATGACGTGTGGTGCAAATAACCAAAATACAAATATTACTATGTATTTTAAATATTATTTGTATTATTTACGATGTGTCTTTAAATTGTAAATATTTCAATTTGGGAAACAGAAAATGCAGCAGGCATTGTAACCAAGTTTAATGTAATTTATTTAGATGTTGGTATTTAGCACACATTTTATTACACGTATACACTATTCAAATGGAGATGTGTTTTAAATATATTTAAATAAAGAGTTAAGTGTTAGCGGACATTTTATGCAATTTCGCAAGTTTTTATACATAAATTATGCAAATATGCGCTGCGCGTCAATTTCCATACTTAAAAGTCACATAATCAATTGTTTCTATTAGAGGTGGCCATTTCGAAAACTTCATTCTTGACAAAACAACAATTATATAATAAGCTGTTTTTAGCGAAAATTAATAAATCATATTAATTTATCACGTAAAAATACATTATTATATTACTAAAATAGTAAGTAAATGTTACATAACGACTCCCTTAGGACATTAAATCTGTCTTTCAAAATTATTTATAAAACTAGCTCATAAAATGAAGGAAGACTAATTTAATATTAAATTAAATTATAAAACCTATTTTTATTTTGCTTCGTACTCATAATATCAATTTTCTGCAATTAAGGCATGCTATTGCTAGCCTGAGGCTTTTACTCGAATACTGAGATATTCAAATCGATAATATTCCACATCGTAATTACTATATTAATTAGCCAAATATATTTAAATACTAAAACTTATATATATTGAGAGTATATTAGAGTTTATATATTGTTTTAATCATAATTATAAATTCATTATTCTTCATGTCTTACGGAATTACTTGAATATCGATTTTAAAGATGTTAAATACTTACTATTAAGTTCAATCAATATATCCTCCCTGTAATAATTTATAACAAACGTGGACTGAGAAACGTAGATCGTAACAGCTAGACTTTCCCAAATTATAATGATTGCCCAATAATAATTGGTATGAAGAGGTCCATGCTCGGAGTGTCATAAAAATATAGAATCCGAGATGAGGTTACCCGAAAAAAAACTTATGGAGTGAAAGCTTTAGAAAAAAATAGGTCACAAAAAGTGGCAATGGACGGGACACATCGACAAGGATTGATAAAGAAGATTAAGTAAGAGTGGGGTCCAAGAACCGGAAAATGGACTATTGGCATCTGAATGCTAAGCAAAAGATAATCGGATGATATCAAATAAATATATCAGGTGGCAGGATGCGGAATCAAGAGGATCGAGAGAGAGATGCACTCATGTTAAAGGCCTACGTTTAACAGTGAACGGACACAGAACGATAATGATGACACAACTTATTGCATAAAAAATGAAAATGTCGTAAATTTGCAAATTAATTTATATTCCTTTCCGAGAAAATGATCAACAACGACTTGTCGCATTCAACTCGAAAATTGAGTACTGCAAAGCATGAAAACTGTCAATATCAATAAATAATTACTTGCAGATTATCACAACGCAAGACATTTGTAACGTTTATAGTCACAAATATGAATGTAAGCTTTACATAACATGATTATTCTGTAATTTTAGAAGAGGTGGAGGTGTTTTATAATTTAACACCTGTAGTTTAAGATATAATATCCTGTCATATTTAATATTTCATATAATACAATCTTGTATTAATAGGCGGATACATGAGATTTACTAGAGCTAGATAGTCCTATATATAATCTGGATAAGATTGAGTTGACCTAAATTGAGAAGCATATCGCTTATCGTGGGGAATTCCTGAATTTGTATTTTTATAATGAGTTGTGACGTAAATACAATAAAAAGTGAGGCGCCGGTTGTCGTGGTGAGTTATGGCCGCTTCTGACATACCCCAGGTGGCTTTTACATCATTTATCTTAGGAGAAGATGACGGGCCCGCTGATGAACAAGAGGCGGGGGGCGGCGGCCTCAAACGCACATATGGAAGTGCTTTCTACGGTGAAAGCAAAATCGAGAAAGTGCTCCTCGCCCAGATTGTGTTTTGATCAAACCAGGAACTAACCTTTGAGCGATCCACCGGTCTTGAGACATCGCGAAGAGGTTTGGCGAGGGTATCCGATCGGATCGAAGCTAAATATCGAGAGTTTGCGCGTCGCTGTAAGAACCGCCAAGCCGGCCTGGCATATTGTGCAACATGGCGATGCAACGGACACTGTAACTGCACAAGTGAAGAGTTCCAGGTACTTGGACGGAACGCAGAAATCGTCCCCTTAATAAATCTATCTAAAGTTTTATATTATATTTACATGATGGGCCATAGAGACTACATTTCAACAAGCTCATAGCAAAACAAATGCGATGCCCTTGAGAATATAATATTGCCAATGACGTTTTGATTGCATTTGAGAGATTTTTAGTACTCGAATTTACAATTTCATAACCAAATTATACATCGTTAATGCGTTTTACTAGACATAATAATTACCTATATATTTTGATAATTTAAAAGGCAAATCAAACTAACAAAACGATTAGCAAGACTGAATAACTATTAAAGAGGGATACAAAGAAAACATTATAACATCTATAGTTCCATATTATTCTCTAAAGCATCATTCATCATCGTGACGACTCTGTGTTTGACATAAGATACAGTTATGTGTATGTGATTATGTTAGGACGGCCATGTCCGTTGCCATAAAGCCAGCAACTCCGCCGAATACATTAAAATATCCCTCTTTAAAAGTTGGGCGATTTTGCGCTTCGTATCGCTCATACGAGTTGCCCATTAACAAGTACTCGCTTAATCCAATGCTTATTTATATGGAACATAAAATGTTTTAATTTTATTTATTGAGTTGAGTTTTTAATTCAGCTTAATTCGTTAGTAAATACTCGTTTTGTGGTTGAATGGAAAACAAACAAAAAATAACGAACGCGGTGAGACATTTTTTAACATTTGTTTGCCAAGAAAACTCATGAATGTGATACAATAGTATTTTGATCACGAATTGTATCACTTCATCGCACTGAAGTCACGCTAAAAATAAATAATTAGTATTAATTAGTAAATTGCCATGGTTTCAAAACCGCCAAGAGTTTTCGTAACCTAAGTTCAGCCCACCGGGAGAGAACACTGTACAATACTCGTATTGCAGTAAAGTATTTTACTTTTAAGAAACTTGTCTCACCATTTTTAAGTTAATGCCTCTAAAACAGCTATCATTAATAACTGTTATTAAGAAAAGTATCAAATAGTTATAGGGACTTAAAATATCCAAATATGATTTTACAAAAAGCACTTGTAAGAAAACAAGTAAAAGGTTACAATGTTAATATTCTGATATGTGTACGGTAAAGAGAGAAATACTTCATTTATATGTTTTTAAATGTTTTTTTGTGCAAATTTTTGCATAAATAGTATTTTACAGAGAATTTCAACATTAAGCGTCCTTAGTTGAATGATATTTAATCAGAGCGGTTGAATGATCTATGACCGGGGCAAAGATTTTAGATAGATAATGTTTTAAAACGGTCTAAGCTTTAAACTATACTAAAAATAAAATATGTTTTCAGTAATGTAGTTATAATATATAACCTAGCACGTAGCGCTTCTTTAAATTTCCTCTTAATAATTTTAACCGTATGGAATCCCCACGGCTATTTTTATTTTTATAAATATTTTTTTTAGAGAACTATTAAGCATATAGTTCTTGCTTTTTGGACCTTCGCATCCTGCACTCACCTCTTGGCTTGGAGGCTGGTGCCGCAGTGCTGGAGGCGGCCTCTGACGTGGGTGCGCGCGCACGTCCCGGGCCATCACGCAGACGGAAGCGGGAACCTCGCGCCGTGGTCGTGGTTGTAGCTTCAGTTGTGGTGGTGGTGGTGGTCGTGGTCGCCTCGGTGGTTGTCGTGGTGATCTCTTCAGTGGTGGTAGGGATCTCTGTCGTGGTCATATCTTCTTCGCCTTCCATCGTGGTCGTCTCTTCTTCTTCATCCAAAGACGTAGTTATCACTTCGTTCTTGAGGTTCTCTCCAGCCAAAATAGCGTACAGCTCTAGAGCCACCTTGTCCATGGCAGCTACAGTTGTGATCTCGGTGGTGTCTTTATCGTTGTCGGTGACGGTATCGTAATTTGGCTCGGAGACCGGCTTGGTGGCATCTCCTACAAGCTGGGCGTTGGCTCCGGAAGAGATGCTGCGGGAGAGTTCTTGAACAGGAGCAATCCTCTGTTCCTCAGACAGCTGTTCTTTGTGGAGACCGACGAATGTTGAAGGCCCGGCCGGGAGCTCCATGGGGAAGGAGGGACGCTGGGCTTCGGCATCTTCTGCACTGTTGATCCTAGACCGGATCTCCTTGTATTGAGACACAGACACGTCGCTGGCGTGAGTGTTGAAGCTGGCAGAGTCCACAAGCTCCAGGCTGGGACGTCTGTAAAGCGCACGCATTCTAAATATTTACCTATTAAGGTTTCTTATATTTCAAAACTTAAAGTACAATGAAACTGGATTACTTCGGGAATGGACTGATAATATAACTTTTTACAACCAAAACTAGCCACATTCTAATATAAAGGACAGATGCAGATATTTTTTACAATCCTTTATAGCTTTTTATGCTTTGTACACAAAATATGTAACTGTATATTTGTTAAATAAAAAAAACATCAAATAGTACAAGATTAATTTATGTTTCAAAACAATATATAGAATTTAAATATTTCAATCTAATTCTTAATAATAATATATAATAACCAAACATTTCCAATTTATATATATGCATTGAACACCATATTTTTATCCAATAAATGAAAAAAAATGCATTTCGTCAAATAAATTTAAATTGTATTTTTATAATACGATCAAGCAGGGTGGGGCCTTTATGACAATAAGTAATGTAACACATGTCAATTATCATGTTCAAATTGAAAACCAAATTGAACAGTACGGTCAACCATCTTTTAACGTTTTCATAAGATCGGATGATTAGCCCAATACTCCCAAAGCCTAGAACATTTAGTCCTAAGAAGTGGTTCAACCCAAAATAAATAACATAGACGGAACCATTTTATGAAACATCATCTCACACACTGTAGGGAATATAAAAAACATGCGTTATAGGAGAGGTGCCTGTATGTACTATGTGTGGCTGAATGATAAGCAGAGTGCCGATAGAGAAGTAGCGGGTCGGGGTCTGCCACCTGGCGGCGTTACCTGACGTTAGCCCGGGGCCTGTTGCGGGCCTGGCCTTGCTCCTCGCCGTGGTTGTCGTGCTGCTTGCCCCGGGAGCGCGAGGGCTTGTCCTGCTCGGACCTGTCCGCGCTACTAGGCGTGGTATGTAAGTTCCTGGATCTGGGGGGGAAGCGTGTATTAGCGGGTAGTCTGAAATGTGCATCACAACCATTAAAAATATCCGACATCTCGAAAGGCTTCTACGATCAAAATGTATATCATGATATTGCATTTTCTACTTTGTATGTACATAAGCTACCATGAAAGCTACCATGAAAGCTACCGATATGCATATGATCTACTGTTCGAGTGCATTCGATTCGAGCGAGTCCGTTACTTCAGAGGTTTTGACAGATCAAATAATTTATTTCAAAAATTTAACAAATGTTTTGACTGCGCACTACAAAACGCAACTCAATAAATACGATTACGTGTGAGTGAAATTAATTTATGAAAATTTACAAAAAACAGTCAGTTGACCACTGAGTAATCGTCTTTGCCCGGATTACAGTTTTACAGACTGTAGATGAGACGCGAGGCGGTGCATGATGTTACCTTTCTTCAGCTACCTCCGGCTCCACTGTGGACTGGGGAAGGTTCCTGCCGCGATGGCGCCCGCGAGACCCGCCGGGAAGCACCTCGTTGCTCTCGGGGGCGGCGGTGCTGGTGGTGGTGCTCACTCCGCGCTCCACTGAGCTGTAACGGTTCTTGTTGCCTCGGTTTGATCCCGAAGAGATCTGATTAGCGGCGGCGTGCTGGGGACCATCGTGCGAGTTGTGAACGGGGGCGGCTACCTCTTTAGCGGGCTTTTTCTGGGCGGTCTCGTTATTTTTCGCTTCCTCTTCGTCATCGTAGTAGTAATACACGTATTCGTACTCGTATTCTTGGCCGTTAGCTCCTTTTTTGACCTGGATGCGAGAGTGCTGCTTCTGCTCGGAACCGGCGACATCCAACGGGAAGTTAGTATCGGCAGAAACGGCGAGAAGTCCAGAATTTATGTCGGCCGATCCAAGGTTGACCGGCAAGACGTCGAAAGATCTAGGACCGGCGGGAGCTCCAGTTGTGAGGACCGGGCGCTGAGTGGTAACGTCGGCACCTTCGACGAGCTTTCCGGAAGCAGACATCGGCTCCAGCTCGACGTTCATCTGGGGATTCGTGTCCAGGTTTGAGTTAGCCTCAACGAGCTTGACCGTTTCAATTTTTGAATCCGGGAGATCGATTTCGATTCCGACGGTCTTTGTCGTCGCTTTCTTCTTGCTGATTTCTTTTACGGGTTTCTCTTCCCGGATTTCGATTATGCCCTCGCCGCTTTCGCGCTTGACGTTGGAGTTAGAGGACAAAGCGTCTATGACCGGGCCGAGTTTCGTCTTGGGAGGTTCACTGTAGCGGTCCTTAGTGTCGAGTCCGGCGTACACCTTGTCTGGGATCTTGTGCGCGGTCTCGAATGCTCCCTTGGGCTGCCTCACAGGCTGTGGGCGGCCGCTCTGCACCAACACGAACTCCTCGCCAGGCCGCGGCTCCGTGATCAGCTCCACCTCGGGCAGCGCCGCCACGGTTGCCCATACCACCGCCAACCTGCAACAAATAGACAAACTCATTTATCAAGAGAACGACATAACACTCTGAATACTACAAACTTATTACTCTCGGTGATTATTATGTACTTTCATTCTTGAATATTAGATTCACGTTCACTGATTAATTTATCAATTTTTAATTTCGTAATATTATTGATGATATGGCTTACGTGATATTCTAGTAATCCATATTATTAATTTTGCAATAACAAGACCTGAAAATGTAATATTAGTTTTCCCGTTATCTATGGATTACTATTAAATGTAATACAAGAAGTACAATGAAACTAAAAACACAGCCTTACAAATAATTGATTGAGATAAAGCAATCGGTATCTATTAATAACTTTATTTTAAAGTAATAACTGTTGCAAACCAAACAATGTACACGAAATATTAATAATCGTTTTGTATGCATACAAAGCGAAGATTATATCTGAAGACAGCTGGTGCGGCAGCACGCATAAGGAGGCAAGTGTCAAGGGTATGCCTGATCAGCTGACCTTCCTAAGCCACACTGGTGAATGACATTTTAAGGAAATCTTCTATTTATCATCTAATCCAACACCAGTATTTTGGGGTAATTTAATGCAGATCGTGTTAATAAGCTAAGAATTAACACCTTTCTGCATAAAAACATCTGCACAATAGTATCCACATATATCTGATATTTCTCGTGAAAACAAATGTTAACTACGATTACACACTTTTAGGCTACACTGAAGTTTATACAAATAACCGAAACACGTTTTAATATTACAATATTGAAGCAATTCATATTTGAAATATTTGTGATGGTTAATACTATGTGATTTGTTATATTTTTTTAGATTTAAATTACCTAATTCATTGTATACTGCAAATATATCAAGTTTATAAATATACACCATTGTGATGGAACTTTTAAATAACTATTATTAAATATAAAAATATTAATTTATTTATAACTATTACGAAATATAAAAACGTGTGTGATTCTGTCTGTTTATCACAAGAAAACATCGTAGTAGTAATAGCAGCGACAGTTACGATATCACATTTACACATTCTGGTTGACATTCCAAGAACAATTCTAGTACTTTTTGAAACATTTCATTATTTAAAAATAAATAATGTTTTTATAATATACTAGTATTGCTCCGGCTTCGCTCAGACTTTTCGTAACTCACACTGAAAATATATGAATATCGGAACTTTGTTCTAAATTTTAAACGTATTTAAAATATTCCATTTGAATAATGTACTCGGTAGGTACCTAAAATTGTTCAAATTAGATTTTTAACATTTGAAAATAAATATAATAAAATAAAATACGTTAATCTAAAATAATACTACTATTATTTCCATTGTGGCAAAAGTAACTAATAATTTAATTATTTTTTTAGCGAATTTGTACTTTTGGTTAGTAAGAATGTGTTCAAAAATATTGAACTAACTACATATGGCACAAAAACAAATAAGCAAGCAAAAAAACGTGATTCCAGTTTTATAAAAAAGTGTTACTACAGTATTATTGGCCCTCTTATTTTACGACAATCGCATGGTTGTACAAGGAATATTAAAGACTAAGCTGTGCGCGATAGCCTTTCTTCAAATTCATGAGAATAGTAGGTACTTTTCCGATATACGCATACTGGTGAGCAAGGGCATCAAAAATAAGCTTCATTAGACACATTGGAAAATGATTTTCTAGTAATTCAGTAAATATTATCAATCCTATTTAGTAAGAAATTTCTATTCGTTTTAATAAATATATTTTTTTTTAATAAAAAAAATCACATTTACCTATCGAATTAGGTTTATAGGATTCAAGTAATACAAATAACTAGCGTAAAAATGTTAATATATAATCGAAGGTACTTCAATATACATATCTTTAATTAGCTTTATGGTAGAAATTAAATTTATAATGTTATTTACTCGTATACATATAGATCAGAAAGATTAAGTTTATTATTTATTATCACATTGTATATGAGTTATTTTTAATTAATTAAATTTGTATAAGTTAACATGCATAAGAAAAAATGGTAAAATCTATACTGAATAAAGCTTTAAAAAGGTTATACTTTCTGTGGTAATGACCCTGATACCTTGAAGCGGCACAAGTGAATCGTCGTGAATACTACAATAAATGCCGCACCTGACTACGAACACAACCGCGCTCATAAGCATATTAAACAGTAGTTTGTGTTTCCACTAATCTATGGACTGTACACAATGTCCATGGGAATTAGACATTTAGACGTTGTCAATCATAGAGGATATCTAAAGAATATAATTATTAGAAGTTACCAGATTAGTTACTATACTAATTAAACCTTTTATAATACCTTCTTCGTTCATTTTAAATAATTACAATACAATATATTTCAAACATGCTATACTAAGCAATGCCATTTCTTACTTGAATATAAAATATATTAATTGTCAATTTCTTAGAAAATGATCATTGTACAATTCGATATAATAATAAATAAATGATCGTGATTATTATAAATTAAGGAAGATTTTGGCAATCTCGATGATATTTTGAAATTCGTGCGCCATTATTTCGAATTAAAAAAAAAAGAATTACGCCCATGATTGTTTCTCAAAAGAGCCACGATTTTTTATTTCCTTTCTCGGTGTCGCCATGAATGATCAAATCAGGAGAACGCCATTTAAAATGCAGTCCTGACAATGCAACATTAAGTGCATGTTTTGCAATTCTAATAATATATATATATATATAAGTACATGTTTGTTACAAGATACATGTATATATCATGATGTATCAGGAAATGGGGAAAATTAATCACTTTGTAAAATAGTTACTCCAAAGATATAATTTCTCAACGAGAACAGAATACTTCAAGTCGAAATTAAGGTTTTTGATTAATATATGATAATAGTGTAAAATATTGTCATCTCTATCACAATTGTAGTGTATTCTCTCGTATACACATATTTTATAACAAAATTTGAAAGAACATTAAAATCATTTTTATTGTATTAATATGTCATTAGTTTTCTAATTATCGGTCCTGACAACATTACAGTTCCCTTTCTCAGTTACGCATAATATGCTGTAGAATAAAAACCAAAACGTGTTTTACTTGATTATACGATTTGAAAAATTATACCACAAGCGTTTTTAATTTAAGGCGAAATATTTTATGAATATTTATATGAATTTTTAAATTTTTTATTAGAATATTATTTTATTATTTCAATATTCTAATCTACTTTTATAGATCATTGACTATATTACAATATTATTATTACTTAAATATACATATACTATACATAAAATTCTTTTAAAAGTAAGGAAAGTAATAATATTAAGCTTGTGAATAAATGAAGACTGATTGAATAATAATAAAAATATACATACTTTGAATATATACTATAGCGACATCTATCGTACGATGATAACAATGATATAAATACTAGTTTCAACGCGAGTCGGTCTGGGCATAGCAATGGCGCAGTTTGCCGAGCGGTATGAATACCTGGGCATATTGGTTTCCAAGGTCCGCGGTTCGCATCCCGCTTCTGCCGTTATTTTTGTGCTTGGATTGGCGCGTTGAAAAAAGAATTTTATGTATAGTATATGTATATTTAAGTAATAAAATATTTAATTTACGCAATATATTATCAATAATTTAAAAACAAACTACAATATATTTTATCCTACATACTTCTTATTCTTCTGTACATTTAACAATAATGGAAATAAACAATCAATAAGTCATATAATCACATTTATACTTTCTTATAAGCAGTATATAATTGTACAAATTATATTTTTTTCATGTTAGATCTATGCGGTTTTCAATCACTCTTAGTACACAATAATAAACATTATTGTAGTAGAATATCATACATATTATTCCGACGTCTCTATTTTTATATTTACGGTAACTATCATTCAATTCATTTAATTCCGAACATTACCCAACTCTTTTTCTTCTAGGGATGCTTTCTTTCCATTCGCTAGAGTCACGGAGGAAAATTGCTGCACTCAAACATTCATTCCTTCTTCTTCGCGGTTCAATTTACAACCCTGGGATTCTTGAATGTTTTAACTTCTATGTTCCAGATAGGTACACGTGTGCTCGTAGCCATCCATTGTTTTTGATCCCAGTCGATGCTTGTGGAGCTTCAAGCACTCAATTTGCTACAACGGCAATGTCTACCAGCACACCTCGATCCTTTTCTTACATCCTTTTCCTCTTTTGTCGATGGTATTGTTCTACTTGATCTCTGTGATCTTTGACACGTGTCATCTTCTTATTCTTTGTGTTATTTTTATTTTTTATTATTTTCTCTATTTATTGCATATTTATGTAAACTCTATGTTTCTAAATATTTGTACAAAATTGAATTTCGATTCTGTATATAAATAAATAAATAAACATATATTTGGCACACATCATTTATTGAATATATTTATTTGCAGTAAAGGATTAAACAAATGTCCATAGTGAGCTTAGGCAAACGAGAACAGGATTAATTATAAGTGATGTAATTATTACCTTCTTTGGGAAAAAAAAATAAGTTTATTATTGAGAAAGCATATATTTATTTCAATGAAGAAATTGTAAAACTGAAAATGACAGCGTAACATACAATACATTTGTTTACAAGTTTATTTTAAATATTACAAATACAAAACTTTTCATTGGGTTTACTTGTGCCGTTTTCAGGGTTATCTTATTTGTTGATGTTGTAGGCAGTTTAACAGTCCATACAACTCCTTTAAAGAGACAGGAAATTTTATCACTATTCGATTGTAAAATGCAACGCGTAGGTATAATACAAAAATGTCGTTTTCAAATGCCATCACGGTGTGGTCAGCTGAGGAAGAGACGTGATCAGAATGCCAGGAATATTTAGAATAGTCTGCGTCATTAAACGTTCTTATGATCTTCAGTAATATGAATTAATTTTAATGAAAAGGAAAAAAATATTGGAGATCTTACTCTCACTTTTAAAAAATACTTGTTTTTAACTGCGATGGACTGAATTTTAAATGTGGCTCCGACTGACGGTGAATGCCATCCAAAGAAAAGTATCTTCTAATGTTATTAAAACAACAATAATGCGGTGACACATGTACTTCACTTTCAATGCCTGATTTAAATAATACGTTCTTGAATTTGTATCAAAGAATATAACCGTTAACAGTTTTCTCGAGACGTCTCTATAATCGCAGGAGGTAGTATACATCAACTTGTCTTGCGACGTATACTGAGGCTACACCTAACACATGTTTAGATCACTTTCTTTTTCTCTCGAGTCAGAGCTAAATGTCTTAATTGATGCAGCGTCTCTGTGATATATATAATCCCATAATTTACATACAAACATATGCCCATTTTGGCATAGTCGTTATGAAATTGTGAACTAAAAAATAGAAACACAGAATATCGCAATGCAGCAATGCAGCAATAATAAATTATGTTTTAGTCTTTAAATACGTTATTAACATTCACACAATTTCGGTGCTAATGTAAATATTCTATAAGAACGCATAAAATGTAAATTTTATTACTTTATTTGTGAAACGTCAAGTGCTTCAAAATGGTGCCTTATTATTGAATTAATTTTAAAAACAATTATATACATCGCTTACAATGGATAATGAGACTGTCGACTCCATGAGAATCACAATAATCATCAGTTATAATCTTACGCATTACATTACAGCTACAATAATTACTCAACCCACGCCCGAAGGTACCTGAGAAATAATGGTGATTACCATAATTAGCCAAACGATCAATTACAAATGAGGAAAATTACTATTGCATTTCCTTAATTTTAATTAATCAAAATTGTAATTATTGGTTTTTGCAATTATTTTTAAATATTTGGATGGAATCATCAGATTTTATCTTGATATCGAAATCATTCACTTAACATCAGTTTCCATTGAATATCCGCGTGTCTATAATTATGATATTAAACGAGCTTCGATAATTAGAAATTAATGATTCACTTAGTAAACGTCAAAAGTTTAACGCATACTCAAAATTTTATAACGAACCAAAATTAATTTTACTTCATCATGATCAAAATATTACAATACTCTTGATTTAATGACTGTTTCCACGGATCAGTATTAAAATTTATATGAGTATATTCATAATTAAAAATGCCTTTCAGGTTACATCTAGGAATGTCTTACAAATATCTTAATCGACAATGCAATAAAGTATGTACTAAAGTACCTAATGAACGACTACAATAAAAAGTGTTTTCATCTCACATTAAAACAGCTTCAATGTGCCTCCGTTTACAATGAAAAATACGTAATTTATTGTATGATATATTATATTTGTAGCGTCGGCGAACAGTGAAAGTCTCGACATCATAAATTAATAAACAAGAAAACGAGCGTTATCAGAACATAATAATAGATATGTCTCGCAAAGAGATCAACTTTATGTCAAATTGGACTTAAAAGCTTGTTGAAGTTAGCGGCGAGTATGGCGGGCCGCATTCCGAGGGAATGTCGCACAATGAAGGTGAGATGCTTGCGGCCAATATTGGGAAACCCAGGCTGATGCACGCTTATACTGCGATATATATAATACCTCCCAGTCATCTGTTTAGGTATTTAGCATTAGTCACACGGTCACGCCGATTACACAAATCTAACATTTGATGGCGGACGGAGGAGATTTCATATTTGCGACATCTTACACTTATCAGAAAGTTACAAATGTCAAACGTTAGCGAAACCTTCACTTTTTTTTTTAAATGTTGTTATTTTATTATTTTATTATTTTCAATCGTGATAAGATTGGAATGAAGAGAAATCATTGGATTTATTACGATTTTGTAGTACACTATACTAGCAATGCAAATGTACAATATTTAATGATCCAATGGTGAAATTTTGTAAGAAATGGCAATTCAAGGGAACGGACACGGATACTTCTATCCTACAAGCAATCAAGAGATGAAAGTGGACCTGGGTGGAACATATTCTCCAGATGCCGCAGGAGAGTATAATCTACAGCTTTATTTTTCTTCAATTCCCAACTCTCCGCCCTCGAAGACCATCTAGAACTACACATATGATATTTTTCAGCGAAACTCCGGAACGCATAGCTAATTTAGTAGAAGGAGCAGACTATGACGACTGCCTTTACGGCTGTAGTTTGAGGCGATAATATGTTAGAAAACGATTTTCTAATAAGAAGAAAAACAAAAAGGACGAAAATTATATAATATGCTTACTGTTTAAACACTGTAAAATAAATCAAATGCTACGAATATTTAAATCCACACCTAAAGGTAATTCTTCAAAGCCATTTATAATTTTAGTTTCAAAGCTATAAATGTTTTCATAAGACCTTATGGAACCATTAATTGTATCTTAGATGTATGACTAATTGTGTGGGGGTATTGGCAAGCAAAGCGCCAACCTCGCGAGTCACCTACATGTGATGATAAAATTATCTTCCCCTCCAATATACTGTAATAAATATATTACTAAATGTTTTTCTTGTTGAGCTGCATTTATAAATATTTATTATCCCAAGAAATATTTGTAATCGAGATAAATTAGCTGAGTTATGGGTAAGTAATTCCCACGGAATTATTATGATACACGCTTACAAGATTGACAATTCCTAACACCTACATTATAAAGTAAAAGCATGCAAATGGAGATGCAACATTAAATTTATTCATGAAAACATTTCAATGCGAAAACATAAGTTTACTAAAATCAGCATGATTACATTGAATTTCCTACCGTATGAAATGTGATTAATTTCACAAGTAAAGGAAGGAAGTAAAGGCATGAGTATTCAGTTGACAATGCGAGCCGCGCCTTTAGACTTCACTTTGCATTGCGTGAATCGAAAGCTTTTCTTACCGCGCCAACTGAGCCCAGGTCGACGCAATCCCAGCCAGTTCTGTTACAAACGAGGCCCAATTGTTATCAGTTCTTACATTTGTCCGCGCAGAACGGTAGCTGTAACCAGACTTCTGATTTCTTAAGAGGTAACTGAAATATATTTTCAGAGATGAGATTCGAAAATTTAAAAAATATGCATACATAACAATGGATGAATTATTTTTTTACGTTGTTTCGCATGGACAGAAGAACACCATTGTGACTTTTGAAATCCAATAAATACATTGTATGTACAATATTTTTTAAAGTACCGCCAATAAACTATGACTGCTGCCTTTGTGTGTGCCTTTTCTTGAAACATTTTTGCAAGTTGACCTGTGTAACTAATATGGTTTTCAACGACTTCCAAAATGAGAGGCAAGGTACTTGAAGAAAGGTAGCAATAATATTCGATTATTAGCTCGACGCTCCCGAGGTAGGACCATTGGGGATTAATGAACGGCTTATTTCATCTTATGATACATCCATCATTTTCCATCATATGATACATCCATTGTTTTTGATCCCAGTTGATGCTTGTGGAGCATCGAGCACTCAACTTGGTTCAACGGCAATGGCAGTCCTAAATGGCTTACCAGCACACCTTGATCTTTTTCTTACATCCTTTTCCTCTTTTGTCGATGGTATTGTTCTCCTAGATGTTTAGAACATTCTATACTCTGTTTCTTATTATTTTGTAAACTTTTTTTTTTGGAACTTCTGTTCTGTGTAATAAATAATGATACTTGGTAAGAAACAGGTGGTTACTTATTCTAGTTTTGGTTTGCATACAATGTTGCTTAATTTCAGTGTTTTTTTGTCGTTGATATGAGTTGTTTGAAGTAATGTTTTGTAGGTGTTGGGCATTTCCAAAACATTGATTTCCGAGTGATTGTACATTGGAGCCTCCTCTAGGAATGCGGCCCGAAGCTGTTCATTGGTATCGAGTCTGGTTATTGTGAGCACGCGGAAGCGCCGGGCTGTCAGTGGCGTAACCGAATAACACCGCGCGCTCGACTGCGCACAAGAAACAAGCTAAAGTTACCTGAACCGACGGTAGTTAGCGCACCGCCTAACAAACAAGCTGGACTACAGCTACTGAATAACGAACCGAGTCACTTATCGCTACAAAGCTGCACAATGTTGACACAATCACAAGACAATAGATACAACTATCGGCTGTCGGATTCTGACTAATTCTATTAGTATTAATAGGTTAATATAACTGAATCTTTTTAAATTGAAGTATATGATATTTTAACCATAATTGCTGTTGCAAAAGTCATTATTTACGTGTATTGTGTTACACTACAGGTCACCCTACTACGGTTGTAGAAATATTTTAAAATTCATTCATGTCATCCCCCAAAATCATATATTTAACGAATCTTATAAGATAAATTATATCATTTCTTTTTATCATTCAAAATTTTATCGTGTGCATAACCGGCTTTAGACCATATAGCACCGTGAAGCATTTTTTTTCTGGCGCCCCATATTGTTTATATTTAAAAAAAAACTTATTATGATTTGTTACCTTCAGCGCCCCTAGCTTGTTTGACGCCCTGGGGCACTGACTACTTCGCCACCCCTAAAAACGTGATTTGATAAAACGAGATTTTTCTAGAAGGTGAAACAAATGACTTTCTTGAGAATGACTTCTTAACGATAAATTTTTGCGTATAAAATTAAATGAAACGGATGGTGCGCCACATTTCTACAAAGTAGATTTATACCGTATAATAGAATAATGCGAAGATAAATAAAACTTCTACTTTATAGCTTGTCAAATGTAACTTTTACTCTCATAACAAATCACTCAGGCAGAATTCACCTGAGAATTAGAATAGACTAATATACCACATATATTACATTCAAGATTGGTAGGAGTGGTCACTCACTTATAATGAAGTGATAATGCCCAGCGACAGCTTTACAGCCGTGTATTGTACACCGCAAGTGAACAACCATTGATTAACATCCCGCAGAGGAATCGAAGGAGAAAATTGAAACATTGTTCAGTCACCTCGATGTTTTCATGTTTTACTTTGTGGTTAACAATGGCATGAGTAACCGGGTGACTAACGGCCATAAATGTTTGAGGTCGCCCACATGGAGCAGTGAGACTCCACCGAAACCTTCGCTTTGTACTTCCACATCTCACGTGACGCAGTCTGGTTGTAGTGGGTTGAACAAGTAAACCACTGACATTAAGTGAACATTAAAATGCATCGCAAAATTATAGACTTTTATGGAAATCATTTCGTTAAAAATGTAAAATTGAATTATGTATAACTTAAAATAGGTACAGTATATATGAGAAATTATTAAAATATATATTTTATGTGTAAAGCGTTCCTCTATCTATTCGCTAAAGCTCTGGGTGATTTGCAGACACGCATAGAAAATTATTTCCTTTCAGCAGTTTCTTGCGGCTATTTTCTACAAATCAATATTGTACTAAATTGTGTCATAATCTGTATTCTTGAATAAAGGTCGTATTTTTGTAAAATATACTAGAGAACAATGAATACTAGATCGAATAAATATAATGATTGTTTTGTGTTAAAATGTCTTACCTTTATAGTAAAAGAAAAATAAATAAATATAATATTTATATTTTAAGAGTCAGTTATAATTGCGAAATGCGTAAAGTTTAATATATATTCTTTGAATTAAATATTGGTATCATATGTGCATCTATAATGGTAATACATATAATATAATAATAAAAACGTATCCAGGAAGGTAACTTATTTATATGGAAAACGTATTCATTACTTGGTTATTTATTGCGTCTATATCGAACAGCAAAGAAGCATTAATAATAATAACTGGTTTACATTTGATGCTTACAAGGTAATCATTGTGAGAGTGATCTTATTAAAAACGGCCATGGGAGAGTCGATCTACCCTGGAAAAAAGCCACCTTGAAATGTAATGATATACTCTACCTATGACAAAATCCCGAATCGCTTCCGTACGTTCTCATTCTTACTAGGAAATAATGACTAATGCAAAACGGCATTAAATTAATTATATAGATGAATCTAACAGATACATATTTTAAAAATACAATTATCGTTTTTTATTTCTTTATAATTTCCATAATCTAAGCAAAAAAAGCTCTATTCCTTGAACATTACATTAATATGTAAATTAATTACTAGAAAAAAATTATTATTTAACGACATGTAACACTCGGAAGAATGAGCTAAATAGTACAACTCAATATTGTACGAGTACGTTGTACATAATAAATTGTATGCTATTACTTAATTGTGCATTGTAAAATGTTAGATAAAAAACGTATCATATACTTAATTATAGTGTGAATCGTGTAAATTATTATTTTAAGGTTAAGCTTAGTGCAAAGTATTAGATTGCTATCAATTTCTCAATAAACAACTTCACAGATATTCACAAATGGTGAAATCAATTATTATGATAACAGTGCTGCGCTAAAGGCAAACTTGCTTTCAGTGAGTGTACGGCCGCAGGAATATGAGTCGATAACAACATTATTTAAGACAATAGCCAAACGCTTGCATAATTATTGACCCACGCATTTTTACAATAAAGCATGTCGAAACAATGTCGCAATTTTAGTAATAGAAAAAAAAAACATTATTACCCTACCTACGAACACACGTATTTTACATAACCCTTTGAATGTAATAAATAATAATTATGTATTTTATTTGCAGTTATGGCTAAGCAAAGTAACAATGACATTTATAAATTGTATTTATTTCCATATGCTTGTCATTTTCAACGGCCTTTAATTTTTTGTGTTTTGCATTGCTGTGCGTAATTTGATGTCAGCTAAAATAAAGTATTTTTTTAAATAAATACCAATTTCACAAGGGACGATGGTGTCCTAAATACCTCAATGTAAGTGAAGAGCAAGGTCACAGCTTTACCCTTCATCGCTTACCAGTTGGCACGGCAATACTGGCCCTTAAGGACATCCAGTCTGCCTGTGGTTGAAGGCTTTTTTGAAGATACGTTTTATCAAGGTTTTTAAACCAGTTAGCATTCTGACTACATTGCCTGGATGATTTTGGAATACTTGTTTTTAGGCATTGCCACTTTGCCAATACGAAGTCGATTATTTTATGCACTAAGCAAATAAAAGTAAACTTAAAAGTGACATCCAGATGGTTCAAATCAACAAGAATAATAAAAAAAAAATTAATTAAGTCACAAATACCAATCAATAAATTTATTAGGATCGATTAATTGGATTTGATTATAAATTTCTCTATATTATAAGTACCCAATATAATTAATCAATTTTACATTTTACCAACAACAATATGCTTTCTGTTCAAAGATAAGGTATTTCTTAAAATTTTGAAATATATTTTTCTATACTAGCAACAAGCTCGTAGTATATATCTTTCAGAATTACGAACAATCAGGTTTTTCAGATTCAACATTATTAATCCCTATATGTAGTTAATTACGACGCAGAGGAGATGCCCCTAGTTACGCTGGTTGCGACAATGATTTCACACCTAATACACTCTCTAAGCTCTCTTTTGTCTTTTCTTCCATTTTCTACTTAATAAATCGTATGTTGCCTTAAAATAATTAATGTAAGCCTACCTAGAAAAACTCTTGTAATGCGTGCTTCACCTCAGAATTACAGAGGCATATAAATCACACGTACAACGAACATATTTTCATTTTTATGTTAAAAACATCGTCAGACATTCTTCATCGTCATACGATTCCAATTAAGAGCACAACTCTTCATACATTGTGTCAAAAAGGTTAATATTTTTAACCTGCAACGTATGATACTTTTCATTTTTCATCATTTTAGTTTCCCGAAGAATAATATAAAAATGCGGAGTTCGAAATAAGAATAATTGTATCGTGTTTCTTAACGCTTTTTTATTTTTCATTTAAAATAGGCTTTTTTGGAAAATACGCCCGGTGCCTCTAAATTGTTTAATCCGCCACTGATTTAAGCCGAAATACCTGCATAAATACAAGTTTAAGCTGAACAGCTGTCTCGCTGTAAGACGTAGTCTTCTTGCTCACTTTAAGTCACTGGAGCTATTGAGAAAGTGGTATGCGACCGAAAGTGTAATGTTTTCGTTCCCGTGGCGTTTTGCGCCCCGGCCGAGCAGGTGGGAGCCTGGAAAGTGAGTCTGTCCGCGGATTGTAAAGTGCCGTGAAACTCGACTCGTGTGTTTCTTTCAGTCCCGCGCTGACGCAAGGCCCCCGTCTGCATATCGTACCACTGCAGCGGAACAAAAAACGTACGCCATTTACTTTCGGTTCGATAAAGCGCGTCACACGCTTTTAAAATGCCGGTGACTTTCAAACGTACACGTTTTATTATGCGAGACTGCTTATGTCGATTTTTGTGCGAATGCCAAGAATCCGTACTAACGCAAAATTCTCACGAATCGTTAGAATAGTTCAAATAAATCAAACAATATATAAATAAGGACATTTACAATAGACCAAAGAATTTAAATAGAGAGAGCTAAAATAAATCTAATAATATAAATAGGGATATTTATAGTAGACTTGAGAATATAAACATCTTTGATATGCAGAGCGCATAGAGATTGTGATGTCCCCGACACAACTCTGTAACCGAAAGTCCACCTGGAAAAACATACTTATCCCGGCGGCTTAAGAGCGAGAGATCGGGGACTTAAAAGACGAAACTGTAACAGCAGATTCGTATTTCAGAGACAAGATGATCACATTTAATTATCACGAGAACTGCACTTTTAGTAAGATATTGTCGTTGATTGTATAGCTGAGAGAATTGCATGTGTTTATTAATGTATTATTATCAACTATTTTTAAGAAACTTAATATATTACGAAATACAATTTCACCCAAAACCATCATTTGTGGTTCATGAATTGTGAATTTTCAGAAAAAATATATGAATACATCACGTTTCACATTTCAACCATGACTTTGACCAAGGGCATAGCCCAGTATTATAATTATTTTTAAAATAATCCCCGAATGCCGATTAAATACCACATTCGCATACCACACAGTTGAGTTGCCAACAAACAGTTGGGTAACAAAAACGAGTTCGCAAAGCAGTGGCGTAACTTTAGTATTTTCCATCAAGGGCGTTCCCTGAAGTTGTCCCCCCCCCCTCCTCCAAAAAAACATCGATGCTCAAAAGTATGTGTATTGTAAAAAGGCGAATAAGATATATTAAAAATAATTACTTTCGATAGTTTTCAATCAGAATCAGCCGTCCGGGGTTGCCCCACTCCCACTAGTTACGCTAATGCCGCAAGGTAACTACAAGTAAATGGTCTGCCAGCCGATTAAATTGCATAAAAACCACCCATGTCTTAACAATGATAGCGTTTGTCCTATATTACAGATTCTTGTAATAGTGTTTATCGGTGAGAAATAAATAGGTATTGGCAATTTATGTATATAAATATATATCTAGAATAGAGAAACACTTCGAACGTCACAAAACCGCCCCAGTTGTGGAATATCATTTACAAGGCTAGCAACGCTAGCAGTCACATTGAGAAAAGGACAAAGATGACATGAACATTATTCACAACATTATTCCATAAATCTAAGAATAGATTTATAACTTATTTATTAAATCTATAATGATTGATTACTTGATTTTTATAAGCTTTATATATCAATATGAAATATGCCTGTTTAAGCTTAAGTAGATTTTTAGTAAGTATTTCTGTTTAGTCGCCCCTTTTGAGTTGTGCCGTTCTTCATCTCCAAATAATGCAGCCTTGAGACTGTCAGATTTCACAACGTAATTTACACCAAGCCACTGGCTCTCGACCAAAGTTATTGGGAATTAGGTATAGTATCTGCTTGGGGTGGCTCCGAATGCAGAGATCACTTAGGACGAGGCAAAGATCAAGTCAGTTTTGTAGAACAGTGTGGTAGCAATTCGTTGCGACTATATTATCCAGCTAAGGAACTGATATGGAAATAGAAGAAGTAACTACTTAAGTGCATTTAAGCTCGGGCCACTTTTCGATGTAAATTAGTTATAAATTAGCAACAAGCCACAATTCCGAAGTCTGAATCAAACAAGGAGCGGTACAATTGTGTCAAGGCGTTGTGAGAGAAATTGCACAGAACTCACTAACTGGTTCCATTGTGGATGCATAAATTATAATAAGGTCAACCCGGTGACAAAAAATCAATTTCATTCCACGGTCTTGCAGCCAATTGTAATAATAATAATAATCGAGTTTGTAATTGTCATTTTTTGTCATACACAAAGTCGACGACTAGTTCCTATACATGCACGAGCAAAGGCGTAACAGTAAATTAAAATAATAATAGTCTCATTTAAGTCGTATTCAATTCATACTATCACTATACTGATACTTTGTTAATGTCATGAGTTCACATACTCGCGTATCTTCGAGTTCTTGTTTCTCGTCATTAAACCTTCGAATTCTTGTTTCTCGATTATAGCTTGTTGTAAAGCTGACATATTATATAAGCAACAAGATTTCGAATGCTTGATGAATATGCTACTTTGCTTTGTTTCACTTGTGAATAGTTTTGAAATAATAAATCGCCCTGAACGAGGAACAAAGATGTTCTAGGAGGCGGGTGCGCTGCTAGTGGCCTTGTAGGTGAGAAGTGAATGTTAGGATTGAGAAGACAAAAAGTATTTATAAATCATAATCAAATTGAACGGCTATGTGGGAAAAAATGCTGGAAGAGACAATAGAAGAAATTTCTAGCAAATATTTTGTGAATGAAAACATGTCTAAATAAGTTCAGTTACTTCTTAAATATGTTTGTTAGATATTATGTTTGGATTCTATGACACTTTCGATTCTCTCAGCTCTGTGTTAGTGCTATTGCGTAATGATCAGCATAATATGTAACAAGGTAACTCATCTCTTGCTAATTATAACAAACAACGCTCGAAAGTGTAAGTGAAATTATCAACTCTAAATAAGATAATCGTTGATCTTGCTGTAGATTATTAATAAAATATCTTACAAAAAATAATACATTGTAATGTTTAACTATATAGTATGGAAATGATTAAGTCTACAATTAATGAAGGCATCTCGATATGCCTATATTTGCTAACTTGAAAACGCAACATACGTAATAATATGTAGAATTAACACGTGCAGTGTTCATACCAAATCCAGTATGTAGTCAAATAATCAATTTATAAATCCAGCGAGGAACTGCTTAGCTAAATGACGACATTAGAATAAACTAAGATCACTTCTGAACCCATTGTAACGAGTAAACTAGCACCGACAATTAATTATGGGTGCCTTCAAAAATAGATGTGAAAAAAACATGCAAAGCTATTGGTAAACATCTACTTCTAGAATAATGAATTGGGTGAAGCTTCAAAACGCAGGGATGCCTTGAGATACATAAAAGAAACTAATAATTACCCGGCAGTGACTTTTTGAGACCATATCCACAATTTTTCAGCAGATAAAGATAAATATGCATTTGAATAAAGAAAATGAAAAAAAAAAACGATCTTTAGTCACCGGCTTATATTATATATAGATATTTAAGTATAAAAGTGATATCTACATGTCAAAATGAAATGTGTAAACATTAACGAAATATTTTACATTACATGTTTGTTTAGTTCTAAAATGATTGGTGAAACGTTAGAAATAAGGAGAGATTATATTTGTTGTTCCGATATTATAATAACGATTACAAACGTTAAACTTTCTCGCTGTCATGTATTCTTTATTGGCTGAATATTGTGTAGCCGTTAATGGGCGTATATTGAAAAGCTCTTCATTGTTTGCTTTAACGGTAGTTCAATATACTATATTAATAAACAAATGGCATCACTAATTTCTTCTGCTATTGATTAATAACTTAACTATATATATAACTCGATAGTGAGTGATTTATGTGATAATTATATGAGGCACATATCCTGTTTTATGTTATTCTAATGATAATGCTAATCCTTATAATAAATATGTTATTCAGCTGAATAACATATTAATCAACCTTGAAGTCCGATTAAAGGTACTACAATCTATACCTACATTCTCAAATTACAGATCAGTATTAAAATATCAGAAATAAATAACCAAGAATGAAAAAATTAATATTAAAAATAAATTAAACCAACACACCTACATGTGATAAAAATAATTGCATATTTAAGATAATTAGGAGAATATCTTCTATGATATATATTCAATTCATAGTTTTATTTCTTAATAAAATCTTATTTTTATAATATTATTGCTTATTAAAATTAATGTTTTAATTAAATATGCCTTATATATCTTCTTCGTAGTATCAATCCGGTGGATTGGTTTGCAGCAACAGAATCTTGCATCTCGATCTCCATTCCTCTTGGTCCTCCGCAACCCTTTTCAGCTCAGCATAAGCGCTACAGTTCATGTCCTCGAATACTTGCTGCAAATACTCCCGTCTGGGGCGCCGTTCTGCAGTAATGTTCGAACATTCCAGGTGGCAAATCTTGTTGGCTGAAGGTTTTTCTTATTTGTCTTGGTTGTTTTGTCTCGAGCAGTCCCCACCCGGAGATTCGATTGGGGGACTATTTTATCTCCGGAAAATTTTACTTGAGATGCAATCATTTTTTTGCTGATACGTGGGATGTCTTTAAGACCTTTAATGTGGTATTTTCCCCTTTATTTCCACATCCTAATGCCGTTGACCATAAAGGTTCATCCGCCTTAGGAGGGCATTTACTACCTCCAGGACAATAGAGTGCCCTAACCAGCTTGACCTGATGAGGTTAGCTGGGTGTTAGCTCATTCCGGCCAACATTCGGTCCAAAAAATCTGATCTTTCAAATTATCATCAACCACAACGCAAATTGTTTTTCTGCGTAAAATTTCGTACAAGAAAAATGATTCATATGAGTTGCCATGGAGATATAATTAAAATAAAAAATGGCCGACATCGGCACGTCACGAGATCTTCCGCCAAAGATGTTGCGCGTCGATGCTGTTTAACGAGCGATCGCTAAAGATGCATATAAACCATAATGCACGTTTTGTAGAGAATTTGATGACGATTCTGATGGTGAAAAAAAAACCACTACAATATATAAAGAATATATATTGTAGTGGTTTTTTCGTTTGAATACAAATAAACTATTCACATTTAAAGAAACGCCAACCATTACACTTTATTTCAAAACACAAAAAACCGTTGCGCAATTGATCGATCCGAACTACGGTTATTCTGATATTAAATAAATAAATAGTGAACGAAAAAACGAAGCATAACGGCGACCTTTCGATATTCAGCAGTGTAACGCCGACATACTCTTCTGGAATGCCGACGGAGTACATTTCTTCGATTTCGTCTGCGGTTGAATTTCATGCCTTATGTTATTAGTCATGAAATGAGCCGTTTCATTAATCGTGATTTTCTCATAAAGTCCCCGCATCTGAGCGGCGCGGAGATTGGGTCAGTATGGGTGAATTCACACAGCGCTTTTTCGGCATCTTATTAGCACATTTTTACACACACAAAAGAGGCACTTTCATTTTCGATACAATTATATACACATACATGATTTGAAAGTGTTTTCTGGTGTGACCTAGACATTCTTGTAACGCGCGATAAATTATCACCTACGAATTGAAAAGTTGTCTGAATCTTAAGCTGGGAAACGAATAGAAGATGATATGAAGCGATAGTGATGGTTTTTTAACCGCACGTCTTTTAAGTTCGAAAGGTTTATTCCGTGGCTTAGAAAACGTAATCCAAGTTTGTTATTTTCGTATCTCTTCGTTAATCTTCTATTACTTTAGTTACAAATTTGATTGATGCGTAAAAAGAGCTTATTCCATACGTTTTATTAAACTTACAATCTGAATATTTTCATCAACCAGATTAATATACACTTGCAATGCCATATCCTCAAGATAACATAGTAAAATTCCTGAATATATACCTAAATAATTGATATTTATTAGATTTACTAGTGTTTCGCATGTTTGTCCCAAATATCTAATAGTTTGTATATACTTTCAGTGATTTTAAGTGTAATAACTTTTATAAAAGCTCTACTTCTTGGTAATATAATTTGTTTTGTTAAATAGTCGAGGATTATTCTATATTTTTTGAGTATAAATACAATATAATTATATCTCATAAATCACATAAAAAAATACAGTTTCTCAAAATGACGAATCTCTAATGTAAAAAAATATATATTAGCTTATCTGTCTCTAGAAGAATCATTACATTTAGGTGTGTATATAAAGTATTAATTTCACTCTAACTAATACATTTAAGCCGGAGATGCTTAGCATCTGCCATTGCAACCGTCCAAACTAAACGATTTAACAAGCAAACGATTTGGGTACGTAATTTAACGACGATGATAATGTACAATTTCTTCTCCATACATTTTAATATTTATTTCGAAATAGAGCCATTGCAATTATTTATGTCTAGGCGATGTCTAGTCATTTTACTATCGTAAAGCGATAATGACTTGACATATAATTAGTATTAAACAGGTGTATATACCAACCTATAAAAAACACACATTATAAAAGTCCATTGTGGTTGTAAAATGTTGCGAAGTTCACGACACGTCTTACGACATAAGAACAAATGTGATTTTTTTACTTAAACACTTGCAGAAACACAGGTCGTGATGCAAAGATTTTATGACGATTTTCATTATGAGGATGGCTACCAGCTGCTTGGGAAAATTTTCATATTCACGCATTACATATACCATACCACTGACTTTATTAGTTGAAATCACAGAATGACATTTGTCGAACACCTAGTATAACTATATCTAAATTCTCGTATGAAAACATATAAATAATCATTCCAAACATCTCCATTTCCACACCCCTAACTGAAGCATATGGCTGCAACGAACTGCCGTCATACTGCTGTCATCCGCCAAGGTTCTCGCCTCATTCACGTCAGCTCTGCCTAATGAAGCTCCGCCGAGTACGTACGAACGGACGGCGAAAGCCCAAAGGTTTGAATAAAAGACAGCTATAGTTTATGCTTATTCGCAGCTTACAAAGTACATATCCCAGCCATGTCCACTTATTAAACATACCTATTAATATACGCTTAAAATGCATATGGCCACAAATCATTTTAGGTTATTACTAAAAACATTAATAATGTTGACAGTTAATCTTGTGGATTGCGTATTTATCGTTATTACTGTAGGACTATTTCTGTTGAAAATATCTTAATTAGTTATTGTCTATATAATCTCTAGCTTTTGTCTATATAATCTCACGTAATCCTAATAGCTTTGAATGGATTTGATGCTCCGTGTTGACTGGTACTCAGTACAGCGGGTTTCCCTGTTGTTGGAAGAGTCGCCCTGTTCATCATACATTGTCGCCTCACCATGCTGAACTTGGCAACTGCATTAGTGTGCTTGCAAGATCACTGTTCCGGGTAGAAAGTTCTCACTTCCATACATTCTGTTGTCACTTTTATTACGACAGGGTCGGCCAACATTTCACGGAATTAATAATAATGTCCGTAAGCAATTAAATAATCTTCTCTCTCCTTATTTAGCCACTCTCAAGGTGTATTATCAATATAATTAATTACAACATCTCGGCTAATAAAGAAAATATAGGAAAATATTTTAATAAAGTAATTAATTTGATTCTAATTTGACGGTCAAGTTTTTTTATCCAATATCTATTGAGTGCAAATATGTATTATATAAATATTACTTCAAAGATTCGTCATAAAAATCTAATGGCACATTGACGACTAACCTGCAAGCCTTTGAACACACGTAAACTTTGTTCACTAATATTTCTACCGTTAAGATTATGGCAGGCAACTCAAAGATTTAATGCCTCATGCACCCACCCTCAACGAACACACTCATCTTGCACTTTCTGAACATGGTTAATGTACTCGTATATCGACCAACTGGTAATTTCCAAAAAAAAACTTAGTACCTGTGTTTCTTCTTTCATATAATCTGGATATCTTCAAGAAAGAGATCAATGTACATTTGCATCTTTCTTATACACGCACAAACACAACACAAGTTTCTCGCAAGCTGCGTCCAGCCGCCCTGACTAACAGTCATAGAGCTCACTGATCTTGACTGGTTGTGCCATCCTGTATGAGATTTCATAAAAAGAAACCTTTCATTTTCATAAATATCTATTAGCTAAAATATTTTTTGTTAAAAAATCCATTTACGCTGATTTATATATTATTAAGTGCGTCCCTGTATGCCGCCAGAAGCAGTCGAAGCCTCCGCACTTTCGCCAGCAAGGGAAATGCTCAAGGTCACTTGTATGGAGACATAACCTCTAAAAATATTGACCTGACATTCAACAGATGTTTTTTTCACTTTTATTTTCTACGGTTACGTCACGCAACATAGTAACAATCAGTCACCAAAAGCTCGCACATTGTTTATTGCTTTTTTTTAGTTACACATATATCTTAGATACATATATCTAAGATATGGATATAAAAAAAATCACGTCATATGTGTATTTCTCTATAGATAATCCACATTCTTAAAAAAGAGTCCGCTCTCTATCTGGAGTAAATGGTTCTCACAAATTGACGCCATAATGTTTGATAAAAGCCAACTATAATTTGCGAACACTAGCGAAACAAGGCCCTTGTTTCGCTAGTGTTTGCAAATTCCCAAGTAACAGATTTTGTGCGACGGTATTTAGATTTTTTTCCCTTTCATCATCATCAGCCTGTGTCCGTCCACTGTTGAACGTAGGCCTCCCGCATGAGTCTCCATCCTCTTCGATCCTCCGCCTTCCGCATCCAGGTCACTCCCGCTATTCTTCTTATATCGTCAGTCCATCTTGCAGGGGGTCGGCCAATGCTTCGTTTGCCAGTTCTTGGGCGCCATTCCAATACTTTTCTTCCCCATCGACCGTCGTCTCTTTAATATCAGATAATTTTATGCCGGCGGTCATAGCTCAATGGTAAAGCGTTTGCTTTGCAAGCCAAAGGTGGTGGGTTCGATCCCCGACGGAGATTTAAAAAAAGAGGATTTTTAATCGATTTCTGAGCTCTAAAATACCCCGGTTGGTGTGAATTTGATCCATCACCCGTAAAATTTCAGTCATAGCCTATCAATTAAAATTGGTGGTAGGCGAAAGTCGTCCCGTGAAGACCACCCATTCATAGTAGATTCCTATAATAATAAAGGATGATGCGTGAATCTCGGGCTGTAGTCTATGACGTTGGCGGATCAACACTCCACATGCAGCGTTCAGCCATATACACCATGGTAAGCGTCATAGAATTCCACAGATGAGACTTCAAAAAATTACTATCACCATCTGTCGGTATTCTCCTGTATGTGTTTACATAAATAAAAAAAAAGATGGTTAACTTGACGTTCTTTTGGTCAAAAGGAGCTGTTCATTCACAAAATATACAAAATTAATATATACTCTAAAGATAAGTTGCATTTTTCTCCCAATTTTGATTAAATATTTCACAATTAAACATTCATTTCGATTGCCTCCCTTATGTAATAAGTTGTGATGTTATTACGTGGCATTTGAAAACCTGCTGTTACAAATTTCTTTTTTTTGTGAATTTTACAAGAGTTATTGTGCGATTATGTTGTCAATTAAAATAATTTTCTCTTTGATGTTTTATGGATTTTATTATCCAATTTGGCAGAATATAACAACACTGTAAATTATTGATATTTATGGTAATATTGCAGTCGGTTAAGTAATTCTTATACATGCGTAATTTTTAATGTCATTATTTTTGTAGCTGTGGGATTTATCCTCGGCTTTCAAACATTAAAATACATGAATTGTTTTTTCGCGTAAAACAAAGCTAAAAAAAAGTTAAATTATTTAAGACATTTTATTATATCATTGTAATACATGTGAATATTCAACGCTATAAATTTGTACATTAATTAAGTATTTGTTTTCTTCAGATATTATTTTTTTCCCTGACAATATTTTTCACATCCAATTTCATACAATAGGCGCATAATATTCATATATTATGTGATATACGTAATGGAAAATGAAAAGTAGTATTGAAGGCGTATTTAACAATCAAAAAGTGAAAAATGATGTTAAATCAAGAAAACCATTATATCAGATTTTTATGGTTCTGCCGCATTTCGTACCTAGACAATTCGTTCAACGACTCATCGGTAACGATGTGGGGCGCACTGGACGTCTGGTGCATGGGACAACTGGTGAACTGGATGTCTCGCTAACCTAAGTTATTTCGTTAACGAGACCTATGGATCTGGGCTCTACGATCACTCGACAAATCATTAGATCAGGTTAGGTTAGATTAGATTAGCTAAACAGCGAGTACACCAGTTGTGTAGTGCGCCAAATGTCCCTTGCACCAGACGCCCAGTGCGCCCCACGTCGTTACTGATGAGACGTTGAACGAATTGTCTGACGACGATAGGTCGTGACACCGTTTTTTATACACAGAAGATGTATTGACAAACACTAGTGCCAAAGCTGGTTAGCGAAATTTCGATGCGTTTTTTTTATGTTGAAGATGCACTTCGTTCTAAAAGTATAGTTGAAGCTGATAAAAACACAATGAAATCATTCATTAATTGAATCTGTGATATCGCAGAGAGATTAAATTTATTAAATTTGACCGTTCATAATCATTTGTAATGCCTAGGCCAAAACGTTTATTGAAAAATACGTTTAATACGAAATTATTTTCCGAACAATCTACGATAATATTTTTTGCTTTGTTATTTATGTACTATAATTTGTTACATAAATAATGAGTAATAATTTTTTAACAATCCATTGCAGACAACTTCATGGTCGAATTGCATATTGCTATCTTGAATATAATAGGTCTAACAAATAAGTTAATTTGTAGATATAATAGAAATCTTTCCAAATTTTAGTAACCTTGTTACAATAGATCAGATAACGCACAATAATTTATATATACACATATTGCTTATAATGATTCGGTGATTATTCATTATGAAGCATACACATGCACAATATAATATATATTATTTAAGATTCTATTGTGTAGCTGATATTGTTGATACCTACCGTAAGATGTATAATTTTTAATTACTTTTTTTTTATAAAAACACATACAGGAGAATACCGACAGACGTTGATAGTAATTCTGAAGTCTCATCTGTGAAATTATATGATGCTTACCATGTTGCATATAGCTAAGCGCTGCATGTGGAGTGTTGATCCGTCAACGACTATAGCCGAGATTCACGCATCATCCTTATTATTACAGGAATTTACTATGTATAGGTGGTCCTCACGGGACGACATTCGTTTACCACCAATTATAATTAATAGGCTATGACTGTCATTTTACGGGTGAGGGATCAAATGCACACCAACCGGGGGTATTTTAGAGCTCAGAAATCGATTAAAAATCCTTTCAAATATGTACTGGTAAACTCGATGTGACCATAACATATTATTAAACAAAATTTATTAGTATCTGTTATAATTACAATTTAAATTTTAAAACTTTTTCAAATTATATACATTTAAAAACGCATATTTTTAGACCTATAAAAATTCTGCTCTCAATAAATCGTATCTATCGCACAATCTAATAATAATACTAGAATTGTTCGTTGATCGATACTGTTGATCAATCGGTTACGTGAAACAAAATGGTTCTAAAAATGTCGATCAACCTTGATCCAGTAATGCGATCTGAGAGCACCCGATATGGCAGATATCTGACTCTTGGTTTATGGGTCGATTCACAAGAACAGCTTCAGTGCCATATTACTATGAAAGCCCTTGTAATAAGAATAGTAGAATAATTTAAATAATTGACTATAAGTTCGAGTAGTATCATCCATTATATGTTAAAAACAATTGTACTGCGATAAATCTCTTGATATTTTTTTAAACATGGATTAGGTAAATAAAAAAAGTTTAAATAATCATTAACTTAGAAATATTTTAAAATACTAGTATTTAAAGTAGTAATTTAAAGCCTTTGTGAGTCCACGGAGCAAACTTAATTGCTCAGAACACCCAAAAATCGTGTTTTTCTATACGAGTAAAATAAAAAAAGCTTTGCCGGAAATTTATTTTTCGAAAAAATAGTTTTTTTTAACCCCTTTTCCATTGAAATATTTGATTTAAAACAATTTAAGAAATAACACAAAATATTGATTGTGTTTGTCTTCAAAATATAATAATTTATGTAAATTTTGTTGATTTGGTGTTCGATGTCATATTTAATATTTCACGGAATTTTCGATGAGATTCTAGAACATCCTCGAGAAGTACTAATTTTCCGTGGAGCGCCGGTTAAGACCCACTGACATGAAGTATCAGAAAATAACGTAATCTTATTGTACGTTTGTTACGTTTTCATTAAAAAAATAATGAAAAATGTTTTTTCATCATATATGGTAAAAGAAGATTTTTAATGTTTTTATATTGAATTTATAAAATGTTTACATTTACTGTAGCTTACAAATTGGCAGTAGGATTAATCTTAAAAAACAGCCAAGATCAATGAAATATAACTCCAGTTGGTAAATATTGGAAATACTCGAGATACGTGTAACCAAAAACTGTGTCTCAATGGTAAAAATTATCAACAAAAAATAATATTGAGCAGCCGGCTGGAGAGACGTTTGCCTTCCTCACCTCGGAATGTAACATTTCAAAGTGTGGCCTAACCACAATAGAAGTATTATGAAACGCGTGTACCTTGCCTGGCAGTCGGCAGACTCTCTCTTGCACAACTTGGCACGAGTATATCCAAACTTTAACCTTTCATTCCAAACGATGCTGAAAGATCGACAGACGAAAAAGCTCACTAAAGATCCCAGACAACGCTCGGCGATCCGAATTAAATGGACACGATATTAAAGATACTGAAACTTTAATGCGGCTCATCACACTTAAAATCATTATATCATCATTAACATCGTGTTGTGATCAAACGTTAGCACATCTTGAGTGTTTATTTTTATGTTTTAATAAGTAAAACATACAACTGGTATATATTACGAATAGTTTTGAAGAGGAATTAATGGTTTTCTTTGATAAGAAAGTAAAAAAATAAATTTTAAAAAAGCATTCAAAGTAGTAATGTTACAATTAGACCTTATAGAAAAAACTATCTTGTAAGATGTTGACTTTTTACATTATAAGTGTACTTTACTATGACAAGTTTTCAACTACATTTAAACTAGAAACGTTATTTTTGAGATTCAATAAATAATACTGAAGAGATCGCCATTACGACAAATTTAGTAACAATAACATATTTATGTTGAATCAATCTTAATAACACATATTATCATAATGCGAAACGTGATCGGTCGAAAAATATAAGAATTATTCTTATTCTACTTCATTCTCAACAGCGGGCTATTATGATCCATTAACCCAGTTAGCTGAGATACTTATTTTAGCGGTTTTTGAAGTAAGAGTATTGTTACATAATTAGGCATAGAGCAATCACGCATACTGTTAACATTATTGAGTTCGCGTAAGAATTGGTTAAATAATAAACAAGTACTAGAGGCTTCGCCCATTGCCGCTACCCGAGACGGACTTGGAAAATAATAAAGATAACCTGAGACACATTTAACATAAGTTATAAAACCCTTAAATAATTTCAACAATATTAAGGAGTTTTCAAAATTTTGTATCCTAGTGCATATTCGAAAATATTAATGTAACTGCAGACTTTTCGACCTACAATTATAGTATAAGTGTTTTTTATACAATTTATGGGTATCAACATGATCGGACATGATTAAGAATTCTGCTTTTTAATTTGTACAAATCATTGAGAAAGTTAGGCATATACTTTAGGATCTAGAGTTATTAGGTAATACCAAAAAGAGGATACTTTACTTAAATGCTGATATTGGTGTGAAAAAATACGATGTACTGACAGAATACCCCCTAAAAGTACTGGAGGACTCTGCGAAATGCCTTAAGGTCACAGGTTCGATGAAAGTAAAATCCTGATCTATCTCCTTCTCGTGGTGGGCTTGAGCGACATCAGTCGGCCAATATAGACAGGGACCGAATGTTGGCCGGAATAAGCTAACACCCAGCTAACCTCATCAGGTCCTGGTTAGGGCACTCTATTGTCCTGGAGGGAGTAAATGCTCCCCTAAGGCGGATGAACCTTTATGGTCAACGGCATTAGGATGTGGAAATAAAGGGGAAAATACCACATTAAAGGTCTAAAAGACATCCCATTTATCAGCAAAAAAAATGATTGCTTGGAGATCGAGATGCAAGATTCTGTTGCTGCAAACTAATCCACCGGATTGATACTACGAAGAAGACTGACAAAAATCAAACGATGGGAGCCTCTGTCTCATTTACTAAAACTAGAACCAATAATATTAATTAGATGTAGTAATAAATCGTGAAATGTATTTTTTCGGAATAATGCCATTTTATAATATTGTTTTTCAATTGAAAGTTTCATTAGTAAACACTTTATATGGAACAAAATAAAAAACAAACATTTTATACTTATCAATAATTATCATATCTGTATTTGTTTGTTTACTCTGAGGTAGGGGAGATACAATTATATTGTTTATTTCAATCTGTGACAAATCACTCTCTAATTTATATGATTTGGACGCGAATGTGGTAAAAATTAGATTGCAGCACACATCGCGTGTAGTTTGTACGCAAATTAAATGATTATTTTTGCATCCTAAGTGTATTTCACCGGTAAGTAGTGATCTCATCAGTGAAAACTATCACCGCATTCGAAATTGAAAAATACGAAACTTTTGTTATTGTCCCATATAGTGCATTGTCTAAATGTGGCTATGTATGACTCTCTTTTTAAAAGTCTAATATTTTGGTATCAAAATAGTATTATATTTCCATAAAAGGATATTTAATATTATTCGGTTTCATTTTTGTCCGAGTGTGCAGTGTGACATTTTCCGTTTGCCTAAATACCAATGTGCTAACATTAATGTGATCCGGTTCACTATGGGTGATGATATCACTTAAGCAAAGTCTTTTTGATAATATAGCTACTGATGAATATTTCAAAAAACAAAGTAATTTGGAATTTTATCAAAACATTTTTAAATCATCAACTTGATAAATAGAGTTAAAAATGATTTATAAAATAAACATTAATCACATTGTACCTGAAACATAATATTATGGAATAAATTATAATCACTAATGTGACTAAATATATCTTAACATTATCTTTATTTTTCTTTTATATTTACAATAATTGAATTTTAAGTGAATATTTTATTGTAATACGATTGATTCCGTTTAAAATGCGTCCATAAAATTTCTGAAGGATTTTTTTATATTAAAAAATTGTCTAAAAATAATTAATAATTATATTCACAATATAATAGTATTAGTGCCAACTTTCAATAACCGGTTACTACGTGAAATAAAATATCATTTTTAAATGGAAACAATTCTAACTGAATCCTTGACATTATAATAAGATTGGTCTTCTCAATTCTTCGAAACGACATAACAATAGGATACGGTGGTTCACAGACTAAGGCGATAGTGAAATGATTTGTCTTACATACCGCAGTAGTTTGGTGCTCGATTTAAATGTGCAGACAATATACGCAAATCAATTAAAAATAACATCGTTACTTTTTTTACTTATTTAAACATGCGTTGAGCTTTTTTTGTTTAAAACTTAAGTGAATTAAAAAACATTTCAGTATACATGACAGAATGATACTCATTTTCCACAAGGTTTCATCATAATATATTATGTAAAGCGAAAGAAATTGTATTTTTTGACGCGTTATTTTTAATTCAGTTTGTCTAAGGTCGTATCGTAGTAGGTACGAGTATCACTTGGAAGCTCCGTTTGTACTATTTCCATTTAGACATATTTTTTTGTTTTTTTGCCATTGTAGAAGCGATATGTGAAATGTCGTATGAAAATGATACCAACTACGACGAGCTAACTCAAAGGTAACAAATGAACAACTGATTTTTAAACGCGTAGAAAATGATCATATCGTTGTACTTTACATTATATTTTTTCATCATCAAAATGTTTCTAAAATTAATCTAGTACATGAGTTTTACAAAAAACGCAGCACGTGCTGTTACTCCACGCTGATTAATCTTTCAGTCGGTAGGTAACTACGACAGAACATGCCAAGAATTGCGATGCTATGTCTCCAATCTCCATCAGCATGTTTGAACCAGAGTTGGAGCTTAGGGCCAAGGACAACACATGTGTAAAGTATTTCAGAAATGTTCTATCTTCAAAAGTAAAAATATAAAGTTAGTAGACAGTCACGAATCATAACGTTTAAAAAAACTGCCAATGTCACGAAATAGTGATTCATACAATTAATAAATTAAGCATTATAGATGCTGAAAATAGGAATCAATTACTAGTTATTTTTGTTGTGTGTATTTTTATTAGTGATGTATGTAGTAAATGAATGTTTGAAAAGCTCATGACAACCCTGGCAGTAAGATCAGAAGATGTTACGCGTCGATGTTGAGTTGCAGTTCATGGCTATCGTGAAAGTGAAGCAAAGGCCAGCGGCGATGCAGCGCCTGCGCTCCACAGCCAGGCGGGCTGACCTCATTGGCACGACTGGCCTCGTGCAGGGGAGGAGAGCGTCGTACCGACATCTCTTACAGAGCAGAGCAGAACACTCGGCAATCATCAAACAAACGTCCCTAACCTTTAAAATGCAAATAACAGAATACCGACAAACCATTATGAAGTGATCTCACTTGAACTATGAATGTTGCTTGACATTTTATCATTGTAAGAAACTAAGAATAACTCACTGGAAGTAGAGCTGTGATCCACTATCATACAATCCAGGTTTTGTCGTATCGAATGTTTTTTCGCTTATAAATGAACTGCTGAAAATGAATTCTCATTTCGCTTAGCAATGTTTCGAGGATGCTTTACAAATACCATCTAAGTTAATTATTATACTATATGTTACAATATTTTTACGAATAAGCAATCATTCACATACAGTTTGCAGGTATTTAAATAATTTTTATTGTATAATTTACAGTTCGTTAAATTTATAAATAAATTAAATATTAATTTACACAGGATTCGAATTTCATTCTCGCGTTTTAAGCACTATCTTAAGTACTTGTACCAGGCATCTATTTAGAACATACAACTGTAGACAACACTCCTTTTATTTCCACCTCAATAGACGAGATAACTAATCACCACAGTATGAAATTTCTGGTTTGGCAAAAAAAATAGTAAGCTCAGTGTGAATCTAAATTCTCACAACATGCACATTGTTTATTATTTCCAGAATTTCTCAGCGTGATCATTAAACATAAATACTTTATCCGAATCCGACAAATGTTGATTAGAACATTTGCTTACTAAACAATCTTTTTATATTATTAATTAAATATACATATACTATACATAAAATTCTTTTTTCAACGCGTCAATTCAAGCACAAAAATAACGGCAGAAGCGGGATGCGAACCGTGGACCTTGGAAACCAACTATGCCCAGGTATTCATACCGCTCAGCCGACTTGGCTATTGTTATGCCTAGACCGACTGACGTTGAAACTAGTATTTATGTCATTGTTATCATCGTATGATAGATGTCGCTATAGTATATTTTCAAAGTATGTATATTTTTTTAAGAAGGTAAAATTATTCATCAGTAACACAGGTAAATGATTGGTTATAAAGTCCGAGTCGGAACTATAAGTAGTCGTTTCTTATCCATTCAGTCTATAGTTTGGTTCGAGACCCGAGTGGTACTTACTAAAATAAATAGACTGTCGGAAAGTAATAATATTAAGCTTGTGAATAAATGATGACTGATTGAATAATAAAAAATAAAAATATACATACTTTGAATATATACTATAGCGACATCTATCATACGATGATAACAATGATATAAATACTAGTTTCAACGTCAGTCGGTCTAGGCATAGCAATAGCCAAGTCGACTGAGCGGTGTATGAATACCTGGGCATAGTTGGTTTCCAAGGTCCGCGGTTCGCATCCCGCTTCTGCCGTTATTTTTGTGCTTGAATTGACGCGTTGAAAAGAGAATTTTATGTATAGTATATGTATATTTAATTAATAATAATATTTTAATATAGACAATGATCTATAAAAGTAGATTAGAATATTGAAATAATAAAATAATAGTCTAATAAAAATTTAAAAAATCTATATAATCTTTTTATAACTTAATCGCTGAATTATTACACAAATGGGTTACATAAAAGTTGTTCTAATACAATTAGAATAAAAATTCGTATTACATGTGTTCATGCTCAGTCTATTAACTTTTAGGCATATAACTATGCTCTGATGATTTTATTAAAATTATTTTGTTTTTAAATATTTACTCAATTGCTGAGTTTTTAAATAAATTCATATTATTGCAATGTTGTAAGTATGTAAAAAAAAACACTAGAATTAATATTATACAATAGTATTGTGTCCTTAATACTTTACACAACTAGGGCGTATTTCGTAAAAGAAGCTTTTGGATTGTACTATTAACAATAAAATAATAGATGCTCAATTATTTTAATTATTTAGTTAAGAACGATTTGTACTGTCGGACCTAACATAAACTAATTACGCTCATTACAATATGATAATGAGGAATCTTACGTTTGTTTCAATTAATTTAAGTAATTTTAATTTTATATATTTTTTATTCAATATATGTGAGTAATCTTAAATTATTATTTTTTGGTTGTACTTACTACATGAGTTGTACATTTTATTTTCAAAAGAATCATAAGCTAACTTACTAACCAATGTGTGATTTTACATGTTTCATCGTTTTCAAGGAAAAGTTTTTACGTCAAATTGCTGTGCTGCATTTTTAAGGCGTGTGTTGTTGAATTGTTAAACAACAATAATAATTACAAATATACACACAGCTAGTAATGTGCAGTTATCACACGACTGCAATGAAAATACATACGTTTATTTACTAATCAAACAAACCCAATATTTTCATCACTCTTGCCAACTAAATATTTGCTTACTACCGGTTAATAAATGTGAAACTTTCTACGTTTCAAAAACTTCACACGACAAATATTTCCGATGATTTCACCGGAAGTCTTAAATTCAAAACATCTATAAAGTAAAACGTAATATATTATACACGAAACGAATAGTTTAAATCAATATTAAAAGACAATAGGATAAGTCATCTAACATCCGAGTGTATATATTTTCAATTTTATCCTCCATTAAGTCTTAATGATATACTCGTATGTACAGCTTTAAAATAATTCATGAATCAACTTTAGAATAAAATGTAATCTTGAATATAAAAGACGTGACAAACTATTATTATAGATGCATATATTTATTGCAAAGCTCGTGAGAAAAGTAACACTTACAAGAGATGGAGCATTAGTGCACCAAAAGAATTTTACTGAACGAACAAAAAAAAAACAAGTATACAGTGGAAAAAATAGTCTGGTATTCATAATTAATGCGTAGTATTTCTAGATGCATTCATAATTAAGTAAACGCTCAATCGCATGTACGGTACACTGTACTACAAAAGTAAAAGTAGATTCTCGTATACTATATATATATTTTTTTTGGATATTTTTTTAAATACACTATTTCACTATATTAAACCATGAAGATTGACAATCACTAAATCAACTTGTTGACCTGAACACGTAATATACCATCTTAATCATAATACCATCACGTCGAATAATAGTTGTAATTCTCAATTAAACGGGGAAAGAACGACGATGGCCTTGGGATTCGAACTTGGAACTACTTGCACCAAAATGCTGTGCTCTATAATCTTGCTACCTCCATCCAACAACAACAATTTTAATAATTATTTATTTGCAAATATGTGTCCTAACTAACTGCTTCATATCGACGAACCTATCATGGTTTTTTTTAAATCTATTATTGAATTAATGAATTATTATAAATATTATATATAAAAACAGTTAAAGTATTTAAACTTTTTATTTACTCTGCGTTTTTATGGCAGTGCTTAAACTATTTTTATTTTGAGTGTTAACCCTACCCTGCTTACGTAGATGGCATACACTGTAATATCATCAAATGTCACTGATCAACACTATTAACGAATTAATAAATTATTATCTTGTAACTATTTAGCAACGTCACGAGTCGTAAGCTTATAGTGATTTCGCAAATATGTACAAACTTTACAGTGGCGTAATTAGGTTATATGCCGCCCAGGGTGGTCCTACGTTTTTTTCCCCCTAAACGGAATTTGTGACCAAAAAATTAATTTGTCGTACGTTCATACATGAAAATATAAAGTCTTTTTATTTTACAATAAATCAATTGCTTTTAATTGTATTTGTGTATTGAACTATTCAGATTCCCTTTCTGCCAAATATACCTTTATTGCATTAGCTTATTATTTATTATTTTATTAATATTAGGTATTTATAATAAATTATGAATTGCAAGATTTACATTCATTATAAAAGTTTTTTTTTTTACTTTTTAATTTGTTTGTAATCGTAAATCAGTATTGTAATATATAAATATTTTTATTATAATAAAATTATTGATGTTAGACTAGAACTAAGGCATTCAAATATACCTTACCGTCTATATTTACGACAACTACAGCCTCGAAATAAATTAGTGTATTTCATATTAGTTCATCCTTGACATTCGTATCGGAGAGTTATAACGTTTTTTAATATCCAAATAAAATAAAATAGATTTTTGATAAAAAAAAAAAGTATATTTGTGAGCTGTCCGTTGGTAATAGATCGTGCTGTGAAATCATATTAAAATGTTACTTCTAAATAATTCATTCATTTCTGATAAAATTATTCATATAAAAAGCTTGAAACGTCCACAGCATTACAAGACAACTTAGGCACACCGTGTAATACAATTTCACTGTTCAAATATCACGGTACGAAAGCCAATTTTTTTTTAAGATGTTTTATATTGACTACAATGCAAACTAAACGAAACGTATTGACTTTTTGTAGGCCGTAAAATTTCAATTACAATTTCACTGCAAGGGTCTAGGTCTTGAACAATATCTAACCTAGGTCAATATGCGTCAAAATCAATTTAATTTTACCGTAAATATTCTAGCACAGTGAATAAAAATTACAAATAATATGACTAACGTACTCCTTGTCCCTCAGAGTATATTAGAAGTGAAATAAACATATACTGTATCGCATTATAATATATATACACCACGTTGTAAAATATATATTTTTTAAATAAATAATTAACTCTTTTCTTGACCGATCAATGGGAACTTGAACTTTGTAAAATTAATTATTGTCATGTGAGTATTGTGAATAACCGTGATGTGAATAATATATTTTGTAAAATAAAGCAAGAAATTGTACTTGTTCACAACAGCTAATTCCAATTATGTTTGTGGTCACCATAATTCTGTTAAAATGATTATATTCGCTTTGCAAGATAAAGTTGATATGAATATTAATTATAGATGGCATTCACTTTGAAATCAATTTAGAACATTCAACAAGTAAAAAACTTGTTTTAATATGGACATATTAATTACCTATATTTTATAATATAACCATGGTTTATTTATTTTATTTTTAGGATTTAGTATTTGGAGAAAGCTTTGTGTTGAGATAACGCTGCACGAAGGAGATGTAGAATATTTGGTAGCGATCAGTTCAGGCACAGCCTGTGACTTACTGGTTCAAACATTTTAAAAATAAAAGAGGTTGACTTATTTATCTCTTTACACAGTAATTAGATCTGTGACTGAGAGTGATGCAGGTGAACGGTGCACAAGACAGAGTATCTACAAGAGGATTGTGACGTTCATAAATGATCATTCATAACGACCCGACGGAGAAAATGAAAAGATTCATAAGAAATGATATTTTTTATACAAATATGAATTACACTCTACAGTGTTGAGCTTTTGTAGACCTTTTTCAGTAATAACAATAATAATTAGCATTCCTTTGAGAATAACTGCGTGTTTTGTGCGGCTGGCGTGAATGACCCGCCTCAGCCGAGAAAGTTGGTCACCTCACACGCTAGCTGTTGAGATTGCGTCCCTGGCGACTCTTAAAAAAGCGAAAGTTACTGCTTTGACCTTTAGCTCACACTCGTTTGATATTATCGAGAATATCGAGGCGGCTCTAGGGTTGCCACAGTTCAACACCTGTGAAGAGGTTGCCGTACACGGATTATTATTATATGCTTGACCATTGTTTAATACTAATCCACAACTAGGAAGAACCGATCTCACAATCAACTTTTACTTTATGTACCATTTATGCTACCAAAAAAACAGAAACTCCTGAAAAGAAATATTAGCGACTAAATATTATAAAATCCAATTTTTCTAAATTCTCGCCGAATACCCGAGTGTAGTTAATAGTCTCTCGTTCCCTTTAAGTACGAGTTTGTGAGGTAGGGATTAAACAATGAGCGTCAATTCTTAATTAGGTTCACCAGCGGCAACCGATCCCAAGTATTAATAATTAAAGTGTCGTAGGCTACTATGTTAGTAATAATCAAAATTACAAAGTTTTGAAAGTGAATATTAACACACTTTTCGTCTTCCAATCGATCACAAGTTTTGCTGATTAACTTGGTTTCTATGATAATACGGTATTCCATACGTTTGAGGTCTTACATACACACACGGCATATGGAATTCATAGCTTTTGAATGAAGACATATGGAGGAAATTGATTTTTTTTCGTCGATATATCGATCATCGTTACATGAATTATTATAACCGTGTGTGATTTCAAAATGTGTTCAGAGATCTCGCATATAAATTATTTACAATTAAAACTGTGCATCTCCTAATTTGTTAATTCATCAGTTAAATAAATTTTTTTTTCGTAGTAGTACTTCATTTTAATTTTAATCTCGTTTATGCTTCTATTATATTTATTAACTTTAATTTCCCATTCTACTTGAATTTTATTTCATATTTAAACACAATCATTAAATAAAAATCTACTAAACGCATTAAAAAAAGCACCAGGTTGTTTGATATATTAAAAAAAAACCTACGTGAACAGTGACCCGATTCGTTTTTTCCGGTGCGCTTTTTTTTTTAATGAAAAAAAAAACATTTTACAACTCGTAATTTTAAATTTTTAAATACCATTGTTACGCCACTGTTTGACACTAAATGATGTGTATCTACATTTTTTTAATGGCCCTGCATGTGTATCTCTTCGTTCGAAAAGTTTGCCCAGATCTGCTCTAATGGACACTAAAAACATCTTCCAGGGCTGTAGGACATTGCACTAAATAAGTAAATGATTTCTACTGTTCCCTCAGGATCCTTGTATCGAAGAGTCAATTCATCCGAAGTATACAATAAAGACATTGAACTATACATATTGATAATTTATTCACAAACGTATATTTATATACTGTTTAATTGATTAGTTAAATATAGTAGGTATCTATAGTTTTATGTATGAAGATGACCAAATATAGTATCTTTCAATATTTAATTGTATTTTGGTACTCTCGTTTTTTTACTTACAGAATAATAAAAACACATGTTGCTATCTCAATACAAAATAAAGTCTTACGATATTGTTTATTTAAGATTAATGAATTATCAGATTTGAAAACATTATGTTTCTCCCAATCACAATTTATTTTGTTCTTTGCTATATTAAATCAAAATTTGAAACATATTAACACTTTATCCCATAACAAGTAACATATACAGCTTTAAAATTTCAGTTCCCAGTCAGTTGACATTTTAAGGTTTAACCAAATACATTATGTAGTCAACGATTTTTTTAACATGATGAAATTCCGGGCTTACAAACGTGGCTTTAATTAGTGCTCTCCTGTGGAAAACGTCCCAAATTGGAGCGATCGGTCACCACAATCTAAGCAGCATATTTCAATCATGTATAGCAGTAAATAAACGTACTGAAAAATGGTGAAAACATCAAGAAGTCGGGTAATTACATAGTTTTTTACTAGATATATTGTAATATTTAAGTTTCTTTTCAAAAAAAATATATATATTATTTTTTATATGGTTTAACATTCAGGGTTGAGCACCATTGGTGTTCTGCACGCGTATCTCCTAAAAGAAATGTTTCCAGGGCCACGACTCCATTAACATTCGAAAAGATATTTCTGTACAATACCGGAATGACAATTTCGATAGGCAACCTTGATACTAAAATATTGGTGATTCACGAATAAAATTATACAATGTTCCGGTCATTTCGAAAATAACTTGATAGACAGGTTGATTGAGTTATTTTATTCTCTAATGGCTTACAAATTCTGTTTCCAAAACTACCAATTGAAATAATTATGTAGAAACAATAAATAATTCTTATTTCTCCACATTTTTGCAGTTTTCAGAATATTCGGCGTTACCTTTCCAATTCATTACCAATTTTCTGCAATGACCAAATACAGCTGTTTAATCTTCTCTAGCAATGAAATTTAAATAAATCCACTGAGATAGAAGATCTTAAATCTCAATAAATAAATCACTAATTTTAGAATTCATTAATTATTATATTTAAGACATTACTGATATCATGAAAAATAAATTAAGCTAATTTTAAATTTCTGACATTGACATATTTAATAAGTACATTAATTGATCGTAAATGGCAAGATTTTCGTCTGATAGGGTGTACGGCTTTAGGCGACTAAATGGGCAACCCTAATGTCGTGGACGCCCACGGGCAGCCAGTGCTCGAAAGTTACCTACCTCAAAATGTCGGATTGCACCTTCCACGAGATGAAAAAGAGTGCCGGCTTGTTTCAAATAAAACACCTAACATGCAATCGCAACAAAAGTATTGAAAAATATGCAGGAAAGACAATGTATGATTAGATTATCAAACAAGATAAGATACATTTCAGATGTTCTTAATACATCATATCGAATATTATAAGTAAGTAAAATCTTTCTACGGCAACAGACATTTCACTTTTAAATTTAAATCTAATAATGGAAAAAAACGAACGCCAAATAAAATCTGTGGGTATGATTAACTGCTGACGAAAATATTTTCATACACATTATGATTTTACTGTTTTTTTTAAACGGCAGAAATCACGTTTTCTAATGACAAGGAACCAGTTTAGGAATTAAATATCACCGCCTCCGAATATATTTTAATGAAACTGAAATAAATATGAACATAAATAAGATGTAATTATGAAATAATTATTGCAAATGTTGATCCTATCAAAGAATATACATGCATACTTGTAGTTTTTTTTATATAATCATTTGATAATTAGTCTGTAGATTAATTTTAGGATTTTTTCACAAAATAGTTGATGGTGTATAGAATATAAATAAATGTTACTTACAGAGATATCCTGAGCAGCATTGTCACACTATTGGCGAAATTAGCTATTTTGAATCACCGATTTTCAAGTCCTATACCGAAATAGAATGCAAATTAATGTAGTACGCTGTTGCACAACCACAGTGAAATAATATTAATTAAAAGCTCAAGAGCGGCACACGGTATAAAAAAAATCGACAGTGAAAATTTCGCTCGGTAAAATAATTTTATAAAAAATTAATGATAATTATTGTTCCGTATTTTCGACCTCCGCAGACCGAATTGGAATAACGGGTGAAGAAGTATTGAGTGAAAGAGAAATTGGTTATTATTACGATGTCTGCACGGTCGCCACTCCGTAGGCCGTACAGAGAGGTGAGCTGCTTGGCTGTGGACGGTCTTATATAGGACCCCTACCTCCGGCCACGACTTAACAATTACCTTTTCTCACTACTATTTAAAAAATCTCTGCTCTATGACACCATTCTGAAACAATATTTTTTAAGGTTACAAGTTACAACCGCGTACCCCGCTGTCGGTGTACCCTTGAAAAAAATAACGTCCAAATTAATATGCATAGTCGCGAAAAAGGTTCGCAGATTGCATCAAAATAAAGTAGGAAGTAGAAAATTCTATTTTAAAATACATTATTTTAAATATTACTCTTTTTGTTCTTGACTAACTATATTATATTATTGAATATTTACTTATTGAATTATATTATACATTATTTCTGAAATGTTTGAATTGCAGGAAAACTTGCGTCGCATTTCTTAAATATGTATTTATATCATAAAATATTATTATAAAAAAAACTTAAGCCTATTTATACAATATATCCTAATCTTTTTTGTCCATGACCGTCGGGCTGATCATCCGATCTCCTTAAAAACGCTGATTAGTGAACACCCAAATATTTCTCTGGTACTACAGCCGCAGTCTACGCTAGTTCGCGGGCTCTTGCCTTGGGAGGCTCTCGGGAATTATCTATGTTACCGTGTGGAGCTTCGGGCATACAGGTGTTCTGGGAAAAGCCATAGACAATCTGAGCTTACAAAACAGTGAAATGGCATTTTGTGGTGTCCATATGCTGCAAATATGGAGCGGATATGGTAAAAAAACCTAATAACATTTTTTGGGCTTTAGGTAACATAAGCTGTAAATCAAGTAAGCTATGCTCGAAAATAAAAACGAAATTGAAAAAAACATATATTTTCAGAACAGCATCAAGTTTATTATGACAGGCACGATGCAGACAAGATGTTCATGATATTATTAAAGACAGACTCGTGAAGATGATATCTTGACGCCTTCATCTTAAGAAAACTCATACAACAATCATTAGTCACTTTTTTCTCCTCTATTTCCGAAAAACCTTTATTCACAAATCAGGAATATTCAATTATTTAACCTAAAGAAACTATTAATATATTTTAAAGTTTTTTTTGTTTTAGTATTATATACAACTGGAGAGTCTCACGTTAATCAACCTAAGCTAATCACATATAATTTTCCCAAAATAACTGCTTATTTTTTGAAGGCGTAATGTTGTTTAATTTTTCCTGTAAAAATTCGTAAATCCATTTTTAATGCACACTTGCATCGCTTTCAAAAAAATATTTTGTCTCAACAAAAATATAAGAAATAATTGACAATATTTAATGATAAGCCGCATGGGGCTTATTCCAGGAGCATGAGCGGTTTTGTAACTCAGCTTCTCGTCATTTTTATAAGAAGAAGAGAGAAATATTAATAATTAATTTCTTTAAACTGTGGGAATGTTTTTTTGGTGTTGTAAAATTTGTGATATTCAGGTTTGCGGCTTCTTTCTAATTTTGAGAAACTGTTTTTCTCCTACTTAAAGCTTGCCGACCACTGTACTACTGAAATTAAAATCAATCAAGGTTACAGGTTTATTTATAAGCCATTAATTACTCCCTTTGAAAAAGAGAAAAGTGAATTTCCATCTAATAAGGAAGAAAGTTCTTTAAATAAAATGATAACGAAAAGTATATATTTATATCAGTTGTTTAGTCTCATAAATACAATAATATTCAATCAAGACGACGAATACATACATTTTAAGCATATTGAATTTTTAGAAGAAACTTCACACCTAGATATTTAGTTAAATTATCATAGGTATTTAGTTCTAGGGCCGTCGAATGTAGGTCCGGGGCCCTAAATTTGTATTACATCTAATTTACTAAACCGATAAATTGTCACCACTAGTAATACAAACTCACTCGATCTGTTTAAACTAAACGAAAGAATGCACATTCTATCCCAACACATTCAAATATTATGCCACGTAAGGTTTGCAATACCGGTCAAGGTTATCATAACTGGTATAACGGTATTTTATATTAAATACCGGGATTGCTAAATACAAAACGGGTATATAGAAAAAATAAAAATAACAGTACTATTACAAGAATTCGTTAGAACAATAACTATATTTATATTCTAGTGCCAAGTAATCAAATATAAAATATTCGAGGGTTCGACCGATCTGTTATAATCTATATTGTTTACCACCTTAAAATAATAAATTAATGTTAAATTTGAATTTTAAAAGTATATCAAGAGTACAAAAAATCAAAATTTTATTGTTTATTTGAAAAATAGGACCAAAAAAGAACAGTTCAGCAATGTTGGAATCACTCAATCTCAATCAAAACTATTACAGTGCAATAAATTCAGATGATGAAAAAGCCCTTTCGGATTTAACACTTTTTGGACGCACTGTAGGCACTTTGTACTACACACTAATTGAAAGTATTTGCCATTAATATATTTTTTAAATCAAAATAATTTAATTCTTCGCGAACAATTTTATTATAGGTATTGGATAACTCCATTCTTTTATGTATATATTTACGTGACGTATCTTATAATTAAAGAAATTTTGAGAATCAAAATACCGGCAATTCGGCTTTTAAAATATGGTTTTTTGGCATCACCAAATTATAATACACGTACATTTATGGTCAGGCCCTTGAAGAGGGGGTTTAAATTTGGGACCCGCGTTATTTATGGGTGCGTGTTGATTCTGAAATACAATAGTAATATTGGGGCCCCATGAATAGTGGCCCTCCTTAAGGCCCGAAATTCAAGGAGGTAAAACATATTTGGAAATGAAGTAGTTTTGTTTAACTCATCAAATTTTGGAGGCGGAAATTATGGAGGTAGACCATTGCTTTTTTTGCAGAAATAGGTATTTACTTTTGAGACCCTAAAGCAGTTTTTTGGAGGGCCCGAATTTGCTCTCAGCGACCATGATTAGTCTATTCAGGTGTATATTACTTTCATAGCCAAAATCAGGAATAGGTGTCTATGGTAGGTTATTTAAATTATATACATATTAGAATAAATATATATTATAAAATATTATATAACCTAGAAACTTGGTAGTAATTAATTGTTAATTAAATATAAAAATTATTAAGTCATAATGTTTTTTTTTTAAATAAATATTTCCTTAAAAGCGTCTATGTCAAGATTGGCTTAACTTATTATCGTCATCTGTTCATAAATGTGTACATATATCTGTTTGGTGTGATATTTCTTTGTATATTACGAAAATAAATATTATTATTGAAACTAAATGTAATGAAATTTGACAATAATGCATATATTAATCAACATCATTGGTTTATTTTCATAATATAGATTTGAATAAAAAATATTAAGGTAAAGTTTTTTTGTATCTATTTTACCACAAAAGAGAATATATATATATTTAATTTTATGGATATTTATCCTCTACTATAATTACAATTATTATTCTGAAAATATGAATCCACTGCCCAGTACACAAACATATACAATGGACTGTCAACAATTGTAAGCAATAAACGTGTTTACTGGAGTTTGGATAAAGATCTTGCAGTTCAATTAGTGACAAATTGCATAGTTTTTAAACATAAAAAGAAACCAGCACTTTGCCAACTCCTATCTACAGGTTGTGTTATATTATTCGGATAAACTCATACCAATAAGGAGTTTTTCATACAATATTAATAATGGATAGTTAGTTTGATTTAATACTTCGGTCTGTGTTAACTAAACAATTCAAAATAAGAAAAAAAAATGGAATTGGGATGCAAAAACTCTGAAGATTACTATGACACATTAAATGTTTATTATGGCTAGTCAACTAGTTCCTGTTGATCCTTTCACCACTAGAGTAAAATATCCTCTGGCCGAGAAACCGATTATAAAATATATTTACTTAGTAAGCATAACATGTATTTCGATAAAAAAAAAAATTATCGCTGTATGATTTTAAACTCTAGGAACAAGACCACAGGTACAATGAGAGAAAATTGTATAAAGAAATGTCTACTTAGAACTGTTAAAATAATTAAAAGTCTGCCCAGAGCGAAATATAACTGTTTCATAAACAAAATATCAATTTACACTGGAAAGACAATTTCACTATGGGAACCAACTTTGATACTATAGAGCCTTTACGAAAAGAAAAAAGATGGCGCAAGCTTCTAAAGCAAAATATGGAATAAGACATCCCAAAACTAATAATGAATTCCGCATCGAAAACCATTGCGTCATATTATTTGCTACATTTTATATAGTATGTACGTGGTGTTGCAAAATTTGTGAGAAAATGCTATGCGTGGAGCAATCTTGCTTTGGACAATATAATTCTTAAGCCACCCATTGTACTCAATAGTGTCCACCCCTACATTTGAAGAATTATTTTAAATATTAAACAATAAATAACAATACAAAAATAAAAAGTTCACCACACACGGCTCAACCCAAAAGCCACAACATCAAATCTGGCCGTGAAAACCTAAGAAGTTATTTAATACAAAAATAGTTACTTTTTTCGGTTTTTGTTGGATGTATGTCTCTTTGAATAAAAACATATATTTTTTAATGACATTTTATTATCAATTTATCATAAACAGGAATAAATTAAACCATTGGGTAGATTACAATAAAAAGGAACATAAAAACAAATTATCAGTATCATAAGATAAAAGGTTACCAGAATATCTTCAATTGTACACATTTTTTATCAATAAAAACTAAGGATTTTGTAGATTTATTGTTTTCATGAATTTACAACTGAATAAAAAACATACAAAAAAAGATTTTTTTTTAATTAATATATATTTACTTAATGTGACAACAAATATATTTACCTCCATAAATAACTGACTATTTATTATTTAAGATGCAAAATTTAGAAAAATAAAATAATTTTTAAATGTCAAGTACATTTTAGCAATAGGAGTTTAATTATATAATAATTAAATATGACAAAAGTATTAAACATAATTATTTATTACATAAATCATCAATCTTATTTTAATGCTTACTTATAAAATGTATTTCACATTGATACATTAAGTATTAGTCTTGTATTATTTGTATGTTCCATAAAAATTATGACAATTATTTTCGACATCATTTAACTGTCTACTAACAAACCACATCAGTTGAAAATGATATTTACCTAAAGGACAGCAGCGAATATTGACAAGAGACAACTTTACAGACATAACAACCTTTAAAGTAGTGTTTCATTTCACAAGTATTATCATGTGAATGAACAACACTTTGCAATTTTTTGCAACACACAGTACGCAGAAAGAAACACAAACAATTGAATTGCCACTACCGGTAATTTTTAAGGAGCAATAATTTATTAAGAACCTAAGATATATCATAAAAATTGAATTCAATTCAATTATTATTTTCAAAATTATATTAATACAAAATTCTAAATATTAGTGTAAAATTAAAATAGTAATGAAATTTAAAAAATACTATATTTTTTATTTGAGCTGATTGTTGAACTGAGCTATAAAATTATTATTATATGAAAAACATAAAACTCTGTTATTTAACAGTAGTTTAGTAACCACAGGGATATTGATAAGTACCCGAAACAATTAATATATTTTATAAATGTAAATTATTCACATTTTACAGCATTTTCTTTTAGTGACAGTTGTGAGAACAAAACACATTTTTGTTAAATAAAATAAAAAAACATTCATAATTAAAATTTATTAATTACTAATCAATTGTCTGACCCATACAAAGTTATCAGATTCTAGAATGCCTCAATTATAAAACATCTTTAGGTACCAAAAAAATAATATTTAATAACTTTTAGTTGTTATAATATAAAAAATACCTTTCTGCTGCCTTGTTACATGAATAAAATCTAAGAACTAAATACAAATGAATTATAAAGATTTAGTCAATGTTATTTACAGTAACCATTTTAATAAAATTATTTTAATATTTCCAAAACGGTTGGAAATCTTAAAATGACACTTAATATTGCGTGATATAAATAAAATTGTCAGTTCTTTGATCATATAATATATTCAAACCATTAATTTAAAATGAGATGCAAGCATCATAATAGAAAAACCTCTATTCGTTTATCTGGGGGAGTTTATCCTAACAGTAGTTTAGGTTTATAAATACTTTAAATATTTTTACTATGCAGTGTATTGTGTAAAAAACAATGTAAAACAATACTTAAACAAAAGAAACGCTATGGAAAAACATTACAAAAATATATGAACTAATGTACATTTAAGTAAATAAATTCTGATCAAAGATATATTTAAGCATTTTGATTAGAAATATTATGACATTCAAGATTGTAAAGATAAATTTTTTAATGAATATTTTATAATAAATATACAAAAATATTTCAAAAAATATGGTGACTAATTGGATTTATATAGCAAAAATTGTGATATCTTAAATGTGATTTTTCCCAAAACAATTTAGAAATCAGTTGACACTCTAGCTTTTAAGATACAGTTGCCATTAATTTCATATCATTTATTCTTATACGAAAAGAAACAAATATCAGAATTCACTCATATGCATAAATAAAATAAATTTAAATGAAATTTATATTGTTACAATAATTCCTAATGAGGGATATATTAAAATTTGCTATCCTAAGGCAAAACAACTTACACAAATTATTACATTATAAAATGTATCAAATATGGTGTTTTAGCCTAAAGATACAAATATAATAATCACATATTTCAAGAAAAATAATATACAAAGAAGAAAGTCTATGAATTTAGTTAAGACAATATTAAATATCAGTATTATCATTTTTTTAAATATGCAAAAGTATCTTATTTTTAATTATAACATTATTTACAAAAGACAGAGTCCCACAGTGATGTATCCACTAAGTGGTAGTAGACATCCAAATAATATTAACTTGTATTTTAAGAAATAGCTTGTAAGAATTAATTTAATATATTGTAAAATAGAAGCAATGTTGAATTACAATATATTTATTAAAATTTGTGGAACACTCAGAGACCACGTATGGCAGAGTTCTATATAAAATGTAATATAAATAGGCAGCTTTTAATAATAAAATCAATGTATTTATATTGGGCATGCTTATATTTATTTATATAGAATAAATAAGAGCATTCATATTTTTTTATTCATTTATATAAAAATATTTTTCACAATTAAATCTATTATCAATTATAATCCCATGTTATATAGGAATTTTAGAAAATAAAAAAATAGATACATTCGGGAAATCATTCTAATTGGTAGGTTTTGTTATATTATGTAGCAAAACAAAAATAATTATTGAAAATAATAAAATTATTAATATCTAGTAAACTGATAAATTTACATAAATATAAAGATTATGTCTAAATCAAAAGTGGATAACCTTAAATTAAATGTTTAATTGAGTAAAAAACTTAAATTCAGATATTTGTTTGAAGATGAATCACTTAAAAAATCTAGTAAAAAGTATGATTATTATTATTGTGAGTTTAGAATGAGATAAATTTTCATTAACTATGAAAGGTTAGTAATTATTTCAAATAAAGTAAAACCATACTCTGGAGATAGCTAAAACAATATTTTGTATATAGTGTTGACACAAAAATAAAGCAGCTTTACTAAGCTGTTCTAAAAGCTAAGTCCTCAAAAAATAAATTCAAATTTACAAATCATTTTTTCGTTATTCCGGAGAGAAAACCATTTTTTCGGTATACTTATGCAATAGTATCCAATGCTTTTTGTTCAACATTATTAGTGTGTGTTTATACATACATAATAATGTTAAAAAATATTTTTCAAGTATCTATCAATACTAAGGGAAGGAAATAACTAAACCTTATCAGAGCTGGGTGGTGTTCATAAAATGTCACATATAGTATATCATAAAAAGTAAAGCAATTACCACTAATCATTATCCTATCATGCAAATAAATATATTAGGATAAAACCCTATTATTAATATACGAGCATAATCGTAATAAAGAGAAATAGGTTAATTTATATAAATCTTTTTTTTGGCAGTCGGCATTTTATATCATATAAGGTTAATACAAAACAAGGCTTCTTATCTCAAATTAGCAATGTTTGATATAAAAGCATTGAAAGATTGCTTTAGATACACAGTTTATTTAATAAGCTATCACAATCAGTGAATAATCACAATAAAATATGAACAAATTTATATTTCTATACAATAGACCAGACGTGGGCAAATATGGGTCCAAATGAGAGCCAATATTGACTATACGTTGGGTAAAGTGCAGTTCCCAATGTCTCTTTAATATATAACATACTGTCCTCCATTTTGTACTTTTATGAGATTTTCTTTCTAATGCTGTAAGTAACAAGAATAATGCAAATATGAATGCAACTTTGGTGTACATTTCTGAACTTCAGATTTTTGCCATGCGTCTGTATTCCGAGCACGAAAAGATCATTTGCATGAACTTGTCAACTTAAGCTGCCACTCAGTGTTGTGTTTTTATGACAAATCAAAGGGCTCTTGTGATACGCAGCAACAAGATGCTAACAATGGAAAGATACAAAAAGTCTCAAAAAATTACCCCTCCACACTTGGCCTTCTTAATTTAATGTTTAATAAAAATATGCTCGACAATTTGCAAATAAGATATTAAAAAAATATGGCCACAAGCTATATTTAGTTTTAAAGTAAAACACTGGTAATTGGTTTGTTTATGATGTAAAAAAAAATTGCGATTGAAAAGAAACATGGTTTATATTTATGAATAAAAGATACGACTATAATATAAGACTATAAATAAGAAATATATTAACAATAAAAGACACCACAAGCTTAAAGATTTACTAACTTTTCAACCAAAAATTGCACATTTCGTACACCCATGTGTTTATTTACTATTTTTATCTGAATTATAAAAAAATCATGAAAGACGGCCTACAGAATTCCATTCATTGGAATTGAAATTATGCAATCGTTATACAGAGCAATTCAAATAAGATATTTTTATTTAGGAATCTTGTGTCATACTTCAAATAACGTAATTCAAAGAAATCTAGATGTATTTATTTTTCATTCTCAGTACAACATGTAGTTGTGAATCCTTATACTCATCTATTAAGCTCATACAATCAAAATAATGTTGTGCCCAGCTTACACACAAGCCTGTGCCATAAATACTGTATCTACTTTTGGCCCAAATATTTGCGATTTACGCAAAATAATACTATTTATGATATTATGATATTTATTATTGAATATATATTTATTTATATATATTTATGATATATAAATGAATGCTTATTACTTTGGTTTTTTTTCCTTCCTCATTTTTATAATTTATCATGTCTATTTATTATAGTTTATGTCTCTAAGAATTTACTGTGTAGAAGGTGTAATTAAATTAGAAATTGTGTGTTTTACACTACAGCTGCTATAAGATTATATAAACTAATTTCAATTCAATTATATATTTTGAGTTGTAGAAATAAAAAATAATTTATTAACTGATTTGAAAAAATAAACATGTACTTTATGTGAAATGGAATATTTATTTTTACCCGTATTTTATCACAGGCAACATACAGGACCAGGTACTTTGAATTGAACAAAAAAAGAATTTACCAGTACTTAACATTTCTGGATGATCAATTGTATGAACTAATTTTTCTGAGAGTTAAATTTTTTTTTATTTATTTATCGGTGAGAAGCACCAGAGTGAACATACAGAACAACACAATTGTGAAAGTATAGAAAAACACAATAGTTTGTTTGAAAAATAATTCACTATGACCTTTTTATTTGATTATTCCCTAAATCCCAAATCAAACTGAGATAATTAAAAAAGTCATAAAACCATTAAAATGAATTTAGAAACACTAAAAATAAGCTCTAAAACACGATTATATATTTGAAATGCGCATATAAAATAAGATGTATTCTCATCATAATGACTACTCCCTCATGCACTCAACATTCATATTTAAAAATATTATTTTATTTAATACTGCATTTATTCATTTTGAGATGCTATTTAAAAAATTAAAATTAGACATGTGTCTCGTAACAACACGGTTTAAAACGTTTTAAATTACAGAAATATTTGTGTAATTGTCAATCCTTACAATCCCTAGGAGAAACAATGGAAGCACCACACAAAAAAAATATTGTAAAACTATTGAAGTTATAATTCTCATGATTACAATAAAATATTATAAAATTATTGGGTATACATTCTTCAATAACCAAATTTATTTTGTCACTTTAAATGATCTCAAAGCGTTTTTGTCACTGGTCACATCGCTGCCTTTGTCTGATAGTCATTAGACATCAAATGTCATTTCACTGAATGCACACATTATATTCAATCAGATATAGTATTAGCAATAATAATAAATGTTTGTGAGTATATTTATCAAAATTATTGACCATGTAGTGAGCCTAAGGCGGGGTGAACGTTATTATTAATTTACCTGTTGGAATAAAATATTTAAAATATTTTATACATTTTATTAAAAACTATATCCACTAACGCCAATATTATTTTTTAATCTGTAAGATTTCTTTAAGTAGTTTTGATTTTTTCATTTGTATGAGAAAGATTACACAAGCAATTGGTGAGCCATGCGTTCAAGTTGGCTGAAGGAAGTACCATCGTAAGTAGAGCGGGTCAGTTAAATTAATGTTTTTGTAGAAAAACAATAATATTTTGGAAACCATTATTGGTTGCTGGTCTACAGATGGAAGACTACACCTCTAATAAATATGAATTAGAAAGACCTCGCAGATAGAAGAATTTTAATTTTTGAAAACGCAAGAGCAAAAAGTGGTTAAATTTTCGTGGTTCATAAAGAACTCATTAATATTATTTGATAGCCGATACTGTTCCACCCAGGATTGAATTTAACATAGAGAATAAAAAGAAAAGACTCACATAAAATTTCTGCCTTTATTACTTATTGCGGTTATAAAGGCAGAAAAATGTATAACGATGATCCAAATGAAGAGTTGCAGGCAAGTAACAGTGAAGAGTAGTAAGTACTGAGCTGGTCACACCCAGTGAGCGGCCGTGTGCTAGGGTCGCTTGGTGAGAAGGGGCGTGTCCTCACCACTGGGACCCTCGCGCCGCCAGCTCGGTCCCGCTGTGTGACTCTCTACCAAGGATGCACTGTGCCCTGTCGACGATCTCTGCGCCATCTGTGAATATATAACACTATGTCAGAGAGGCAGCCACAGTGAAGTTCCTAGATTTTTTAAGTTTTTAATTTAAACACATATAGCAGAATAAAAACCAGATGGTGATAGTGATTCAGAAGTTTCATCTAAAATTTTCTATACTTCGCCATCCCCATCCAACCATATCCTTGTTAATATTGTCTATTTATTATATAGCAAGAGATTGGCAAACACATAGTTTTCTAGTTCATGAGTGAATAACTAATATATTTTCCCAATCGACATTCATCTCATTGGTGGATATGACATACCCACGTTGTATGAGAGAACCGATGAATATTATAATGAGGTAGAATAAATAATTAAGTGCACATAAAGTAGTATTATTTTACCCTAGCAATATGAACATCGTAGAGGTGCAGTGTGCTAGGGTTCATTTCTTGCTCCTCGTCAGCAAGGCTGTCTATCTTATCAGGAGTGAGAACTCCATGGGAGTCCTCCACCAGATGGCTAGCTGCCATATCATCACTCATTTCTGCATTAAAGTTTATCTCCGAGGGCTGAAAAGGATTATGTTTGAATCATATTATTAAAACAAAATATAAAAGAAAGTATAAAAGTTATCATCGACAGGTTAAAAGTGCAAAATATATATTTTTCTAAACAAAAAAATCTATACCATACCACTCTGAAATCGGAGTGTGTGCCCAACAAAAAAAGCTACTGGGAATTCTGTTAGCAATCGGACAATTCGCCTCGTTCCAAATTATATTGATAAATTATCTTAAATTTTTGACAAATACATCATGTAGTCAATAGTTCTATGTATTATCATGGTTTACAGCTAAGTCACAAAATCATTAGAACCATGGTCACCGAAATTTTGAAAAAAAATTCCAACCAAGTTCCTAGTCTTAGACACTACTATTGTGGGGACTCAATTAATACAACATGTCAGGAGGTCGGATATCCTATATTACAGTAATTTACCAAGTAATATTTACAAAATTTCAATAAATTGTGATGAATAGTGAAAATATTCTTACACAATTACATTTGAAAAAAAAGCTTACTGGAATATGTCTGTCAGGAGTTCGCTGATGATACAACGATGTGACATCAGGGGTCCTTTGATGATATAATGATGCGCCAGGAGGAAAGAAGGATGGACTACCCAATCCATGAAACATACTCTGGTGAAAGTATGACCCCAACATCGTCTTGTACTATAGTGGATATAAAACATATTTTACAATAACAAAAATCATTAGACACCAATTTCAATGGATTCGGACATGTTTGAGATTTAATATTGTTTTTATGCATTCCAACAGTTTCATAAATCAAATAGATTAAAACACCATAAAATTATTATTCAAACTTCATGTGACCAGGTAACACACATATTAACCAATAAGTTATGCAAAGATAGTATTTTGTTTGATTTGAAAAATCAGTTCTTAGTGAAACCACATGAAATGCACACTGAGGAAATAAGATATTATTTTAGTATTGAGTAATCTATATTCATCATCATCATCAGCCTGTGTCCGTCCACTGTTGAACGTAGGCCTCCCGCATGAGTCTCCATCCTCTTCGATCCTCCGCCTTCCGCATCCAGGTCACTCCCGCTATTCTTCTTATATCGTCAGTCCATCTTGTAGGGGGTCGGCCAATGCTTCGTTTGCCAGTTCTTGGGCGCCATTCCAATACTTTTCTTCCCCATCGACCGTCGTCTTTTCGACAGATATGTCCTGCCCATTGCCACTTGAGTGTGCCTATTCGTTGGGTAGCATCCACTACTTGAGTTCTTCTGCGTATTTCCTCGTTTCGGATTCTATCTTTTAGGGACACTCCGAGCATGGATCTCTCCATAGCACGCTGGGTGACTTTTATTTTATGGGTAAGACTTGCTGTCAGATTCCACGTCTCTGCGCCATAAGTTAATACAGGGAGAATGCATTGGTTAAACGCCTTAGTTTTAAGGCATTGCGGAATTTTCGCTTTAAAAATGTACTTTAGTTTTCCAAATGCTGCCCATCCCAGTTGTATGCGCCTGTCGATTTTTTTTGAGAAGTTATTTCGCCCTAGTTGTATTACTTGTCCCAGATAGGTATAGTCGTTTACAACCTCTATTTCTGTTCCTCCAATGGAAATAGGATCGAAGGTCTGTGAAATATGACTATTAATCATGGCTTTTGTTTTATCCATGTTCATTTTCAGACCAATTTTGTTCGACGCTTCATTGAGGTCGTAGAGCATGTCTATATAATAAAAATATTTATAATCATTCACCATGTTGTTCTGTTGGGTGGTGGGTGGTCCCGAGAGGTAGTTGCTAGCGACATGGTTGACTCCACACCGCAGTGCCTGCAGGAAGAGCCTCTGTGAGGGTTGAGGCGCTCGCCAGCCGGGATTGCGACACGAGAATGCCGCCAGAGATAGTTCAGTCTTGCCATTCTCTCCACGATTGTACTGTGTCACTGAAATCCAATTGCATACACTTGCTGAATACATATTTATTATGTAATGAAACCTTAATATTAGCTTACACTTTAACAAAATAAGTTAGTCTTACATGTAATGTTCCATACTTGCGCAGCAGCAATACTCATTGGATCATGTTCATTAACCTATTCACTGCGTATGACGTTTACAGCAGTCATGAGCTATATGCCCGCGCCCATGATTATGAAAGAGGTGTAAGTCACGTTTCATTCGTTCCGAGATATTTAAAAGTTTGTGTTTTGATGTTGGTTGAAAACCGATGAAAGTGACGACTTCAAATTACATAAAATGCTTTATTGAGATTTTTAAAATTAAGTTGGATGAAGATTAGATCAATTCACAACAATTAAGTCACTGTCAAATCCAATTCCAACCATGACATCACCTTTCCAGCATTCTCTCCAACCTCCGTTCAAGACATCTAAAGCAAAGTGGGATAAATTTAAAACCCTTTTCGGGACAGAACTGGATCGTTTTGCCAATTCCCCTATTACAAACCCGCACGATGCCGCTCGTAGATTAAACGATTGCATAATCTCAGTAGCCGAGGAAGCCCTTAGCCGCATTAAAAAGTGCCGTCCACAAACTGTCCCATGGTGGTCACCTGAACTTTCCCGCCTAAAGGCTCTTGTAAAAAGAACCCGCAGATCACTCCAGGGCGCTCGCAAATCCGGTCTCGCTACAAAGGCAATAAGCTGGACTGGAAGACTGAACTTAGATCTGCCACATATATGTATAAAAGCTCCATAATGAAAGCGAAACAATCCTCTTGGCACAATTTTGTAACATCCACATCTAATCCAGATCCTTGGGGAAAGGCTTTCCGTGCAGTCAAGGCAAGCTTACAGCCAGACCGCACGCTTTGTGGTATCGCCCAGCTCTTGGGTGATACACCTACATCCACACTCATTGATACGGCTGGCGCCGTTGTAGACTCCTTACTCACAAAGGACGACCCATTTTCAGACGACGATCACGCGTTGCAGGTTAGGCGTGTATCGGCACTTCTTCTTGACACGCCCTCGTGCACGCCCCCTTCAGAGAGTGAAATCAACACAATAATCTCGTCCCTTGACCCTGGCAAAGCACCAGGACCGGATCGTATTGATAATCGTATTGTCAAAATGGTCTGGCTCATGGCCAAGCCAGAGATCACAAACCTTCTTTCTTTATGCATCCAAACAGGAACCTTCCCCGACTGTTGGAAGGTGGGCCTTCTGACAGTCATTCCGAAATCCGGAGACAAACCCCGCACCGACCCTAAAGCATATCGTCCAATCACTCTTCTGCCAGTCCTCGGCAAAATCCTGGAGCGTATTGTCGTAAGTAAACTAGGATCACATCTAGCCACTTCAAATATGCCAATCTACAAGAGACAGTTCGGCTTCCGACCGGGAGTCTCAACGGAAGATGCTATTCTCACGACAATCAAGACAACAACTGACTCCAAGTGCACTTACGTTCTGGGTGTTCTTCTGGACATCTCAGGTGCTTTCGACAACGCATGGTGGCCAATGGTCTTGGCTAAGCTTCGCCTTCGACAGATTCCCGGTAACCTATACGCACTGTTACAGAGCTATTTCTAAAACCGTAAAATTTTCGCTGACGCTGGAAGCGTTCGTATATCACGTAACGTCTCTAGAGGGTGTCCTCAGGGTTCCGTTCTTGGCCCAATGCTTTGGAACATTCTTTTCGATGAAATCCTCAGCTTACCACTGCCTCCCGGATGTGGTGTTGTAGCATACGCTGACGATGCACTCCTAACAGTAGAAGCTAATAGTCGATCTTCACTGGAGCGCTCAACCACAGAAGCTCTAAACCAAATCTCATCCTGGGGCCAACGAAACAAACTATGTTTTGCGCCACATAAAACAGAAGGTATTCTTTTAAAGGGAAAATTATCTCCACTACGTCTACCAGCTATTTACTTCCAAGGTGCTAAAGTAAAAATTTCTACAGAAGTTACTCACCTTGGCGTAATCATGGATGGTAAAAGAAGTTTCGCCGCTCACGCTCGCCATGTTGTAGATAAGGCGCGGAAGGCTTTCTTCTGTATTTCTCGCCTTACGGGAAATCCATGGGGACTCAAATGTCGAGCCCTTAAAACAGTGTATGATGCGATCTTTCTCAGCACCGTGACATATGCGGCGCGGTGCTGGGTTGAGCGCACTCGACTACTCTTCATAAGACGCATTCTCTTGAGCGGTCAAAGAACCCCACTTCTCTCACTTACTAAAGCCTATCGATCCTCTGCCACCGAGTCATTGATTATCCTTGCGGGGGTGCTGCCGTTGGATCTGCAAGTGCAGGTGAGCGCCGCTATGTCGTTGCTTAGACGTGGTTTCTCTGCAGAGGTCGGGGGCACTTGTCTCAATCCTCCGCACGGTAAGATCACGAAAGAAACCGAAAAAGAAGTAAGACTGGCGGCGCTCGCAGCATGGCAGAGCAGATGGTCGACCTCGCTCAAGGGTAGACACACATATTCCTTCTTTCCTTCTGTCCTCGATAGAATGGAGATGCCGTGGCTTATTCCAAACCACTGGACTAGTCAATTCATGACTGGGCACGGAAATTTTAAGGCTAAACTCTTCAAGTTTAGCCTCGTTGATAGTCCAGACTGCCCATGCGGCAGCCCCTTGCAGGACGCTGAACACGTTCTGTGGCATTGTCCAATATTAGATTTAGCGAGGCAAAGGCTCATTAGCGTAATCCAACAGAAGTCTGGACCGGTTGGATATATCGATCTCATATCTACGGAGCCCAACTACCATGCATTTTCTGTATTCGCGGCGACCTTCGGCGAAGAAGTCTAAAAGTCCAAATTTTAACGTCTGAACTACTAACTTTTACACCCATGTGTGGTGTTGCTCACCAAAACCAGTTACTTGTATAACGAGAATGTACTCTGAAAACAATGCCTTGGTAAGTGCTCCCAAGGAGCGCAGGTACAAGGCAACCGGCCCGGGGGCCTAAGGCCCCAAAATAAAAAAATCACAACAATGTGAACTGAAATAAATTAATAACTTTTTTATACTGACATTTAATGAGTATCACTGTTCATTGAGTAGCAGACCATTCAGTAGTTATATAAATTATACAAACAAATACATACATATGACATAGCGTGAATACCTTGATCTGATATGAGTCCTTCAGTTCCTTGACTAACAGGCCATTCAGGATTCCCGTGACGCCGGACGTCCATCTAAGCAAAAATAAGAATGTCAGAATATTATCATGGGAAATAATAAAACCACAAGGGGTTTTGGTCTTAATCGGTACATGGCAACTCTGGAAATTTTTCTAAAAATATTTTTTACGCCTCAATAAAAAAGCTAAGTAATACGACAACTATGAAGTGTTAGGTTAATTAATTAGTCAGTTAGTTAGGTATACCAAAAGTAATCTAACTTTATAAAATCATTGGATGGATTTAAAAGATGTAACATTATTTATAAAAAAAAAATGTAGCTTAACCCTTTAGGTGCGGTTATTGTTCTTATTATTGTTCCATAAGAAGTGTTGATAATCTATGGAAAAATAAAATAATGATATTTTTTATTTTTATGACGATTGGTTATTTTATACATGTGTACACACCTATATGCATTTATTTTAATTTCTAACCATATTAATTAATTAACCATCAATTTAAACAAATTTTATCTCTTTTTAATAAAATTCTATGGTCTTGCGTATACATCGGCGTGCCACACTCTAGTGACATAAAGTATCATGCCGATATATAGGCACGCCGCATCGAGTGATTATCCGACAGGGACACGCATTCCCCATGTATTTAGCGAAAACTTTTTAGTAGTAATTGGAACACTCTTTTTTTACATATATTTGTATGAACGCCGGGAAAGTGGTTAAGTAAAAACAATATTTGATAAATAATCTTACTTTAATTTCAATTTAATAGTATGATAGAATTGTCATTACTCTTCAGGTATTATAATGATTAATTGTGTAATTAAATTGAAATAAAAATAATCTTACCTGTGCGAATGAACAGACATCACCAATACCCAGTACAGATACCGTAAAATTTCTATAAAAATCCACTATGTCTAGAGCTCGGTTACTCAATGAAAAAAGGATGATGGGACAAAATATTGGACTTAACAGCTCCATGATAAGATATACCTGAAAACATACAATAAAGATTAATATTAGAACATAAAAGAAAAAATATATACTAACATAGCGTTTATGACTACCAATCTATTTTTTTTTTTAAATGTAGGAATCAAAATAAATATGAGGCATCTATGGTTAAAATTAAAAATGTATATATTATAAATTATGTCAGAATTATTGAAAAATTGATTCAACCATAAAATGTATTGTTATATGAAAAACTGCCGCAAACGCCGTACAGGTAACTGCCGCTACCATATAAGGGTTGACTCAATTTATCATATGGAGGAGAATCAAGCCCTACAAGCCAAGATACGGCCAGTTTGTATTAAAATTTTGATCTTTGTTTTTTAACGCATAATAAATTTAATTAAATAAAAAAAAGTCAATGACTATAACAATTATACACTTTTATTAGGTATTGACAGTAAATAGTCTTTATGGCATTCATATACAACTGGGATGGGCAAATTTAAGTACATTTTGAAAGTGAAAATTCTACTATGTCTAAAAACTAAGGAGTTTAACCAATGCATCCTCACAGTTTTAACTTATGGCGTAGAGACAAGGAATCTAACAACAAATCTTACCCATAAAATAAAAGTCGCCCAACGCACCATGGACAGATCTATGCTCTGCGTGTCTCTAAAAGATCCAAGATATCTAAAGAAAAACTTAAGTAGTGTAGTCTACCCAACGAATAGGCACACTCAAGTGGCAATGGGCAGGACATAGCTGTCGATGAAACGACGGTCGACGGGGATGATAAGTGCTGGAGTGGCACCTAAGAACTGGCAAACGAAGAGTTAACCGACCCCCTCTGAGGCTGAGGATCGAAGAGAATGGAGACTCATGAGGGAGGCCTACATTCAACAGTGGTCGCACACAGGCTGATGATGAATCTTTATGGTATATAAATGAAAAGAATAAAAAATTGCGTTTACTCACAGCTTTATACTGAAAAAGTTGTTGAAAGTGAGATGCAACATTTTTAGTGTGAGCCTTTCCCCGCCAGCTGGCCGGCAAGTAATGCACATGACCAAGAATCTGGACCAGCAGTTCTTCACTGCTCCTCTGCCCTATGATGCCTTCTTCAGATATAAAGCTCCTTAAAATTGTAAAAATAGTGTATTCAGACCAATACTTTTTAAAGAAAAATAAATTAATAATCATAATTAATAATCATAATTAAAAACAGACATTATCATTGCTTAATTAATCTGTATTTGATGCTTATTTAATGTAATAATATATATAAAGTGATACCTCGACATACGAGTATAATTCATTCTGCAACCTTACTCGTATTTCAAATTACTCGTAACTCAAAAGCAAATTTCATTGAAATTAATTTAACAAAAAGATGCTTTGACAGCGAGAGCACACAGATAACTGATTCTCTGACCGTAGCCGGGGGATTCACGAGGGAAAGTGTGACGCCCGGTTCGTGTGCAACCAGCCGACCCATAAAGCCGATTGCTTGTATCTCAAATATTGCTCGTATGTTGGGACACTCGGATGTCAAGGTACCACTGTATACATATATAATCATTCTTATTGTGTCATTTATCAATTAAAACCATACAATTGCGCTTTTGTAGTTGTCTCGTACAAGTAATGAGAATTTAAAATAAATATATATATTTTTTTTTAATAATAAAATTCAATATTTATTAAATATGCAACAAATACCAAATAAATTTATATTTTATTTTTATTTTTTATTTTTTTCAATTAATTCTTTATTTAAGGTATTTTTTTTCTGACAAGTTTACAAATAATAATAACTCTAACTTAAATTACCAGACATTAATTGTCTCTTAACTTATTACAATAATTTGTAAGATACTATAACAAGAACTTAATATATTTAATTATGAATTAATTTACACCTTCCTTGAATGGAAGGCATTTCTGACATGTGATTTTACTTAACACTAGGACTTAAAACTAGGATACATGTTGAAGAAGTTAGAAAGAAAGAAAGAAAGAGAATAAATCATAAAAAGAGACATGACAGACACATACAATGAAACACTTAAACATACTGGGAAGAAAAAACTAAATTAAACACTAATAAATATACATGTAGTGGACTAAACCATTGGTGAGTTCACCTGGGCAGGACATTGGAATGAACCCCCAATCTGTTGATCAGAGGGTTTTTGTGTTGTTTTGTGGATCTGTAGAATGTTTTTGTTAGATTGATGAAGTGTTGATGGAGGCTCTGAATTTTGTGGCGCGTGTGTAGGCGTTTGAGATTCATGCGGGGAGGGGTATTGTATATAATTTTTAAACATTTATTTTGAAGTATTTGTAATTTATTAAAGTTAGACATGCAGTTGTTAATCCAGGAAGGAGCGGCTTAAGTTTAAGCGACGAGGTAAATTTATATGAAAAATATAAAAACAGTAGTTACCTAGCAAGAGCCAATATTACACCTAATATGGTCATAAGTGAGAGCATGTGTTCCACAGTCAGTACATCCTCATCATAAACTGACAGGGCGACTAAAACTCCCAGTATACTTCCAGAAAGAAATGCTACGTTTCTGAATAAATGAAAATAAAATCATGATTACTTAAAAGATATTATATATTTATAATATAATATTATTGTAAGAGTTTAACATACTTTGCTATGACAGTGGTTACTGGTGAGGAGAAGCTTGCCAGGTATTTAGTTGCTGGCTTGTGAGCTTTGTTTAATCGATCAGATAACTCGTGATCTAGTTCATTGAAATGCCTTAAGGATATACGACTGTAAAGAGACCAAGTTCGCAAACTCAGCGCCGCAGGACTTCGTTTGATTAGCTGAAATTAAATAACAATCAGGCACAGTATTCAAATATCTACATCTTTGGTAACAACATCAATGATAAAAAAAATATTTCTTTTTCGTACCATTTCCGCTCCATATTTGAAGAATATGGACACAATAAATTGTCATTTTACAATTCAGTAAGTTCAGATTGTCTATGCCTTGTCCCAGAAAACCTGTATACTCGGAGGTCTATGTGGGAACTGATGGTTCCAGTGAGCCTCCAGGGCAAGAGCAAACTTGCATAGACTGCGGTTGTATTATCAGAGAAATATTTGGGTGTTTAATAATTCGTGTTTTTAAGGAGATCGGATGATCAACCCGACACTCTGAGGCCTGGACAATTTTGTTTTGTCCTTAAGCGGTGTCTTAACCCTGCCGGGGCCATGTATAGAGCTTAGATTTTATTAAATAAATTGAGGTGAAAAAAAAAAAAATTCACTTGAGATGTATTATATTATTTTATTTTGAGTATATCAAATGTTTATTTTCTATAAGAGTTGTATTCAACATCTCAAATAACTCACCTCAGCATAGCTGAAAAAAAAATACAAAATTTGCCAAGCTTGAATGAGAGGGGCTAATAACAAATTCAAAGATGCCACCACAAGGATGTGGTTCTTTAACTGCCTTCCTAACAGTATTCTTTTGGAGGAGTCTTTGTAACACTCCCTAAGCTGCCAGCAGTTCTCCCACGGGCTCCATGGACCATCTGAAGAAAAAAGGATTAACAGGGATAAAGGTATTTATTCTTTTTTTTTATAAATGTTGTAATTGGTCAACTACGCTGAAATCATGCGGTTAATAAAGAAGAAGTGTCTGTACACAATATATATATATATATATAATTTACGATGAAATAATATTAATTCTAAGCATAATTAAAGAGCATGTTCAAAAACCATAATATTGAAATACAGTGGTACATCGACATACGAGTTTGATTCGTTCAGCAACCTTGCTAGTATTTCAAATTACTCGTATCTCAAAGCAAAGTCACAAAACGCAAGCACAACTTATCAAAGATGATTTGACAGCGAGAGCACACTGATAACTTATTCTCTGACCGTGGCCGGGGGATTCAAGCGGGAAAGCATGACGCGCATTTCGTATCTCAAATTTTGCTATTATTTCAAAGCAAAAAATCCCTCGCTCAACGCCTCGTATTTAAAAAAAACACATATGTTGGGACACTCGTATGTCAAGGTACCACTGTATATGTATATATATATATATATATATCTTTCAGAACTACACATTTTCGATACAACAATTTAAATCAAACGTCTATTCATAATATTTACTACAATATATTATTATTATATAAAACTCCTGACAGCATTCTATAATAAATAATTAATTAAAATCAATAATCTATACCTTATTATTTTTTTAATGACATTTTAAAATACATTTCGCACACATAAGTGTAGATAACAAAACAATTAGGTATTATGGCTTTTGCGTTTAGCTGTGTGCGACGACTTTTTCTGTACCGATATTTCAACCGCCATTGCAGGTGTCGCACAATTTTGTGGAAAAAAAAAACAAAGTCGTCAACCCTGAAGATGAACCCTTCAATGGCGGTCGAAATATTGATACAGAGAAAGTCGCTACACACAGCTAAACTCATAAGTCACAAAACCAAATCTGGCCGTGAAAACCTATAAAATTATTTAACATAGCAAATTAAATAACCAATATTTTATTTCATAATATTGAAAAAAATATTTATATAAAATATCATCTAAAAATAAGAAACATATTTTGATCGATAATTTCTTAACAATTTAAATTTAAACAAATAAATAAGAGTATCTTTCTTTTTTTAAGATGTGTTCTATATGCAATAATAATATGAAAAAATAACAATTCGCCCCCTCAATCCAATAATTCTGTAATATATATACTCGTAACATAATGCTTGCCAAGAAGTGATTTACATGATACAATTATACAGTTATATAGATAATATTATTTTGCACTTATTTTCATTAAAAAATTAACAAATCAAAAATATTTAGTTTTATTTCACATTTATTTTAATTTATGTATGCAAATTAATGTGAAATAAAACTAAATATTTTTAATTTGTTATTTTTTTAAATAATATTAATATAAAATTATATTTACGCAGCTTCACCAAACATTGTCAGTTATTGACCTTAACATTATTAACATTTATAATGCTATTTTCACAGGTATTTTCATGACATGCTTGATGATCAAACGTAAAAGCGCAGATCGCAAACTTATATTTATAAAATATCACAATCCGCACACTCAATGACTAATTATTTTTTTGCATATGAAAAATTAAGAATATTAAAGACATTATAAAAGCTTTTTAGAAAATATATCAAAAATAATAAGGCTGAATATTTTACTATAGCATTTTGTTTTCAGGTTATTTTTTTTTTTAAATATTATTTATTCACATTCAGTTTTGTTTAGAAATGAAGAATGTTTAGAAATTATTAATAAAACATCTTTGTTAAATAGGTTTTCATGGCCAGATTTGCTATTGTGGCTTTTGGGTTTAGCCGTGTGTGGCAAATTACTCTTTTCCAAAATTTCGACCGCCATTTCAGGGGTCTTCTTCAGGGTTGATGACTTTGTGATGAGTTGGTGTCTGGAGGTGTCAAGACATCGCATCAACAGGGATGATGGTTTAATTCTCAAAACAGCATGGCTTCCACCTCTAGCACATACTCAAAAACCTGCACAGACAAGCAAGGACAACCAAAGTCCGACATTACATTCGTGGTGGTATGCTCCTTAGAAAATACACTCGTGGATGTACACTTCTTGGAACATACTCACCGTACACAACTCTCCAACATGACCTTGTGGAGGTATGTTAGGCTGACGGCTAAACTACCTCCAGACACCAACTCATCACAAAGTCATCAACCCTGATGAAGACCCCTGCAATGGCGGACGAAATATCGGAAATGAGTAATTTGCCACACACGGCTAAACTTAAAAGCCACAATACCAAAACATCTTTGTATATGCAATTATAATGCTGAATTTCAACAACAATTCATATTATATGATCAAAATTTTCATATATATAAGATTTTTTTCCAATTGTTATCAAAATACTTACATATGCAAGTAGAACATTGGTATATTTATTTATATTCTGTTATCATTTCTTACATATTAACAATACAAACACCTCCGTAAAATCAAATATAAACATTGATAAAGAGCACTTACAAAATAATAAAAGTTCCAAGTTGTACTTGAGTCCCTTTGATAAATATGGCACTTCTCCGACACAAGGCACACATATATGGAGCGGCAGAAGTCTCTTGTTTACCATCGCAACTAAGTAGTTATTGAACCTGCACAATAAAGTAACTCATTAAGTCAGTAAATAATAAATAAACACGTTCATAGATAACCTCATTTGTTAACCTCTTACAAGTATTTAATTAAATCATAGCATTGTATTATTTCAGATGAGAAGTATATTATTATCATATTCGTGATGTTGAAAAATGAGTACAGTGGCGGAAATGATCTTGGAAGGGTATACGAGTCTCTGCTTCATCTGCTTCTCAGCACTGTAGAGAAAATACTATGGGTGTTTCTCTGTGCTTTCTTAAACGTAGTACTACATTGAGTTTAATATTTGATACGGGTTTGCAAATTAATGGTATCCTCGTATAATGTAACAATAATTTAAAAAACTGAATTAAATGTTCATATTATTTGTTAACGCGGCGCCTTTTTGTGGATTTGTTAATCAATTTTAGGGTAATTAATATAGACAGTTATATAGTTTATATTAAACAAATATATCAGATATAGCTAGCAGTTCTTAACTGCTTAAATAATGTTTGAAATAAACTTTTTAAACGCCACTTAACATAAACCATAATACGTAGTGTTACTTACTTTGCATAATTTAAAATGTTTTAAGAAACCGACTATGAATAAAGTATTTTAAAAATACTTTTCATTAAGTACTTAGTAGTAATTACTACAACTATATCGTAATCACCAAGAATAAGTGGTTTTTACATTTCCTTTCTGAACATAACCAAAATCAGAATTTTCCCAAGAATCAAATAAATTTATAACCCCCAGCTTTATCTACGTATTCACAAACCACACATTTTTCCAATGTGTTTTAAACCCATTCCGACCGAATAAGAAGTCTGACTCGTAGTATGTAACCGCGTCCACTTTTTTCCATTGTGTCCCAGTCAGGGGTGGTCTCGCTATTGAGTGTTGCTTAGTATTGAAACATTTGTTTAGTTTTATGTACGCTTTTTCTAACGCTGTTCCAGAATTTAATGTCAGTGTGTTTTGACTTTCAATCGATAAAAACATTTCAAGAAATTTGTACAAAAAATACAGACAAGGTAAAAGGGGAAGACATTGGACTTCTTTTTCTACCCTTACATATGAAGAAAGAGATTTATTTTAATTTTGTACAATGGAGTAAGTGTTATTATTCAAATTTCATACAAATTGTGATAGTAAAATAACGCACCCAGGCAAAGAAACTTTGAAAAAATCCGTCCGAATGGGATAACGCCCAAACGCAAACTACAGGCGAATTTTTTTTTTTATGTAAGCGCATGCAGGAGAGCACACCCGGTCAAGACCAGTGTACTCTATGACGCTCAGCCAGGGAGGCTGGACGCTGCATGCAGGAAACGTGTGTTGTGTTAGTATTTGTGTGTGGGTTGGGGAGATTGCAAGTGTATATTTATCTGTTTCTTGAAGAGATCCAGATTGTAGGAAGGAGGAAACACAGACGCTGGAAGAGCATTCCATAGTTTACCAGTGGCATTAAGGAAGGAACTTTGGAAGCTGCCAGTTCTTGGTCGACATATATTAACCGTGTATGGATGTTCGGCAAGTGTAAGACGAGTTTGTCGGCTGTGAGTGGGTGCAGGAGGAATTAGTTCTTTAAGTTCCGAAGAGCAGCGACCGTGGTAATAACGGTAGAAAAGACTAAGAGAACCAACTTTACGTCTGTGTTCCATTGATTGTAGATTAGACGTAAGGGTGTCATTGTTTATCAAACGAATTGCTCTTTTTTGAACTGAGTCAATTAAGTTTAGAAGGTATTTTGGGGCTCCAATCCAAAGGTGACTGCCGTATTCAAGGATAGGTCGGATTTGTCCTTTATATAGAAGAAGAAGTTGTTTATCGTTGAAATACAGACGTGATCTATATAATACACCTAGTTTTTTGGAGGCGAGACCGGCTTTACACTTAATTGACTCGTAATATTTGACATTATTCGATATTGATAATCCAAGCATCTTGATGGAGCTTGCTTTTGAAAGAGAACAACCGTTGATAGATACAGGATCCATAGCAGTCTTCTTGGTGGAGAAAGTACATGATTGGGTTTTGTAAATGTTGAAACTGACGAGGTTGAGGTCGCCCCATCGTGAAACCCTTTCAAGAGACATGTTCATCTTCTCCACCAGAGATTCCCTAGCAGCAGATAGTTCAGAATGTTTCGGAGGTTTATGGAAGATTAGATAGATAATGTGAATAAATACAGTGGTAACTCATACGAGTTTAATTCGTTCCGCAACTTTCCTCGTATTTCAAATTACTCTTAACTCAAAGCAAATTTCCCCATTGAAATAAATTGAACAAAAAGATGCTTTGACAGCGAGAGCACACTGATAACTGATTCTCTAACCGTGGCCGGGGGATTCAAGCGGAAAAGCGTGACGCGCGGTTCATGTGCAACCGGTCGACCCGCTAAATCCGATTGCTCGTATCTTAAAAAACTCGTATGTTGGGGCGCTCGTATGTCAAGGTACCACTATATAAAGATACATAAAGGCAAATGATAGACTCACCTAAGAATTCTATGATGTATATCCAGTTCAGTAATTTGATCTTTATTAACGCACATTTGTTGTTCTCTTTGAGCATCTCTCACTCTATTCTGGACAGATCTCCAACTTATCCATCCAATATCACTCTAAAATTATATACCAAATTAAACGTTCACAATTTTATAAGAAAACAAGTTATATCATATTAAAATAAATATACATTTGAAACATGTTTTTTTTTTAATTTAACTTACATCTTTTATCCTAAGCGCAAAATTATAAAACAATTTTGTATCATATGCATGGTATAAATGGTAAAACGATCTGGCCAACCTAACCAGCCAGACTACTGCACATAAAACCAGTGAAAACCACCTGAAACAAGAAATGTGAATATTTAACACGTTAACCGGCGAATAACCTTTATTTTAATTTTTCAACATACAACCGGCCAAACTCTATCACTAGAAGGTGTTAGTACATTACGCTTGGTGGATACGTAATTTCATATTATATATTTTTTAGTTATACTTAAAATAACTGACAAGACTATGAAATATATATTTTATTCGTTTATTTATACATATATATATACATATATATACATATATATATATATATATATATATATATATATATATATATATATATATATATATATATATATATATATATATATATATATATATATATATATATATATATATATATCATGTAAACACATACAGGAGAATACCGACAGATGGTGATAGTAATTCTAAAGTCTCATCTGTGGAATTCTTTGGCGCTTACCATGGTGTATATGGCTAAGCGCTGCATGTGAAGTGTTGATCTGCCAACGTCATTGGCTACAGCCCAACATTTACGCATCATCCTTATTCTTAGAGGACTTTACTATGAATGGGTGGTCTTTACGGGACAACTTTCCTCTACCACCAATTTTAATTAATAGGCTATTACTGGCATTTTACGGGTCGGGGATCAAATTCACACCAACCGGGGGTATTTTTGAGCTCAGAAATTGATTAAAAATCCTTTTTTTTTTTAATCTCAGTCCGGGATCGAACCCATGACCTTTAGCTTGCAAAGCAAACATTGACCATTGAGCTATACCCGCAGGCTAATGCATATATATATAAAGCTCAATGAAAATACAAAATTCCAAACAAATAGATCCAAATGACCTTTATCTTTTTCATATAAAATACATATATGCATTCAAGCTGCATATACCAATTATTCCCAAAAAAATAAATACATTTTTTAAATATTTTTTTTAGAAAATATACGTGCCGCCAGTTCTAGGGCACAACAATAATTCCAAGGACGTATACAGATGTCCTACCTAATATTGTTTACATTAGACGTAATTATAAGTACCGCCTCGTTAATGAAAAATTATAAATTCGGAGCATAAATATGTTATCAATATAGTATTTAATAATAAACTCATTCCTTTCTATGGCTGTTATTTGTGGCAACTAATTATCATTAAGTTAAAGCAGCTGTATAATGCATGACTTCTTTTTTTACTATGTAAGTAGATAACTATATTTTGTAATTATAAAAATCTACATATCTACTGAACATTGTTATAATATTTATTTATATTTATTTATTTACTACATATTTATTTACTCTCCATGTTTGTCATTTTTCGGTATTCCACTATTATTATTTCGTCTCTTTTTCCAATTGTTTGAAAAATGCAAAATTCACTGCAAAGCAAATACATATCCGAACATAGGAATCGTCAAAATTAACTAAGCATCCAAAATTGCCGACCTTGCTAGCATAAAAATAGAAAATTGTATATATGTGGCCCGTGAAAATTCAAAAGACACCTTATTTTATGAAATGCCCCTGTATAAATTTTAGTAGTGATAAGTTAATATTAATAATGTGGTTTGGAATATTTACCATGTCCATGATATTCTATCCATGCATACTGGAGCATCATATATAACATCAGATATGCTTACATTCCGTGCATTGAGTAGTTGTATATTGACAACATTTTGACGAAACAGTACAGGATAATTTACACAGTGCACTAAGAACGTTAAGAATGTTACTATGAAGCAATATTGGACTAGTTGCAAGCAATCAGATACTAGCATGGGAAAGAATCCTCCCTTCAGGTAGTATCTATACATCTTAGTAAAGAAAGAATCTAAGTCCTCTATGTGCGTCCACCCACCTGAAAAAATATAAACATAAATGTATTGAATTAGTATTTTTTTAGGAACACATAAATAAAACATACTGCCAGATGATATCAACAATAAAAAAACTTGAAAACAATATTAGAAACTGATCAATGACCCACTACTGCGATAAAATAAATTGTCAATTTTGCTAGGCAATTTCATTTGGAAATTAAGGTATGCGAATAAAATAAAATATATTTTCTTATACATTCTACTAAAAAATAAAGAACAGAATGTTCAATGTGTTGACCGAGTCGTTAAAGTACAAAACATATTATTTTGCACTTCATCCGAAAGGTTTTTTTTAAATAAATATGTAAGCACATACAGGTAAATATACCAACAGACGGTAATAAGAAATCTAATCTGTGGATTCAGCAACACTTGCCACTTTAAGAATGATTAAGCACTGTATTTAAAACCTTGTTTTGCCAATGTCATATGACTACAGCCCGGCAATGTCCAATTTTACAATGACTCACTAAGTAGGTGGAGTTAGCGGGAAGACTTTTGTTTACCACCAATTTATAAAAAGGTATAACTGTTATTTTTATGTGTGTGGGATCATTATCACTCTAACCGGATATATTTACAGAGCATATGAATTTATTAAGAGTATTATTTATTTTATGCTTGATCGGTAATCAAACACACGATGTTTTGACATGATCATCATCATCAGTGTCCGTACACAGTTAAATGTATGATTCCCGTATTAGTCTCCATCCTCTTTGATCTTCTGTCTTCCACATACAGGCACTCCTGTTATTTTTCTGATGTCGTCAGTTCATTTGGAGGGGGTCGGACAACACTCTGTTTGTCAGTTCTTGGTTGGCACTGCTACACTTTTTTTCCCCGTCGACCATCGTCTCTTCGACTGATATATCCTGCCCATTGCCACTTGAGTGTACCTATTCGCTGGGTAGCCTCTGCAACATGAGTTCATCTTCAAATATCCCCGTTTCTGATTCTATCTTTTAGATACACTCTAAGCATGGATCTCTCCATGGCAAGTTGGGTGACCTTTATTTTATGTGTAAGACCTGCTGTTAGATTCCACGTCTCTGTGCAATAAGTTAATACTGGGAGGATGCATTGGTTAAACACTTTAGTTTTACAATTGAGATATTGCGGAAATTTTTACTTTAAAAATGTACTAAAGTTTACCACGTACTGCCTATCCCAGTTTTATACGCCTGTTGACATGGTAAGCAATCTATTTACCTCTAATCCATAGCCGCGGGAAATTTGTTTTATAGAATTAATTGTACTTACCTCGATTGCTCTCAGGCACTACATGAATTATAACTCCCGAAGAGTCATCTGGTTCTGGTTCCATAGGATGCACTATGCCACGACTATCGTCCTCTGAGTCCTCACGCAGTGAACCGAGGGGCGGAGCCATTTCATTGTTCAGGGCGTTATAGCTAACTTGCCGATTCTTATATGTATGCATCTTGTGTAAATTAATATTATCTGTTATAGATGAAACTTATACTGTAAAAAAAACACACCAACTTTTATAATACGGTCTGTAGACGTATAACTTTAGGGTTAAATTCGTAGACGCGTTTTGCATCTTAAATATGTACGCAAGCAACTTCATATACAAAAAAATCTACTTCGTGCACCATTTACTTATCTATTCAACAAAAGATGGTAGGATCTGCATAATACTACATATTATAAATCCAATTTTTAAAGAACATATCAACAAAATATATTTTTAATTTATCAAGGAATGGCTTAATGATTTTTTTTATGAGGAATTATCTATTTTCATATTTTCCTTACAATGCACAAAAAACATGATATTGTTTTATATTTTTAATGTTTTGAGCATTCACTTTGAGATCCATAATAAATTATAAATATTTATTTATTTATTTACCTTGTACTACAAGGTAAATAAATAAATAAATATTTATAATATTGTTTTATAATAAATGAATGACAATCACATCATTACTTTAGAATGAGGTTGTCAACCTTTTTTGTAACACACAGTTTGAAAGCGTCCTCAACGGTCTCCTTATCTCTCCATAAAGTTCACAATGTATCTTATTCTTGTCTACTTTTATTATGGCATATTGATGGAATATTTACAAAATTAACAAAAGGCCCACTGCAAAAAACTGGCAGGCAAAAAAAAAACTAACTTACTTAGTAAGTCATGCATATAAGGCGCATTATCATTTCAGAGTGATAATGCGCTTTATTATATAATATAATAAAAACAAAGTTTTATTTATTTATTTTTACAAAATTTGCCCAGACTGATAAAGTTCCACGTGATTCCAACCTACAGACTGTAATGAGTTAACTATAATTACAAAAATCTTCTGTCAATTTGAATTCAAAACAGCCATTACAACATTCTCGTATATAATAAAACATAATTCTAACCAGATGTAAATAAAAAGACAAGGGAAGGGCTTCGTGAAAGGTTGTTATATACATATTTAGAACCAACTCAGTCAACAATCAAAATAAATTACTGATCACTTTAAGCATATATGTATTATGAAAAAATCTCTAATGTGATATATGAACATGATAAGTGACAAATCATTCTTCGAAAAGTTTCAAATTCTTACCTATTCACATTACAAAAATTTAATCTAAACAATTTGACAATTCAAAAGTAGCTAAATGTGTTTTACTTTGTTATTTCAGAGACCCTTTCAATTTTTAATGAAGAGTGTGTGCAATGTTTTTGTTCAAAGCATTTCGAAAATAAAATATTTTCTCGACAATTGACAGGGGGATGGAAAAATGTTTTTTTAGAGAAATTTAAGTCATCGGTGTGTGTTTTTTATCTTTGATTATACTGTCAGTCATAAAGTGTACAAAATTTACTTTAAATTATAAAATATAATTCTGATAAAAAAGATTTTTACTTAGGAACACTACCCGTCAGTTATAAAGCATGAAACAAAAAAAATCAAAGTGGTGAGGGGGTCTCATGGAGTTTACTAAACAATTTGGCTATTTGAGGGTCGCGAAAATTTTAAGAAAATACGATATTGTAAATATTAACGTGTGTTATTACAAATACGTAGTTGACACCAAATTCAAGGAAATGCTTTGTTTTACGAATAAATGAATTTTTAATATATTTCTGGTCTGAGATTAGCATAGAATATATCGCGATTTATGTACATCAGAATTTTTACTATGAAATTCCTATTAATTATTATAAAGATGAATTCAACATTCATTTGCGCATCGCAATAATCATTGCTTTAATTTTATGCTTTGCTTTAAAGGATGAATAACAATACATTTTGTGTCCAAGACTTACGTACGGTAAATTTTAACATTACATTAGACAATTACTTATAAAATTAAATTAAGAAAATTAGAAATATGAGGAAGTAACGAAATAGTATCGGTCTGTCTTTGAAAATGTATTATGTTGGAGCTGTAAACAAATCAATGTACCTCGCAGCTGATTCAATAAGACAACAAAGGTATATGCGGATTTTAGTACTTACTAAAAGGTGGTGATTTTTCAAATCCAACAATAAAAACGGCATGACTTATTTGATGAAAACATATCAAATGATTCAAACTCTTCCTGTGATAGATAACTCAACTCTCTGAACTGAACGTCAATCTATCATTTTACAAATGCGCACTTTACCACCATACTTGACATAGACATTATGAAAAGATGATTCAGAAACAGCAATATTTGTTCCAACGATAATCATTGTAATACCTACCAGCAACCATGCATACTAATAAATAAATAAAAAATGAAATAAATGGGTCCCAACTCTATATTTTTTTTACACTATAAATTATTTCCAAAATTTAGCGCGTAGCAAAACAGTTTTGACATAATTCAATGAATCGGTTCTTACAAGCAAAATATTCCTTAAAAATGAGCCAAATAAAACGCAAAAAAAACGGTGTCGTCCAAAGAATCACGTTAACCCTTTCCTTACGGCTCGGTTGGAATACAAATTATACTGTCAATTATAAAACTAGTATTTGAAGCATAAATGTACTTATCTGGTCTATCTCCATATATCACATTGGTTCTTATAGTATTTAGCTACAAGATGATGCTTAAAATCTATTATAAATAATATATTTGAATGGGTACTTCAAATATTGCAAAAGAAATTTTGAGACATTAACTGTCTCAAAAGGTGGTTTGACATTAATCTACTTACATTAAATGCAGAAAAGACATATCTAATCCCATTCTCCATAAACAAAAATAAAATAAAAACACCTATTACTAAATTATTTATACATTGCCCTGGATGTAATAATTCTAACTGTGAAAAAACCTGCTCAATGATCAAATCCACAGAAAAAATAAAATACCTGGGTATATTAATTGACAGTAACTTAAAATGGAACATGCACACAGCCGAACTAGTGAAACGTATACGCAAATGCATCTACATATTCATTAGACTCAGAAATATCCTATCTAGAGCAGATTTAAAAATGGTTTACTACTCCATTGTCCAATCTCAACTGCAATATGGCATTGTCGGCTGGGGAGGAACATACCTAAATATCACCAACCCCATTAGAACTGTACAAAAACTTATTATCAAAATCATATTAAAAAAACCTCCCACATACCCAACAGAAAGCCTATTCAATGAATTTAAAGTGCCAACGGTAGATTCATTATACCAAAAATACACTGTTCTACAGACAATAAAAGAAAGGAGAATTGAAAACTGGAACACTCATCACTCTGCTAGGTATATACATAATCTACTAATACCAAAATTTAACACACAACATGCAAAGAATAGTTACAAATACAACGGAATAGTGAATTTCAACAATCATCCTCCGGAAATAAAAGCGATCAGTGACATGAAAATAATGAATAAAAGGGTAAAACGGTTCTTCAAAAATAAAAAATCAGATCTGACGTAATTGTACAAAAATGAGAAATAAATGATATATATATAATTTTTTTATTACATTATAATGTTACTATTATTAAAATGATACTAATGTAAACCTCTCTGTATATGATTCAAGCTAGGTACTAAGTAGTAATTGTATGTATATGATCCAAGCATAATAAGTATAGAATTTATATAAATTGTATAAAATATTTATATTGTTAAAAAGGTATTGATTATATAAAGTTCATTACAATGTGTCTGGTGGAAATTGAGACTTACATGGGTCGAGGCTATTAAAGAATCGAAATATATATGTAAATGATGCTGAAATTGTCACTTCGATTATAAAAAATTATAAATATGAATGATATTATTTTATATTCTAAAAAAAATAAAATATGTTATTATGTAAAAATGTAAAAAATAATAATATAAATTATACAACACTTAAATCAAAAGATGAATCCCACGCCACACACAAGATCTACCTTTAAGTGGCGTGGAAAGCGAATTTCCAAAAAAAAAAAAATAAAAAAAAAAAATGAATGTAATAATACTATCAAAAAAATCTTAAATGTATCCTATTATATTTGATTAAATAAAAAAAAAAAAAAAAAAAAATATGCAATATGTATATAAAACCAAATATTAAAATATTTTTTAAAAATCTTCACTTTTATTAAATTTTAAATTAAATTAAACTTAAAATTCTTGTACAAATATAAAATAAGGCGTCTAGATATTAAAGATCTTCTACATATTATTATTCTTTCTCTCTTTACTAAAGCGAAATATACTAACATTTCCACCAAAAAACTGCTTACACTTGTTAACCCTTTCGCATCGGTTGTCGGCATATGCCGTCATAAGATTCCCCGACCGTTGACATCGGTTGACCTGATTTATCGTTTTGCTACTTCCTAAGAATAGTTTTTTATATGTCAAATACTATTTTTATAATTGATAGTATAATTTGTATTCAAACCAAGCCGTAATGAAAGGGTTAAGCATATTGTGAATTCTTTAATGTGTTTAATTTAAATTTAATTAAAAATAACGGTATTAGTTGTTAATTCGATTTATTAGTTGCCTCCTTGTGATTTGAATACTGACAGTTGGCAGCCTGCGTCGACTTCTCCTCGCAACCGGTTTACCAGTGATACGAAACCTATGTGCCACGACATACTGAGGTCTCATAGCCGTTTCTTAATATATTAACGAAAATTGATCAAAGTCAAACATAAGCCATTTATAACTAATTCTTGTTATAAATAGAATATTGCATGAATGTAGGGCTGTAGTCTATGGGTGTCACTACACGGTCAAGCTTTTCGATTAAGCCACGAGCTACTTAAAAAAAATCCGTTCGTCGTGCTGATTTGAAAATTATATTTTATTGTTTTGATAGAATTGGAATAGCCAAACTGATTTTTTTAGAAGCTCGTGGCTTGACGACATATATTTGACCATGAAGAAATAAAGGGTTTGTCGTGATCAAATAAGGCAAAATTATAACCAAATAATAAGACGTCTACTTATGCAGACAGACAACTGCGAAGTATGCTTTGTACATGTTCTACGTGTTTTTTGTTTTTATAAAATTTATTAAATTAATTTAGATTATTTTGGCTTTTGATATGCCACGGAATTGAACGAAGAACTTAGGTGTGCCGTAAATTTTTAGAGAAAAAAAATAGTGTGCCGTACGTAAGAAAAGGTTTCGCTGCACTGCGCTATACATGCGGCTGTCCTGCACTCTCGCCAGTTCCTTTTCGGCCATATTGAATAGTGAATATACTGGAACCACGTTGCGCTCTTCAGAACTTGCGTTAGTTACGTGCTATAACCTCAATACAATCGAATGGTATTCACTTTTTTATTACCCATATCATTTTCCCCCATGATGTGTTCATAAATTACTGTATTACATGCCCTAGTTATCTGCTAGTAGGTCGAACTGTCGTTTCAATTCGCGATCTTCCTAAACCGCAATCATAACTGAATTAAAACAATTTTTCGGTCGCGATCTTTGTATTCTTTTGTGCCGCTATTGTATTATCGATGTCGTTATGTTATCAGTGAGTTGTGTCGATCACATTTGTCTTCGACTTTTAAATAACATGAACATCTCTGTGCCATATTTAGATGTCAGTCATTATGCGCGTATAGTTTTGTACATTTTTATTATATAGATAGTTTTTATCGCGGTATTTCCGTACGTTTCTCCTTTCATTTGATTAATAATATTGTCTAACGTAATTATATTAGGCTTTCGGTGATTTAGTTGGCAGTTTATTTTCAACATGTCAGTATGTACCTATTTGCTTCACGTGTCATGTTCCTTTTGACCATCGATGTGTGTTCGTCGCCTTGATGCTGCAACTGAATGATAATACGTTAGCTTGACATCTCTGATATTAAACTACTATATATTTATAGGTGGTGTGTTAGCTTTTCGTGTTTCGCGATCGGATGTCATGTGATATTGGTGTATGACCATAACATAATTTTGATTGTTATGCTCGCAGGTCATTGTCGTAAGCGCCAATGATCATTGTTGTCCTTAATGTTAGAGTAGTGCTTCGGGAGCTATTCCTAGCTCCCGCTACATATCAGTTGCAGCTGAGGCGGCGCGGGGTTAGGTCGTGTTGCGTGGTCACCAAGAATGCGCCAGTTAAGTGCATTTCAGTGACATATTGTTCTAATAGTTCAGTCTTCCTCGCTGTTACAAGTGTTAACGGACATGTTCGGTAATTCATACATACGTCAACCTGATACGGTAAGAAGTTTCCATTTTAATATAAAACGTTATTTGTCCCTACTAATTTCTTCATTGATAAAATTTTACACCTAACAATAAAATTAATAAAATATATCTCGCTCTACACAACACGACGCATATTAAGAAATTTACTTCAATTATAAATTATTTTGATTAAATATCCCAATACATTTTTTTATTCCACTTTCAATATTTATCAATAACTGCTAATTTATGCTAATATATTGACATAATTAATGGGGTTTTCAAAAAATGATTTTTAGTGTCCATATTGTATAAATATTTTAATTGTGCCTTGCGATTTTTTACGATTCCAATATTTATTCTTGTAACATACAGCTGATACATATTTAATTTATATTTGTTAGTTCAACAACCCTTTTAATGTACAGTATGTTTATATAGTGTGTATGGTATTAAAATAAATGTACTTTTTTTAGTTTTGTATTAGTTTTCTAGAATAATGAGTCTCGAAGTGTTTCTTAGTGGCTATGTTAGCATGTTTATTTTTAAGTCAACATTATTTAAATAATAAATCAAATAAAAAATTGTATGAAAGCACTCAGTTGCTTCACACTCAGTGGATTCATACAAAGTTTTACATGTTTTATTCTAATTATTACTAACCACAAAATTCCTGCTTTCAGCTTTCTATGTATAAGCATAATATTTTTTTGGTACTGCCTGTTATTTATCTAACTTCTATTATTTTAAGGGTTTAGCTTTTTTGGGGATGACTAATAACATATTGTTTTTAATTATAATTGTACTAATAAAGCATGTCTTATATTTAATCATACAGTGGTACCTTGACATACGAGTGCCTCATCATACTAGTTTTTTGAGGTACGAGTCGTCGAGCGAGCGATTTTTTGCTTTGAAATACGAGCAATCGGCTCAGAAGGTCGGCCGGTACCACACGAACCGCGCATCACGCTTTCTCGTGTGAATCCCCCAGCCATGGTCAAAGAATCAGGTATCAGTGTGCTTTCGCTGTCAAAGCATATTTGATAAGTAGTGCTCGCGTTTTGTGACTTGAGTGAAATTCGCTTTGAGATACGACTAATTTGAAATACGAGGAAGGTTGCGCAACAAATTAAACTCGTATGTCGAGGTACCACTGTATCTTGAATTATTTTTTAACTAACATTCAAAAGGAATAAGTACTCCTGTGTTAGGTTCATTTGCCTGGTTCACGAATAAACAAGTCTAATGCAAGAATACTTTTATTATTTATAAACTATTTTTATACACAATGTTCATACTTAATATATTTTTTACTTCTATTAGCTCGCAATTGAACCTAATGCTAGATTTACCTTTTCATTCATATATTCGAAAAAGCTTATTTGGGGCAAGGCTAATGATACGATTGCTTATGGTTGAGTGGGGTCCGGTGGTGGTTCATGATGGTAATATTCTCTAAATTTATATTGCATTTAGTATAAAGATTTCTCAACAATCTGATAAATCAACTGATCAGACAACTAGAATTCATAGATTTCTGCTTAACCCTTTAGATGCGAGGTGCGGACATATCCGCACCAACTTACACTACTCTTAAGTGCGAGGTGCGGATTTATCCCACGCTCTGAAAAAAACACGTCGCTTCATTATTTTGATATATTTTTTGAATATAATTTTGTTTTGTATTTCAACATTCCTTCGTTAATTTTTTTTTACTGTATGTATTGAGTCGTGGGCATTCTACACATGTTTCAAATTTGCCCTTTTTTAAAAATAATAATGGATTTATTTAATTTAGTTCTGAAGGTGCAGCACTGACCAATCAAAACACATAAAAAAAATGGTCCTTAAATATTCAACTTTATTTTTCATTGACTAATTGACTTTTTATGAAATCTTATTCCGCACTTAAAGGGTTAAGCTGAAGTAAGAACTTTTACTTATTGTTTTTTTTATTATATATATTTTTTAAATATAGCAGATAAAGATAAAGAAGCCGTGAAAGCTCTTTTAAATGTTGATATTTTGAAGGATATAATGCGACTTGTTCGTAATATGACTTTATATTTTTAATTTTTGTTAAATATTCTCTAGTCATAATTGTTTAAGGTTAATTATTTTTATTTCTGTTAAAACGTTACAACTCTTGAAAAAAAATTCAGTGATCGTCAGCAAATTTTGTATGCTTTTATGCAATATTACTTTTGGTATCGGATAAACAACTTAGGCCAGCGGTCGGAAAACTTTTTTTAACCATTATCCCCTCATTTAGACAATCAATGTAAATTAAAAATAAACATTTTTAATTGTGTGGTTGCAAATATTGTATATGCTGAGTTGGCCACCAGTAGCCGACATGGCGGTTAACGTGTTAATTTATATGGAAAATAAAAAATGTTGCAAGTCCTGGTGTCCCGTGCCAGATTCTGAATTTAAAATTCAAATATTTTTCTATCGGTTATGTGGGTTACCGGGGAGGGGTTACAGTTTAGCGCGGCATTCGTGTGGACTAATGTTTTTGCAGTTAAGTGAAGCACTGAGTGAAAGTTTGATTAGGACGTTGATCCAAAAGTTTTTTAAATCAGGTTAAACAGTTAACGAGCTACGTAAAAGTCCAAGCAAAACATCAAGGACTGATTAAAACATTGAACGTAATGAAGGCAGCGTGGGAGAAAATACCCGACAGTCCGCGCTCAAGAGAGCATCAAGTATGTTGCTGCCGAAAACCATGGTGCGCTATATTTTAAGCTCGGAAATTAAATTCCACCCTTTCAAGATCCAATTGGTACAGGCACTTAAACCTAATGACCACAGAGAGCGCAGTTCTAAAATGATAACATCTTTTAATTTAATTACGAAATCTTAAATCCCCAACGGGATATATTAACATTTTTAAAATAGCAAATTTAAAAAAAATCCCGCCGAAAATATACTTTTACCCCATTAGAGATAATTTACTCCGGTTCCCGACCGCATGCTTAGGCTCTAGAGATTTTAAACATTAAGTGTAATTTAAAACTACCGCTATCAGGTGATGTCACTGCATCATGCCTATCTCATGTTAACACTTCCATACAGTATATACAATACTTTTATCCAGAGATCATTACATCATCAGGCGTGAAATCACTACCATCCAGCATGTCTTATCATCTTCAAATTCCTTTGCCTCGTATCTTTCTCGGTGAATTTGATACATCTCATCACCGATCCTATTACAGGCGGGAGTCACATATCATTGGAATGCTGGAACTAGTCTTGCTTGAAATTCACTATCAACCAATATATCTCTAGTGTACCTGAAATTCTGTTTGTAAATATACTTCTGCTAATTCATAAATTGAATTAAAATAATTATCTGCAATACGGAAAGAAAGTTTTTTTTTCTAGTTTATCAATACAATTCCGTTGTCGATGTTGAACGCTTAAAGATTGTAAATTATTTCAGTAACGCTTAAATTTTTTTTTCATAATATTTCATAATGATAAACACCGCAGATTGTATTAAGTTCAAAGTTTTTTTTTCATCTAATGGAGTAATTAAATACAATAACCTTGACACAAATAAATACAATTTTACACTGGAAATTCTTTTGCCAAAGTTTGAAAGCTTCTTGACAGGCTTCTTTCAATTTGCTACTTTCAAAAGGTTATTATGAATGTACACGGCCACCATAATTTATTTTTCAAAAATACTTTGTTTTATAAATTTGGAAGTGCTGTTGTTTCATTTTCATTTAATAAACCAATATTTGTATTTACAATATTTAATGTCAAACAATATAAATTTGTTAGCTACAGTTATTCATTAAAATTATATAGTTACTAAATAAATAAAAAAGTTATTTTTTTTCAGTTTTGAATTTTATTTGATTTTTTTTCTTCTAAATTTCACATCTTCAGGTATTTGTGTTTGTAGTGTCACAGTATTTTCTACTCGGTATTTATACTTAACTTAACCGCCTGTATTAATAGGAGATATTACTCAGTAATATATGCAAATATTATTTATCTAAACAGTATGTTGCATTTTAAATATTAGGCCATTTTAAAACTTAAAAAAATGAGTTTGTAATAATCCCTTTCTCTTAGTTCCGACACTCCCATCCTAGTTTTGGTCTTCGTCCAATGTTGCTTAACTTCAGTGCTTAGATTTGGTGGCCGGAACTGTGTTTGCAATGTACCATTGTCATTGGTGAACACTTCTTTAGTTGATATTGTGGCTTTTGGGTTTAGCCGTGTGTGGCGAATTTCTTCTCTCCAATATTTCGACCGCCATTGCAGGGGTCTTCTTCAGGGTTGATGACTTTGGTGTGAGGTGGTGTCAGGAGGTAGTTAAGCCGTTAGCCTTACGTATCTCCCCGAGCGTCATGTCCGGTAATCGTGTCCGGTGGGTATGTTCTAAGGAGAGTACCTCCACGAACGTCCTGTCGGACTGTGGATGTCCTTGCTTGTCTGTCTATGCTTTTGAGTATGTGCTAGAGGCGGAAGCCATGCTGTTTTGAGAATCAAGCCATCATCCCTGTTGATGGGATGTCTTTTGATTTCAATGGCTTCCCTTACTAGGCGTGCATGTTTTCCTTGTGTTCGAGCCACGATTTCGGGTTCGAATGAAAACTATGTCCCATGTCAGCCAGATGCTCTGCCAGTTCTGGCGTCATTGGGTGGAGTAGTCTGCATGATCTCTCATGTTCACTTACTCTTTTTGCGATGGTTCGTGATGTTTGTCCGATGTAAACCGTGGGGCAAGCTTTACACTGTAATTTGCAAATTCTATCGCTCTCTAAAGGAAACTTGTCCTTGACCGGTCTGAGACAGTCCCGGATCTTTGACGACGCCTTGTGTATAGTCTTTATCCCAAAGCGTTGTAGGACCCTGGCGACTTTCTCAGTTGTACCTTGCGTGTATGGCAGAAATGATTTGGGTTTCCCCGTCTCCATCTCATGGGTTTCTCTCTGTGCCGTGTTTCTGTGGCTCGAACACAAGGAAAACATGCACGCCTAGTAAGGGAAGCCATTGAAATCAAAAGACATCAACATCAACAGGGATGATGGCTTGATTCTCAAAACAGCATGGCTTCCGCCTCTAGCACATACTCAAAAGCATAGACAGACAAGCAAGGACATCCACAGTCCGACATGACGTTCGTGGAGGTACTCTCCTTAGAACATACCCACCGTACACGATTACCGGACATGACGCTCGGGGAGATACGTTAGGCTAACGGCTAAACTACCTCCTGACACCAACTCACAACAAAGTCATCAACCCTGAAGAAGACCCCTGCAATGGCGGTCGAAATATTAGAGATAAGAAATTAGCCACACACGGCTAAACCCAAAAGCCACAATATAAAATCTGGCCGTGAAAACCTAAGAAGTTACTTCTTTAGTTATTCAAATTTATATAACCATTGTTTCTATTGCTTGTGAGGGTATATGGAAGGACTAGGGGGACAAAGGACAGAAATGAGAGCAATCAAGTGATTCATATTGTGAAATTGCTTTTTACAGATGGATGATAAATATTTTTGGCTCATGAACATTCTTATACTGTATGCTGTTATTTTTTCTATTAGTTAAAGTAACGAAAAACATACATCTAAATTTATTTACAGTATGTTTAAATAGTGTATTCATTGTGTAGTAGAAACATTTAAAAAAGATTTAATGAACTTAGACGTAGTTATGTTTGGTTTGTTATTTAACATTAGATTTATTGCTTTGATTTTGAAGATTTCCAAAAGTATTTAGTTTTCTTAGTTTAATTTTGATTAGCAATATTTATTCAACCCATTTTTATTAAACCATGAATGTTTTTTATTTAAAGATTTGCGTATGTGGCGCCCTAGAACAAGGACATTGAACCCTAAGTCTACGGGAAAGAAGAGAATTGGCAATTTTATTACTTTTTAACCACTTCAGCGGGTTTTTTGTTGTTGCAAAATTCATTCCAATAAAACTCATTTTTTTTCTACTAATTTGCTTTTACAAAAAATCAGGCGCCCTAGAACAAGGACATTGAACCCTAAGTCTACGGGAAAGAAGAGAATTGGCAATTTTATTACTTTTTAACCACTTCAGCGGGTTTTTTGTTGTTGCAAAATTCATTCCAATAAAACTCATTTTTTTTCTACTAATTTGCTTTTACAAAAAATCACAAAAATATATACTAATTATTTTTTAACCATTTATATGAGCATTTATATATAACCGAATTTTTATTTACATTCTAAAAAAAATATATTTGAGAAACAGCGATTTAATTGTTTCATAGTTTTATTTGTCAAATATATATATTAAATTTTTAAGCATTTACATCCCATAATATTTTATATTCATCCTACATAAAATAAAGTAAAAAACAAATTCCTATCGGAATAATTTATGGTGAGTCATCCTGCTCCTTCTCATAAAGGACAATTGAGTTTTTACTTATTTTGTACTTATTGTACATATTTTTTGCTGATCTGACTATGAACACCCGTCAATTAAATAAAAAATATAACTTTTTTTCTTCCTAAACATAAATGCTGCAAAAAAGCTGATCGATTATCCTGGACAATCCCCTAAAAATTTTGGTTGTAAAAGGAATGCAAAAAAATTAACAAGTGAAAAAAAATGAACTTTAATATTCTCACCTATGCGTGTGTAAAATGGGAATTGATATCTTCTCGGAACATTTTTTTTTTTGTATGCATTTGCACATGCATAAGTGTGTAATACCAATAATGCACAGATTTATTTCTCACCTATTGGTGTGTGAAACCGTGAAGTGGTTAAGCATTTTTGTTCTTTGACCCCCTACCTTGCGCCCTCACAAAATTATGACGAAGGATTGGGACAATGTATAGTATATACAAAATCATGATACCTTTTCTCTTAAGGAAGTTAAACTATGTGACCTGTTAAATGTCATTACTGATAGATGAAATTCATTATGTGAATACCATACATTCATAGTGAACATCCATAAAATGTATTTGTTTCTAATATATTTGGCAGATCAACACACCATACTTAGCCATCCTTTAAACGGCAAGCATTGTAAAATGCAAAAATTACATTTTTCGATTACCGTCTCGGTATCCTCCTGTATACATAAATAAATGAGTTGTACGTTAACCAATTTAATAACAAGTTTTAAAAAGTCATTTTATTTTATGTAACTTTGACGATTACATTTTTACAATAAGTAAAGTAAAAGTGTTTTTTTTAACTATTGTTTGAAAATGCTTGCAGTTCATATCAAGCGTAGATTGAGTAGATCGTAGACATGTAGTGCTGTTGTTCATGATCGTTCATCTGCACTGTTGCTTTCTGTGAATGATCCAGGCGCTCTATTGATTTGTATCAAATCATATGAGTTGCAAGAGTTGTTTTGACACACATTCTAATCTATATTTTCTTTTAAAATTGAAAGACATAAGTGTGTTAATGTTCAAAATTAAGGAATTTGTTGCTTCTAGTGCATTTTTGTTGTATTTTCATTAAATGAAAACCATCATAGTTTAAATTTAAGGAATGATGGTGTGTGTGCTCCATAACTGGTCTATGTAGACACAAGTGCTTCATAACCACAAATAAGTTGAGTACCACTGATATAATTGGTTATATGTTGTTCATTTTGGTTGGCTAGACTCTGCATGATCGTGTGTGACGAAGATTGCATTTGTACATTAATCTTTTTCTTTTAGTTGAGTAAATTAGTTAAATTATAAATAAAAATTAATTATTCTTGAGATACTGTATCATGTTCCCTGACGTATATATTTTTTTAATGTGATGGGAGAGTTATTTTTTGTGATTCATTTTCCTGTTGGAGGAATTCCTGAATTTCATATAACACTTACAATTGATTTGATGGAGTCGATACATTCAATAATACATTTTTATTTGAATCGATTTTCATAATACAAAATATTTGTCATCACCTATAATTTTGTATAATTATATCAGATGATCTGGTTATCTCAAACACATTAATTTCTTAAATCCTTATAATAAATAACTTTTTATTTAGACCATTACATGGAAATGTCAGACAAATTTTACCTGCAAAATGGTGTAAAATTACTGCACTTAAAATGATTCGGGAAAAATTTCAATTCTCAACTTTGTAACTTTGCAACATGAGATGGAGAGGTTGTTTTTATCTCTTTTTCTTAATGGTCTCTTTACCGAAGCTGCTTAAATTTTCCATATGTAAATTTAATTATTGGAGTATTTCATTATTTATGTTTTAGTAAGATTTTAAAAATAATAATTGATCATTTGTACCTATAAAATTATTATTTCTTCAATTTTATATTGGTTATTAATCAATTTCCCTTATAGTGTGCATCATTTGTGTTCACCCCAGTTCAGCCTTGGGAAATAATTTGAGATGTTTTCAAAGAGTTTTCACCCTTTAATTACTGTGCGGACTTTCCTCATGCGTTCCTTCAACTATTTTGTTACAACTTTCTCCAGACCTCCACATCATTAACCTATTATATTACATGAATTTTTTTTAATTTTTATTAGAATATTATTTTATTATTTCAATATTCCAATCTACTTTTATAGATCATTGACTATATTACAATATTATTATTACTTAAATATACATATACTATACATAAAATTCTTTTTTCAACGCGTCAATCTAAGCACAAAAATAACGGTAGAAGCGGGATGCGGACCTTGGAAACCAACTATGCCCAGGTATTCATACCGGCCGGCTAACTGCGCCATTGCTATGCATACATATATAAGTAATATTATTAAAAAACTTGTGAATAAATGAAGACTGATTGAATAATAATAAAAATATACATACTTTGAATATATACTAGCGACATCTATCGTTTGATGATAACAATGATATAAATACTAGTTTCAACGCAAGTCAGTCTGGGCATAGCAATGGCGCAGTTCGCCGAGCGGTATGAATACCTGGGCATAGTTGGTTTCCAAGGTCCGCATCTCGCTTCTACCGTTATTTTTGTGCTTGGATTCACGCGTTGAAAAAAGAATTTTATGCATAGTATATGTATGTTTAACTAATATTATATTACATATAACAAAGTGAATTGTAACAAATTTATTTGACAATATTTTAATAATCGGTGGCGGTTTGTAACTTCTAAGCGGAATTGGTCAAATTTAAAATTGCATCGCAATATGAAGCTCTCATTTTTTATGCTCTTCAAAATTTGACCAAAGTAATGATAAATTCATTAATTAAACCACTTTCCTTAGCTACGCAGTTGTTCGAGTGAAAAGTATTAATACCGATTGAAAATACTACTACTTTTATAATATGGCGGAAAAAAAACCTGAGAACCTTATGACTTTTGGGCCAGATTGGCTACATAACCTTTCGCAAGATGCCAACAGTACCAATAGCAACAGTTCAGCTGTGGCCAACAGAGCACGGAGCAATCCTGCCAGGTGCCAGCTAGCCGACCACAGGTAAAACACTAGCTTATCTTTAAATAATAAAGGTTTACTGAATATTTCAGAAATATGTCTTCATACCTCTATCCACCTGATTTTATTGTCCAGAATACCAATGCCATGTTCATAAGCCCTATTTCATATATATCTACACTTATTTTCATTCTTTTCCACCCATTTGATAAATTCTGTAAAATAATTAAATGCACTATTATAATACTCTTATTTAATTTTATTTGAATTTTACACAAGCTTAAATTTTTGCAATATGATGGATATTATCCTTAAACATGTATAAGATCAATCATATTTTAGTAAAATTAAAGTATTACTATTAAAAGTAATTATATATATTTAAATTTGACGTCACCTGGCCAAAATTTCCACCAAACAAATGTCTTTTTTGTTCACTGAATACAGTAAAATGGGTGAAGCGCTTCGAACGTTGCCTGAACAGAATACCTATTTTGATAAAACAATTTTATAATTTGCACACGTTGAACGCTATATCAACAATCTGATGAATAAATGACTGCCAATTTATTAAGTGTCACTTCAACAATATGTTATAACAATATGTTATAACAATATCAACTGTCAAAGTTCAGAAGTTTCTATTGGTAGACTCTTAAAATATTTTTTTTCATCTACTTTGAAATAAGCCTAAGCATTTTCATGGCAACTTTCAAAGTAACGACTAGTTCTAAGGTGATATTATTAATACACTTCCAGATATGGGCGTGAAGAAATGCTGGCTCTTTTCGACAATAATTGTAGTCCTCCGAGGGAACTGTCCAACCAGGATGCACTCTTTGTTAATAGAGCTCAATTGCCAATTGCCTTATTAGCCGACCAAGATGATGAGGTAAGTCTGATAAAAGAATGAGTAGTTGGATTTTGTCGCTTTCCTAATTTTGGGCTTGCGAAGGTCTGTCCACTAGAGTGTCTATTTGCCAGAACTTAAGTAAGCTTACATTAGATAAGGCTATGGGATCTAGAGTAATTGATTTCAGTCGTCATACATTAACTGTGTATGGATGCTCGGAAAGAGTTCCACAGGTTTAACCTTCTATGTGATTAACACTCCTAGAAGGTTAATGGAGCTTACATTATGTTACACACAACATATGTGGTAGATGTGGCTTCATCAATAGTCGGGCTATGGAAAAGTTTTTGCCATTTGTCTTGTAAAACCTGTTGTAGAGAATCAATGGCGTATTCACATTACTTTTTTTGACCTTATAATAAAAATAAATATTCAATTTCAAATGACTTACTTATCTTTTGCTGTCTAATGACTACACATAACCTGATCATGCTTTTTGTAATTGTATGGAGAAAATAAATAAAATGAAGATAAAATTTGATTAATGTTTTGTACTTTACGACCCTTCCGCCACAAGTAAGTTATAGTTTTAAGGGTTTTTATTCGGGCTTATGAATGGAAATTTTTTGCTATTAATGTGTTGGTTATTTATTAATATGCTTGTACACTAACATATATTTATTTGATGTATGGTTATTAACAGTTTAATTTTTATGAATGCTTGATTATTGCTTTAAGATGGGTCTTAAAGCAATAATCCAAATAACAAATATATGGCTTTTTTTTTTTTAACACTGCAATATACTTTGTGGTACTTAATACAGGGAGCGGCAAAAAAGGTTAGCTAATTACAGATGTAATCTCAAGTAATCAAACTGTCAGCTTATTTGGCCGCTTCCTGTAGTTATGTATTGTTGAAATCAATAGTATGAATGATATATTGTTGGTCGGTCAAATACAAATGTAATTTATATTATATATATAACGCACGCTAGTTTTTTTGGATCTGAGACTGGATTTAGACTTTATTGTTGCTTCAAGGCTCGCCGTGGGGTAGGAGGATGGAATCCTCGCATCGCCCCACCGCGTGGTCCTCCACCGATGATGCAGGGCGTGCGGCCTCAACATCGAAACATCAGTCGCGGCAACTTTAGAGCCACTCATTACATGCCGGATTTCACCAGGTGAGACCTTGCCATTTATAGTAGCTGTTATACACCCCTTACTTCAAACACCCAGGATCTCGCCTTTCTGGAAGGCCATCGGGAACTATCCATAGAATGTACTTGGCAGAGCTGCGTCAAGTGGAGCTGACTTGGGATGAGGCGAAGACCTTGGCGGCTGAATGTTTTGTGCTTCGGACAATCTGAATAGCAGTTTGTATGACACGCGTGGCTGACAGCACAAAACGAAAAGTCAAAAGACGCGGGGTGACTAACGAATCAGTGTCGGTCACCGGTGTATGACATGGCGATGAACATGTTAAAGATAAAAAAAATCTCTGCATCAATGTTTCAACCGTCATTGTTCATCTTCAGGGTTGGCGATGTGTCACATTTTTGCTTAAAAAATCAATGCAATGTCGGTCGAAATATTGGTATTAAGAAATTTGCCACACACGGCTTTACCCAAAATCCACAATACCAAATCTGGCCGTGAAAAATAGCGAGTGTCTATATATTTCTTCGTATTTTTTAACAAATACAAGTTTTAAATCTGAAGTATATATATTATAGGTGTTATTCCATGGGTACATAAAGGTTAATGATATCTGTTATTTATCAATTTAATTTCCATACTCCTTTGAGTGTATTTGTACTTAATGTTTTTTTATGATATATTTAATTACATTACTTTGTTTATTATTTTGAGCAGTGCGGTGTCATATTTCTTAATGTATCTGATAAGCGGGACTTGCCACTAATCAGTGTGCAAGTTGAGCATACAGACAGATGTTAGGGCACAGCTTTGTTTAAAAATACAAATAAATCCTATTCATTATGTTTCTGTGCAAGAAAATGTCCTAGAAACACATTTGAATCTTTCATCACCATCAGCCTGTGTCCGAACATTGTTGAACGTAGACCTTCCACATTAGCCTCCAAACACAGCAAAACCTTTCTGGTGGTCAATCCTGGCTTGACCACTATTTTAGCCTGGTCACCGCGATTCGACTACAGCTGTTGTCACTTGACGTTATCATAAGTGATCCACTTTTCATCACCAGTCACCGAGGTAGAAATTAGGTCCATGAGATTTTTTTGCGTTAAATCGTGTGGCACCCAAACATCAACCTTATTTTAGTATGCAGCCTTATTCAAATGGTTTCAAACTATTTTTGTGCAATCTTTTTAGCTTATGGGCAATTAAAACAGGCGATCGGACTTGATAATTTCCATGAGTTTATCGACATTTTTGTCAATTGGCTTTCCAGTATGTGATTCATCTTTGACATCAAAATTACAGAAATGGAATCGACGAAAGACACATTGCGCATAATTAGCTGTTACATTATCAGGACCATAAGCATTTTTCGCATTTTCAGCTGCCTTGTTTGTGTTCTCGCTTTTATCAAAGAAAAACTGTAAAATATGGCATATTTTCTCTTTGCTAGTGTCCATTTTTGACGCGGGCTCAAAATAAAAATTGAGTTGACCAATCAAAAAATTGTTTTAAAAAATATTTATTACAAAATCTCATCTTTCTAATGCCATCTAATGTAACCCGCACGAACTTATACAACACGAGATACAGATAATTAAAGCTATTTTTCTTATAAATAATAGATTTTATTTTTACTACACATAATATATTGTAATATTTACATATGGTTAGTAAATAAGAGTTTCACACCTTAGTACCATGGTATTTTTCTACTTTGGAATCAAATATATTGTAATTGTTTTTTTTAGACCCTATGGAAACAGTATCCGAGGTGGATTGGGTCATGGTGAGGATGTCAGCTTTGGTCGAGGTATTGAAAGAGGTCATTCACGCGGATCATCAAGGGGAGCAGGCATGATGCATCCACCGCCCGATCGCCCTGGAGCCGAGATCGGAGATTGGGACAACCAGGGATATTCCGACGGACATCGAGAGTATAACAACTCCTACACAAGGTCAATATGATAAAAATCTTTGACTATGGTTGAAGTTTAATTATGTAACAATTTATGTAATATAATTATCTGAAAAAAAGAAAAAAAACATCGCAATTAGTCACTATAGCTGGTACAGCCAACAAAATTCGTAAGCATATTGACTTGATTATTGCACAAATTATTTATTTCTATCGTTACAAATGAATAAGTAAACATTATTACAATTTTATTCAATACTTAATAAATATTCCATATATTTCATTTTTTATATGGATATTTTTATTATAAGAGACGATTTGTAGTAAATACATATCATTGGAAAGTAAGGGTTAAATTAAAGGTGGTATAAAACTTCTGATAGCCAATCTGCTTTGTAAATGATGTTGCTCATGTATGTAAATTTGAAATAGTTATAGTTAAATACCAACTACCTAGACCAGTGATACTTAATTCTATTAGTGCCACGAAATACTGTATCAAGTCAGTTTGTAGAGCATGAAAATAATAATTTATCAAATTTAGTATTTGCTATAATAAAGTAATGCTCTGTATATGATAAAATTATGAGCAATTATATGCTTTATACCATCATTCAATAAATCCTCATGGAGCACCAGTGCTTTGTAAAGCACCAGGTAAAAAATCTTAGGTCAATATTTTACTAGTAAAATTATCACTATTTACCATTAAATGCTATATTTTGCCACAGGTGGAGTAATGATGGAAATTGGCGGCGTCAGCACATGGCAAGGGGACCAGAGGACGACGATGGTTGGAGGGCTAACGAACACCCGCATCCTCATCCTCACCAGCGTCCTCGCCCTCCACAACTAGGTATTTTTAAATTTTATATTTAATTTAAATTAATGTATATATTTATACACATTGTATTTTGATCTACATGGAAAGAAAAACATGTCAATATCCACTGATATAAATTATATAAAGTAAATTTCTTATTTAAGTATTATCAGCATTTAAATTTAGAATGTGATCCTTTTTCTATCATCTGCATTATCTGCAAGATTATTTTCATGATTGAGGCATGCTAAATAAAATATATGGTACAGTGAGACCCTGTTTAACACTGTTTCGTTTAGCGCTGTTTAGCTCTCTTTATTTCCAACCCGGGGATTACCCGAAATTGTGCGCAGCACCAGATTTAAGTAAGAGCAAAGACATTGGGCACTGTGTCGATATGGATGAAATAGTGGAATTAGCGAAACAAACCGGTTTAGATGAGGTTAATGTGGAAGACGTTGATAAAATAGTTCAAGAAACAGCAGCTAGTCTTTCTAATGGTGAGCTCAAGGAATTAACTGAGCAAGAAGAAAACAAAAATATTGATAGTAGTGATTTCGAAGAAGAGCAAAAAGAACTTTCGGTGGAGTTTGACCACTATAACTGAAATTATGGACCAATTTGTTGAAAATGATCCAAATTTTGACAGGAGTTCAAATGCAAGACGGGGTGTTATAGATACTTTATCCACTTATCAACAAATTCTAACAGAACGCAAAAGGAAGACGCAAACTACATTAGATGCCTTCTTGACGAAAAGGCAGAAAATTAGAAACACAGAATAGACTGAATGATCTGACTGACTTAAAATTTTATTTGTTTTTATAAGTATATTCGTTTATATTGTTTTTATTTTTGTAAGACATAAATGTTTGGTTTTATTTTTATTATAAAAAACGTAATTATTAAATTAAATACCTAACCAATTTTCTATCCATCTTCCCCTAACCCCATTATTTGCATGTTAAGATAACCTCGTTTAGCGCTGTTTTGGATTATGCTCTACTTTGATGGAACTTATCCCCCGTGTTAAGCGGGGTCTTACTGTATCTACATGCAAGCATTCATCCAACAGTCATATCCTGCCTTGCCCCTTAATACAATACAATGGAGTGGGGTGGAGAGTCATAATAAAAGTATTGTTTAATATTCATTGGAACACAATATCTTCACCAAAGGAGATATATTGCTGATAATGTTTATTTAAAATGTAAACAGTGTAATGTATCTCCAGAAAAATAACCTGTTTTGAATTTTACAATTATCTAATCTTGATGTGGTGATATCCTCTGCCAGTCAATATAACCAGATCTGGAATACACTGATGACGCTGGTATCATAGAACACCCCAGGTGTGCAGAACCTTTTCGACAGGTAGCAAGCAAACTCTGACTGGGCAAACAAATGAATGTATGAGAACCCAGTTGCTGTACAACAGCACCTGTCGAGATACAGATTGTGCAGTTACTAGTGCGCATCAGACCATCGAAAGGGTTGAGAGTTTTAGATATCTTGGCATACAAATCACAGAGAACAGTGGCCTGCGAAAGGAGTTTGTTATCCGCTTATAATATTAGCATTTTGTATGTTCGAGATATTGTGTACAACTGTGTGTTGTAATTACTTTCATTGCCTAAAATTACCCGAAGTGAAGTGTGCAGAAGATCACTTTAGGCAACATCAGCAACCCTCGGGTCTACTTTGACTTAAGATTAATATAAATATCTTTCTTTTTTAGGAAAAAAGTTATCTTGGCGGTCTGATGAAGAGGAAAACCGGTTTGAGAGGGTATATAACAGAGACAATCCAAATAATGGTAATTCATTATATTTACCTATTGTAATTCTTTAGTAACATGTGAAAAGTGTGTAGAAATTATTTTTAACATGACACTCCATCAATATATATATTTTGTAATCAATAGAAATTAAATGAAATCTTTGTATCAAATATTCAAAATGGATGCCAATGAGAATGCTTAGAATGTAAATAACAATTATATTTAATTATATATTTATGTGTATGCTATTTTCATGTCTAGAGAGAGAATGGCCTGACAAGAGGCCCCAGTCCTGGGTCAATCGCAGAGGTCGACCTGAAGACAGCCCCGAGGATTTGCCAGAATGGTGATTTCTGAATATTATTATTTTTACATTTACCTTCTCTCTGGGGACTTCTCTCACAGTTCTACTAGAGCATTAAAATATCATTAACTTGATAAGTGTACGAGTAGTTAGTATTTCAAGCCCAATGCCAATGTAATTTACATTATTTCTGAATCACAATGTCATTAAGAGTTTTTCATTCCTTCTTGCTATGAAAACTTATGTGTACATAATGCAGGTCATCAATATAATAAATATTGGGGTCCAATAATGCTTATAAAATATAAATAAATTCCAGGGCAAACACTGAAAATCTTCTTGGTGCCAGCGGAACTTTTGATTCAACGGGAGCCTTTCACAGCATCGAGGAAGAAAACCATGCAATGGATATTGCAGGCAGACTTCCGCTGCAACACTCACTTTCATTAACAGCACCATTTCCAGAAAAGAAAGGTCATTATCATTTATTGATGCATACAAAGATCATATATCTGACATACGTTCATTGTTCAAAAAATATTTACATATTAACACATTAATTCATAAATAAGATTTCTCCTTCCACGTAAGGTCAACGTAAGATGAAAGCTTCATAGATAATCAAACATTAACATATTTTTTCATCAATTGTTGACTAAAGAATCTTCATTATCCAAAACTCGACTATCTTATTTTTAGGATTTGTATTTTCGTAAATACTTACAATTGTCCTTTATAACTTTGTCAATATACTTTTATGTAGTTCATATAGTTCATTGAGCCATAAAAAATACGATTTTACGTATGTCCACACCATCTTAAAATAATTCAATCTGATTAATAATGAAAATGCATTTTTTTTCTCTACTTTGTGTAATTTAGATTAGTGGACTTTGAGGTCCTTTAATAACCAATTTATTTCATTATGAATTAATTATTTAATTAATTTTATTAACTTAACAAGTAGTTATTTCGTTTTTAAAAAAATAATCAACCAGCAAAACATTCAATAAATATTACATGATATATAAAATATATAACAATACAAAAAAATATAAAAAAATTAGTCATAGCCTTTGGCAGGTTAGTATTACTCTTAGGGAGAACGAACAATCTGTACTTCTCCTTCTTAAATCCTTAGATAATTGTCAGGGACAAACAATCCGATCTCCAACAAAATTTTAAGATTTCTGAACACATCTTTTATTGAAGCTTACATTTTAAAGGTTTCCTCACTCGGAATCACACACAAGGCCATATTTCTATCAGTCATCGGGCACATGCTGGTGCTCCAGGGCTACGGTCTGGGATGATCAGAGGCTCCAGTGAGGATTGGTCTTCACAGCCAGCTGGTGGGGCTAAGGTGTTCAGCGCAACAGATATTGATTTCTTGAGAAAGAAGTCCATCACCACCGTTAAGGTATATTTCATCAATGTTTTTTTAACTTGTGTCCTAAATTTCCATAAATAAAATTTCTTGGTATAGTAAGATTAAAATAGTTTTATTTTCACATGAAAACAGTAGAATTAAATACTTTTTACAATTTTTGTTTAGTGGCTTTGTTAGACATGATGTATTTCTTAATTATTACAGTTGGGACCAGTAGAACCTACGAATGATACGAAGAAATTTGCTGTAAAAAAGGAAGAGAAACTGATGGAGGAAATTAACACTATCCCTCCATTTCCCATTAACAAAGCAAAGGAGCCAAAAGAAGTTAAGGAAATAAAAGATGTTCAGGAAACAAAAGAAGTTAAGGAAATAATAGAATTGAAGGAAACAAAGGATAGGTAATAATTTGTATGTCTCTTGGGTTTTAATGTTAGTTGTATATGTAACTGACATGTGATTGGATGTGAAATATTGCATATTTTGAAAATGTGTACAATGATACACTTGCAAGTGTGCCTTTTTATTAATCTAAATTACATTACAAAATAATATAATTTAAAATTGTAATCACAAATCGTATTGTAACAAAACTAATTCACTTACAGCTTTACGCTATCTAAAAATATATGTATTTACAGAGACGTACCTGAAAATGTATGCTTGGAGAACGGAAATGAAGCCACAGCTGAGCCTTATCCAATTACTGAAGAGCCACCAACATTGCTTGACGAGTCATCAGAACTAGTTGATATATATGTAACGTTTGAAAGGTATGAATTGAATTATATTTCATGAAGTAACTGAAAATAATCTTCAGATTAGCCGCCTCTAGGATGAAGTGGTCCATGACACAGCTGCCTCAGGTGCTGATAACAATTGCTCAATTATGTTCGCCTACTACAGCTGCATTTTCTTCAAGCCCCCTAGTTAATGCCCTGAAACATATCAGGAATCATGTATGTACCCAAGTATAGAGGTAACCTGGGACATGACATAATTACAGCTGAAATAAATGTGTAGTGGCCATTTGAGGCATATGTTTCAGATTTCGATCGGATATTTAAATACTAAAATATGTATTGCTTTCAAGATTATATATTTTTTTTAATTATTCAACAAAATATTCACTTACGTAATTAAATTATGTATTTGGTATAAATTACCAGAATCAGTAATATTTTGTCTTTTAAAATAAAGTTTGTCTGGAGCTTATATAAATAGAAAATTGATATTTGTATGGTTTGTCTTGGTTTACTGTTTTTATTGTCATTTACAAGGTGATAGTCAAGATCTATGATGATCATTTGTTTTAAAGAGTTGTATTGCAAGATTATGGATTGTAATTAGAGGTATAATAATACGAGTGAATCCCTCGGCGCACAATAATTTTTTTCTTGATTGGCGAGGATAGCTAATAAAAGAAAAATGTATCACCTGTATTATACTTTTTTTTTCATGTATAACTAATTTATCATTGTGAAGTTTATTTTTTCAATTTAATTACTTTTATCAAATCTCTATTTTTTAAATGTTATCTTGATTTGTAGCATTATCGAAGATATTCCTGCTGGGGTCCCCCCTTTAATCCAGGACTTGGTTAAAGTATTGGATGAGGAAGACCCTGAGGTGTTAAGGGAGGATTATATTGAACCGCCGTCCTCAACACGCATTGTAAGTATTACATTTGCAAGGTTCACTCTTCTTGTTATATCAGAATACATCCCCATGGGTGACTTAGCATCTCCTTTTTTAAATTATTTGTATTTTAATTAAAAAACAATACTCATATCATGTCGAAATAAAATCTAACGCCCCACTTCTTTAACTTTTGCCATGCCCTCTAATTCATATAAGGTTGTGTGCGCATAAAATATTGGCTGTGCGCTTTGAGAGGATTTTTTAAAATTCACAATGCTAAATATACCAAGTAAATGAAAAGGTTAATATTAAATTATATCAAAAAATAACAACACTATATAATGTAAATAAATTTTTTTAAATGTTAATGAGTGTAAGGTTTGTGCGCACTGTTAGAATACATGTGTTACATGATTCTTCTCTTAAACTTTTATTTTCTATCCACCAAAAAAGTATTCAGCATAAATGAAAGTATTTTTTTTAATTTTGAAAATTTGATTTCAGCAACCAATTCCATCGTCGCCTAAGCTTGTACAGCATACTGAAGAATCTAATTCATGGTATTATCGAGATCCTCAGGTATGTCACACAATTAAATTAATTTAGTGTTCTTTATATTCTGTCCTTTCAAGATTAATCTTTTGATGGCATCGCCTTTTTGCTAGATTTTTAAATTTTATTTTGAGACGATTAACCCATTACCGCCCACCGTACACGCTTGTGTGCACTGTTTTAAGAATTATTTAATGTATTTTTTTTGTGATCATTATGAAAGTAATTGTTTATTTCGAAACTACAGTCGATTCCGCTTAATTGGGACACCGCTTAACCTTTTGCCCGCGACAACAAATATAGAGAACATGCCCTGTACGCGGCAGCTTTTTTGGGGATTTTGTTGTCGCGTTTTCAACTATAAATATAGGTTGTGATATTTTTAAACTAATTGGCACCCAAAGTAATTTGTTCAATAATAAAATACAATATATTTATTGTATTTTCGGTTTAATTTAACAATAATAATTCTTCATACAACTGACGTGAAGTCGCCATTTTGCTAAAGAAGGTTACGATAAAGCGAGAAAACTGTGTCAACACAATGCAATGCTTATAATAAAATCTCGACACCTTTTCAATTTCACCCACACTCCGTGGCTTATTTACATTATCTCAAATTATTAATTGATTATTATCATTAGTAACACGATTGCGCACATTGGCAGTTCAAATAAAATATGTATATTGACAAACAAGCTTTATTTTATTTTCTACGAGGAGATAGTTGCTTCTCTCCTTCAGTATTGCTGTTTCGGCCATTCGACGTGGTCAAAACATGTCGTCTACAAATATATTGTAGGATAAATTCTAAAAATTCTTTTATTTATATCTGATACTCTTGATGACGAATCCAACTACTGATAAATTATCCTAATCTTTTGAATTAGATTTTCAATAACAAAAAAATAATATAATGATATATGCAAAATATGCATGTATCATTATATTATTATTTTGTTGTCGGCGCACGTTTCTGACGTAAGAGACTAGCGTGAACGACGTACGAGTGCTGGCAACTGTGCGATGTTCACGTCGCTTGATGCATGTTCCAGAAATAAATTATTTTAGCCTATATTGAATTTTTTTTGACGAATGCCATCTATTGCATTTGGTAAAATATACATTCAGTTATATTTTCCGCCAAGTTTTACAATTATAACTCACTAGATAGCTCTTATATAGGGCTTGAAACTTCCATGACCGCTATGTGTCTCATACGCGCTGGTGGCATGTTCGTTTAAACACACATAGCGGTCATACGCGGTGAACAGATTAATTGGGACAAATCTCAAAGAACAGAAACAAACCAAGAAACCAATACTAAATTTATATGTTTAATTGGGACAATATTTTGCTTAATTTTGACAGTAAATTTAAGATCACAGCAATTATTATGTTACACATTGCACTGTCTGATTATAAAAAGGCGATGGATCGCATTACTGTGTTATGCTGTACAAATATGTCAGGTACTGACAATAGAAAGCTACTGATCATAGGAAAAAGTGCTTGACCTCGATGCTTTAAAGGGTTAAGAATGGAGGGCTCATTTAGACAATCTACAAAAAATACAGCTGGAATTTCTTCCTCCTAATACCACATCGTTAGTGCAACCAATGGACATGGGAGTAATATTTTTTTGAGACTTTGTATTGTACAAACTTGATTTATTACATATTAGAATCCATTGATAAATGAACCAAATAAATGAATTTTCGCTTAATTGGGCTAAAACGCCCATGTCCCGATGTGTCCCAATCAAGCGGAATAGACTGTAGGAATGTAGTGAACTATGATAAAATTAAAGCTGTCAATAATGCGTAGATAAATGCCATTGGTTTATCATTAAAGTATCAATTTGAAACAGGATTATTTAGGTTCGACATTTTATATTTTGAAAAAAATTTAACATTTTAATGTTTTGTTATTATTATGTGTATATATACCTTATCATAACGTGATGTTACTATTTAGAAAGATAATATTTTTACTACAGTGTGCTGGGTTATATTTTATTTCCTGTATAAAAGGCATCTAACAGGCAACATTGTGAATAATTGTCTCTATAACGTTAGTCCTCACTGTGACTCACTTATATATTGACCCAAAGTTGTCATTATGACCAAAATGTCAGTATGATATAAGCAAATAAAATCAGTAAAATGAGTGATTATAAATTAAAAGGAAGCCATGATGGATTTTTTTCTTTGCTAATACTATTGTACTTGTTTTTTTAAGGGAGAAGTGCAGGGACCATTTACTTCATTGGAAATGGGTGAATGGTTTAACTCTGGATACTTTGCGGAAACTCTGATGGTGCGATACAGCCGTGATGCTCATTTCATCAGACTGGGAACTGTGCTCGAACTGTCAATGGGCCAAAATCCATTCATGCTCCCAGAAAATGTTGTCTTGCAACTATTTGAGGTACAAATAATATAAAATGACTATCTTACATCATATAAACTTACTGCATTCAGGCGGAACAGGCATTAACATGTTCCTTGGTGTTAATGGTAAATCTGTTTTCTAATGTTTAAGAAATCAATATAAATGCTGCCGGTATTACATGTTAAAACAGTTAACACTAAATTAACATTCTTGCTCGCACTCTAATTGTATGTCCGTTTGTTCTAAATACACACTAAAATGAATGCCTCCCCATAACACATTCACTCGTCTTTAGCAATCAAGAAATAAATGTAAAGTCATTAGCCATCCTCTTACCTTTCTAATTCATACAAAAATCATTGTCTTTAATGTAATAATGTCCAGTTTTCATCGATCCTTACAATAATTCTATACGACATGCCTTTCTACCCATCACGAGAATACTAATATTGTTTGTCTTGTTTCAGTGCGCCTTCAATGCTTCTCAGTTAGCCCCCATTCCACCAATGATGCACCAGCAGGTGGCCTTGGTGAATGCCCATAATTACCATTTCATGCGTGTACGTTTCATTTATTATTTAATAGATTCATCTGATTGGTCATTAATCACCCCCATTTTATATTTTTTATTTATCCATTCATTCTTAGACATTCAACTATTGCAGAATATCCTAAACAATTCAATCATTATAATATGCTAAACTTATTTCGAATTTAACAGTGTTAAATCATAAAAATTAAATATATTATTATATGTTTTTAAATGTGTAAATTTAACTAATTTAATCATATTTTTAATAATGCAAGTACATAGTAAAGCAATTAATATAATTTTTAATATATCATCATAATAGATCCTACTAATAAGAGCGGCAAAAAAAGCTGACAGTTTTAAATCAAAGCAACGACAAAAACCGCTCCCTATATTATATTGCACTAGTATATTTATTATCTGCGTAAATTATTTTTTAATTTTAATAACTATTGAAATTTGGTTATTTTTCTGTCAACTAAAGTTGAATGACTTAAGTTGAATGGTGTTCTTTAGTGAATCAAAGTTAATGCTGCATTTGTAACTCGCTCAGTGTTTCATGTCATCACTGCATCAGGTGGAAAAGAATGACTTTTATTGTTTACATCTTGATGAATTCAATCATTTTTTTGGCTAAAAGCGGCTAGGGCCGCAGCTGGTAATATTTTCATATTTTTTACATAAACATGATAGAAAAAAGTTTCACAACATTTTCACATCATCACAATATAACTTTTATTAACTAATTTTGGGTTGAAATTAAAATCCACAAAATTCTAATTTCTACCAATTATTACCAGCAGTATTCGTTATTGTATATTCTATATTAAAATATTATAATTTTAATGTAATGCTTAATGGCTTACTGATTTTGTAACAAACATTGGTACTCTAATTTTTAAGTTCCTAAACAAAACTGAATAATGGAATATCTGTTGGTTGGTTATTTTTTGTTAATGAATAAATAAGTATTTTTTTCTTTTTTACATTATGTGTAAATCACTTTACAGAAACCATGCTGCCAGCACATGGGGAATCTTCCACCATTACCCTACGGTCAACCTAATATGCCAATTAGTGAAATGCCACCCATGAATATCGAGTATTTGGTGAGAATATTTAATTTTATGTATGCAGAAGTCTTAATATACTAGAGTTATAAACTGGAGCAATAAAGGAATCGAATGGAGTATATGCTAAACCAATATGTAAAATTGCAAATTACATGAAATATTGAACACAGCAAAATGTTTACAACATGTTATTGTGATAAGTGGTGTTTACTGATTGTCTATGTCTAACAATCAAACCAGCTATTAGAATGCCGTACCATGATCATCAAGTTCAATGTTTGTTCAGTGAAATGATTTATGAAAGATACATAAATATACAAAATAAATATTCAAGGCATGTATATTATTATTTTACTTATAATTGTTTGTTGTTATTTTCAGAATCTTGTTAGCCATCCTCCACCACAGTTTCCGTAGCCGATTCAACAGGTCATGCCCAACATGTCCATTCCCACAGATATAAACCACTTGGACTTCAGAGTAAGTAATAACAATAAATACACCTATCCCTTGATTTACTAGGTAGAGGCTCCTGAGAAAAACGTGTAAATGATCCCCCTAGAAGTAGACTCACCCAGGGGAATACCCGGCACACGGGCGCACAAACAAATACAATTGGCGAAAACATTGTTTCTGTTGATCAAAGTCATTTATTTTTTTATTTTAAAAACTGTAAAAGCGACTGTAAAACGAGTACCGTGTAAATCGAGGAATAGGTGTACTATCTATTTATTATTTGCATGTTACATATGTGAAAAAATTTTGAAGCCTATATTTTAATATGGATAAAAAGTAATATATTTTTTGTGATTATAATCAAAATGATGGGATATTGTGAAAGTGTACCTCTGCAGAGTTCTTTTGTGGGTAATATTTACCTACCTGTTACATATGGCTATATCTAATGCTCGGTGCTTGTTGCAGGCTATGGTGAATCAGCCTCCACCTCCATTTCAAATGCAGAACATACCGCTGCAACCAGATCCAAGTGTTGAATACAAGGTAAAAATATGATATAAGCATACAGTTAAAATATACTTACGTTTGCATATATTTTGTTTAACTTCTGGCGTATCTTCATATGTTGGTGTTTGACATAAGGTCTCAATTTGTTTTGTTAGATGGAGAATCAGTGGGTAATGCCTCCACAGCCTGTTTATCCCTGGCCTGAGACTTCTCAGAGCAGCAGCCCCTCGCCTGTGCAGTTGCTGGAGAGCACACTTCAAGGCCAAGTCAACTCACTCGCCCAACGTCACTTTCTTCCTGTGCCGATAAAGGATTCTAACATTCCTGCTTCAATTTGGGTAAGATATTAGTGATTCACTTGCTTAACTCATTCTTTCTGATGATATTTATTTACTACAATTCGACTCTAATAATGAGAATATCCATACAATAGATACTGACCTCACAATTTTCATGTTCCTCCATAATATTATTAAGTATTAAATGAAATTATAATAATGTATTTCATTTGTAGCGATGGATATGAATAATTTGTGGAATAATCAAAGATAGAAACACCACACGTGATACATGCATGACACGTACTTGTGTCATGCATCTGCGCAAGCGGCGGCGTAGACGGACAAACATGTTAGAATCGGGTGCGCACGGGTCAATATGCGCGCTGATTTATTTTGCATCTATAGAGGCTAATTGTGATGTTTTTTCTCTTTTTAGATATTAACATTACAAAATTGATACATTTTAACTTTAAGCATAATGAATCAAAGCAATATTTTAAAATATTTTTTTTTTTCTGGTTTTTAAATGACATTTTCATATGGTGTAAAAAATACATATCATCGAAGATTTTTAATGATTTTATCACAGTAAGGGCCACTGGTGGCCGACAGGGTTATTACAATCACACCGCGTCGGCTACCGGTGGCTGACATGTCATATATATCATACATTCTACATTACATTTTGTCTGCCATCACAGTCTTCCGTGCGCTGTGTTCAAACTGCTATTCAGAATGTTCGACGTGCCCCTAACACCTAAAGCCACAAAACCATTGACACTTTATATTAACTGTGTATATTACTTATTTTACTTACAATTTCAAATTTTTTGTTCTTAAATAAAATAAATTATCTTTTATCATGCAAAACGATCGAAGTTATCCTAAATATAACAAATCCTAATTTGTGTTTATATACATTGTATTAGTAAGTGCTTTATTTTTATTTTTATAGGAACCTCCCCAACCAACACAAATGGTTTCACAGTCAACGCAGATCCTTCCACAACCACCACAGTTGGTTCAGCAACAACCACAAATGGTTCCGCAACCACAACAGATTAACGCGCAACAGCCTCTTATGGTCTCGCAACCACCTGTACCTCAGATGATACAGCAACCACCTCCATTAGTACCGCAACCATCTCAGCTGAAACAGCACCCTCAGCCCATCTTACTGGAGCATCTCTACACGTCCATCAACCAACAACACCCATCAACACTGGCTAACAACAAGGATCAAAAGGTCTTGATGGACTTTATACAAGGAAATCAAAGTGTATGTTATTCATAAGACTTATTATTTAATTATTATTTAGAAATATTGAGTAATATTATTTCAAGAATCAATAGATTTGATGAAATATCATAAAATAATCAAACACTGTTTCAATAGCTAACTGATTCGGCTTTGCTGAAGCCTAGTGCTGGCCTTCCTTGCCCTGAGCTGTCTCTCCCACCAAAGCAGCAGCCTAATGTCATGCTACAGGCACTGCATCAGCCGCTGCCAATGCCTCGTTCCCAAAAACAAGCTGCATTCAAAGCCAAAACCGAGAATCTCTCTAAAAAGGTTGAGGCAGCTAAACCTGTAGAAACAGTAAAAAAAGAACAAGTCGATGTGAGTCTTTTATTAAATACTTTACCAATTTAATTAATTCATACAGCAAATTGTTCAACAATATGTACTCTTATTTACTGAACATTCAAATAATAATTTAATGTTTCATATTTATGCATACTGATGATGATTATTATTTTTAATTTCAGGCACCTATTGAGGCTAAGCCAAAAAAAGTAAATACCGTCGAAATAAAAAAGGAAATTCTCACCAATGCGAAAAAAGTAATTAACCTCCATATTTTATTACTTTGTAGTATTAATATTAAATAAAATGGTTGAAAACATGATATACATAGAATATACTCTGTGAAGCTATGAGAGGCAGAGCTGATATGGAATGAGGCGTGGACCAGAGCTTTATGACGGCAACTTGTGACGACGAGCAGACATGAAAGTGATGATAACATGCTATTATTCTTTGTTCATGTGTTGTTTTTTATACACTTTTTTTATATTCAGGAGGTGGTGGCAAGTGAATTAAAGAAAGCTGTCGAAAATCACAAAGTTGCTGAGAAGAAGAAACCTGAAGATAAAAAGAAAATTGATATAGAGCGCAAAAAGAAGTAAGTGAATACCATCTGAATTTATCATTTGTTAATTATTATATCGCTGACTGAATTGACTAACCATAATTCAATATTTGGTACCATTGAGTTATATTTATATAGTGAATAGGTATCGTTAATATTATCTTGTATTGTAGTATTACGTAAGGAGTTATCGAAACTATATTTTACTTGTTTCAGAAATGAGGTCCCTAAACCCGTCAATGAAAAAACTAAGATTTCTGAGGTATTGAAGAAAAAGGTAAAGATTTATTTATAAGGTTATTTACTAAAAAAATTTACTAACACCTTTTACTAAATAATACTCAGGGTCCAATTCAACCAGTAAGTCATAAAACCAAGGTGCTATACTAATCCACGTCTCTCATCATAAAATTATTATCATTGGCCTCAGTTGGGTGTTACTTACCCAATTCAGATTTCATCATGGTGCACCTATTTTATTCCTCCACCTTATCACCATGGTTTTCCCCTTTCTATAAGCTTTGATGTATCCACGAGCAACCTTTCAAGAAAATATGTATTTCTAGGAACTTATTTTTGTCTGAATCTTTTGAAAACTGTATGAACGCTTTGTGAAAATCAGATGTCCAAGTGAATTCAAATGGTGGTTGCAAAATATCTCTTTTGGAATTTATATCTATCACTTCTGAGCAATCACTTTAAACTAGAATACCTAGAAATACTAACCGAAGTGATGTACTATATAATACTAGGGACGACTTGACATATCATGTGCGTCTAGTAGGTATCAGGCATCTATTTCTTGTACCTGATCATGGGATACGGCTTGTTGCGATCGGGCAATACTTTGGCTAAATTATCGCATACATTTATAAGGCTAGGGCGGTTAAGTACCTATATTTAATATATTGTTTCTTGTTTTTTTTTATTTTATCTCACGATCGATCGATCGAAATACACAAATTTGTAATGTTTCTGATAAAAAATTAAATAAATTTAAATTTGAACAAAAAAACTATTTCAAGGCATGTGAAATCTGTTTCCACTTTCATAATTTAAATTTTTATTAAATTAAGAACAAGTAATTATATGAACATAAGACTAAGGATATTGTGATTTGAATAAATATTTTATTCAGGTGCTGAGCTGAATGAATAAGACAGTTGTTCTGTATATAAATGTATATGTGGTTATTTGTGGAAAACTGATTTGTTAAAATGTTTTGAAAAATGACATAGTATATATTAGTTCTGTGAACATACATAAACTAAGTTGTGTAAATTTGATCTGCAGAAAGTTGGCGCTGCTACTAAGGAGGTTGATAAACCTATTCCTGTACTACAGGCTGACCCTGATGGGCTAAAGAAGAGCAAGTCCACCACAGTCATGGTAGACAGACGTGCAGCGCAACTGCGTGCTGCCATTGGCCTAGCCCCGTGGTCCCTAGTGAAGGAGGACAACTTATCCTTTAACGACATACAAAAGTAATATACTATTGACAAACTATATTTCCTATAATTTGATTGTAACACAAATTTAAATTAATTCAATTGTTAAAAAAAAAAACATTCGGTAGTTATTTAATTATTATTGATGTGTTTGTTTCAGGTTGGAGCAAGAACAAAAAACGCAACAAATGCAGATTCAACTGCAACTTGAGCAACAAGCCGCAGCCGCTAAAGAAAGGGTAGGATAAGTCATAGATTTATTGGATTTTCTAATATTCCTTTTTGCTTCATTTTTGGAGCATATAGAAACTATAAATTGTCATTTCACAATTCTGTAAACTCAGATTGTCTATTCCTTATCCCAGAACACCTGTCCACCCGGAAGTCCACATGGCAACATGTTTTATAATGAAGATTTTATAATTTAATATTTGTGGTCCCTCAAGAGAAGGGGACTTTCTGGAATTTATTAACTTGTGTAATGTTTTTTTTATGTGAACAACACATCACATTTTGCTTTTCTCTTAAATAATAATTTATAACTTTTTTGTGTGGTGTTTATTTACATAGAGATATATTTCTTGTAGATTTTACTTTTATTCATTGGTAATTTTTTTGTTGTAATACTAGTTTATTTGTAAACATTTAAAATTATTATTTTTTTCATTGTAAATGCTAATAAAAGTACTATATATTGAAATATTATGCTGCATAGATTCATCATAGTGTGATGCAAGTATGAAAACTCTTCTGAAGTATCCTTAAGATGCCTTGTCATTAACCAATATGATGATTAATGTATTATTTTTAATGGACAGGAGGACCTCCAACAGATCAATAACCGTAAAGCTATGCAGTTGCGCTGGGTGGACCAGAAACCTCCTCAACCAGGGAAAGTACTCTCGTTGGCTGCTATTCAAGCCGAAGAGCAGGGCACCAAGGTCCGAATATTATCAAAATTTACTATTGATTTTAAGATATTTCCTCCTAACTCCCATATTAAATCAATTAAGTTGTGTAAATTTGACCTGCAGAAAGTTGGCGCTGCTACTAAGGAGGTTGATAAGCCTATTCCTGTACTACAAGCTGACCCTGATGTGCCAAAGAAGAGCAATTCCACCACAGTCATGGTAGACAGACGTGCAGCGCAACTGCGTGCTGCCATTGGCCTAGCCCCGTGGTCCCTAGTGAAGGAGGACAACTTATCCTTTAACGACATACAAAAGTAATATACTATTGACAAACTATATTTCCTATAATTTGATTGTAACACAAATTTAAATTAATTCAATTGTTAAAAAAAAAACATTCGGTAGTTATTTAATTATTATTGATGTGTTTGTTTCAGGTTGGAGCGAGAACAAAAAACGCAACAAATGCAGATTCAACTGCAACTTGAGCAACAAGCCGCAGCCGCTAAAGAAAGGGTAGGATAAGTCATAGATTTATTGGATTTTCTAATATTCCTTTTTGCTTCATTTTTGGAGCATATAGAAACTGCAAATTGTCATTTCACAGTTCTGTAAACTTAGATTCAGGGCACCAAGGTCTGAATATTATCAAAATTTACTATTGATTTTAAGATATTTCTTCCTAACTCCCATATTAACACATTAATTGTGAAAAAACGGCATTCACCATCCTTGGCAAGGAAGAAAAAACTCTTCATTGTATAGTAAAAAAATTATCCAATCATGCCTTCAATTTCAATCAAATAATGTATTACTCCATGGTAGAATCTTTCAAAGTTAGTTTTAAAGAAGTGTACAATGTTTGTTATTTTAGGTTGTTACGAAGCCAGTGGATAAGGAGCAGCCATTAGCCGTGTCGCCCATGGTCTCCAGCAGCGGCATCTGGGGTCCGCCTGGAGTCAGCAATGTTCCCTGGTGGCAATCTTCGACTGAAGGTAAAATATAATTATTTGTTATTATTGCCAACACTGCTCTTCCAAAGTTTATTTTTTTATCGCTCTTGTACTTACATATTACAAATACAAAAATCCATTTATGTTCTATAATACTTATTTTGTTTCAAACGTTAATTTTTTTATACATAACAAGTGTTTCTACCCGGGTTTGTTTGGTGTATGTACAAATAGTATAGATTTTACTTGTGGATTGATTTGACGCTATGCTTATAATGATGGAAGAGAGAACATTTGGGATGATTGTTAACCCTTTGGCTGCTATAGAGGATTTTTCAAAATACAAGGGAAAAATGCTACATGTAATTGTTATAGATTGCTAACGACAATCGTCGTTAGCAATCTTCGCTGATTTCAAAACAACGATATATCGTCGTAGCAGTCAAAGGGTTAATTTTGGAACCAATAAATGTACATAAGTGAAGAATTTCTTAGAGAAGGGTTATCACATCAAAGTCTTAAAAATGATTTTTAAATTGTAGTAAGCATTATTTGTATTTTTTTGTTTTTTTTTTATTTGGTGTATCTCTGAAAAATTCAAATAAAATATTTAAGAACGAAGATGATTACAAAAAATATGGAATGAAAAATTATTACACAAGAAAATTCACTTAGTAGGTAAATAATGACTTTAGTGTTTATAATATTCTGGGCTTATTCTCTTCTATCAGTCACGCTTTATAATTTTGACGATTATATATAGACAAATATATTAGGTGTAAATAAACATATTAATAAATGTAGCTTTCGTCATATTATTACATGTCGTATTCTATCCAAAGAAAGCTTGTTGTGCAAAAAGAAATCTAAAGATAGCTAGTTGAAATGCAATGAATATTGCGTCGTATTCTAATGTAATTCTAGAGTATGTCAGCCACGATTCTGAAAAACTTTATACAGAAATTTATATATATGTTATCATAGTGAAACTTAAGTAATAAACAAAAACAAAAAAATCTTAGTCCTTATTGAATTACTTGAGCGTATTTAATATTTTAGATTTTTCCATTTTTACCCGCAAAAATGTAAACTTTTGTTGGGTCTTTTGCTCTGGACAGTTGCCCATGCAAAAAACATTCATTCCTTAAATCTAAGCCCGTAACATCCAATGATTCGCTTTGAGATTTATTAATTGTCATTTAAAATGCGAGCCGAACAGGAAATTGTAGCCTTTTAAAAGTAAATAGCAAAACTAATAAATTATTGGAATTTTAGGTATAAAAATGTTTTCTCCTTTAAATGGTCCAGTTAACACATTCGCATCGAGAAAGGTATTAATACCCGTTACCTCGACTGACGGTTAATTACGGGAAGGGTATTTTTACCTTTTACGCACTCTGATCTTTAAAGTCGGGTAGGGTATTTATACTTGTTTTTTTCTACAAGCATTTGACTTCTTACTTATAAGGTTCGACATTATCAATTTTACAAAAGTAAACGCATATTTAAGACACAGGGTCACTACAAATTCGTTTAAATTTTTAGAATAAATAAAGTTTGTTTATTTTATAAAATAAACATATTTTAAATTTTATTGTATAATCGCTAGTGTTTTATGTATATTTTTTGTGATAATACCCTTTATAAGGGTTATTATTACAATGAATATCATACTCTAAATCTTAAAAAATATTTATAACTAAAAAACTACCCTTAAAAGTTTTAATGTGTATTTTCAAGTTGTGGACATAATTTAAAATTATTGTTAGATCTTCTACAACTTTTCGATAATTTTACTGGTGGTGCTATAATTGGTATCATTTTGAAAAAAATATGTAGTTATGTTGGATATTTTAAAAGATATGTCAGTTTATGTAGAAACATATTTTTTACGCGCGACAGTGATTTATCGCCCGTATTAGAGCATCAGCCGAGCGTGAATGTCACCCGATGGGAATGTGTTAATATTGTAGCTTAAATGACATTAATTTAGTGATTTGATTGTAATGATGATCTACAATATTACATCATTTTGGCGGAACTAAATTTCTCAAAAGTTAGCTTTTGTTGCGGAATGCTATTTGGATTTAACGAATTCAGAAATTCCATCGGATAATTGGTTGTATCTTTTTCGTTTATCTTTTTGTCGATAGAAAAGTATAATTTAGATTCCGTTTCTATTGATTCTTGAATAATATTGTTTATTTCTTCTACGTCTGAATCAAAAGGTGTTAGAATGGCTCACTTTCTTAGCCATTTTTTATTTTAAAAAAAATCTTTAACATTTGGATATACGCTATTAACGACTTCATACTCAGGTTTTTTAGCTGTAAGACGTGTGGTGTATCATGAGAAATACAGCTGGAAGCCGAAATCGAACATATGCGAGAGTGGGAAAATTGGAATGTGAACGCTCGTACCAGTGCGAGCGAACGCGTAACGACGTGGACAATCTTCCCGCACCGGTACAAGCGCGAGCATGAAGTGGTTAATAAGATCTTTTCTTGTTGTACGAATGTTTATCGATTCAAGTTTGATTTTTCCTGAATATGTTGTTGCTTCATTTCCATTTCCATTTCCAACCCTCAATAATTAATTACCACAAAACATTTCAGAAACATTGTCACTGGAATTTGAAACCCTCATGTTAGTTGTGAGTTTCATTATTTTGGCATTTGAACAAAGTTCCGAAAATAGAGAGATATGTACAAACTGATTAACTATATATTAATATCCACAAGAAAAGCTGTGGTCAAAAAGATAAAAAGGCAAATATATATATATGTATTTGAATATAAAAACAAGTATTTAAAATTTATTTGCAGGTTTCTGGGACGCACCCGCCCCCACAGTTTCACAAAAAAAAACAGAAAATGCATTCAATAATAAATCATCTCAAGCAACACAAGAGAAAGCTTCTCCCACTCCCAAGACTGAGAGCAATGGTATGTATTTATTTATCTGCTGAATAATTTATTTGAAGTTGAGTTGTTCACTTCATTATGTTTCTTAATTCTGATTTATTTTCAGGTAAAACATATGCTCCAAAAGATAATAATAAAAAAGAGCAATCCACTCCAGTAAAGAAACCAGAAGCGTTTGATGAACTCATTTCCTGGTCAACATTTTCATTACTTGAAATGGGGACAAAAATTGACAGTGAGTAATAATTGTTTTAAAGTTAATAACAATTTTCACATTATTACATATCTTAGTTTATCCTGATAAAAAACTTTGAATATAACATTATAAACAATATTTTAATTGTGATGATCTATATTAAATGCCATTAAATATTTTTGATATTTTTATCTATTGTTATATTATCTATTATTTATTATTTAAATCTTTAAAATTGAATGTCCACAATATCTTCATATTTCATTATGCAATATGAATAAAAATACATTTTGCTATAATTTCAATTTTACAAGATGGTTAAATCTATTTTCTCAGTTTCATGTTGAGTATATTTAAAAAGTTTTGATATGTATCACCACAATTAAGCATTAACTTTGATATAAATTTATCGTATTTTTCAAAGTATCAAAAGCAATTTTATTGTTGTGTGGATCAAATATTTGATTATGGTGTAAACAATAGGCTCCTAATGTTTTTTTTTTTTTGTAAATAGTCATATGATATTACCAGTATACGTAGTAGAATAAAAATAACTTTGGGAAATCATTATGTCATAATGTTCAAATATGACAATCCTGTAAGCATATTTGATAACGAATATTCAAATATTTTTAAAATATCAATGTTTTCTTTATGACTTTTATCTCCATGATAATAAAAGACAAATAATCATTGTTTTGTAATTCAATACTCTAAATCTAAACCGAAATATTCTGGTAACTTGTTAATAATATAATTCAGTCATTGAATGTTTTTACAGATATTTTTTTATATGTACTGAAATTTTATTTTTGAATATTACTTATTATTTCAGTACAAACATTCCTAAGCTTCTTAAAGAATGTGGAAGCCCCTTATGAAGTAAAAGAATATGTTAAATACTACGTCGGAGATAACAAGGCATGCTCTGAATTTGCTCGCCAGTTTATTGAGAAAAGGTTTGTAAATTTTTATTGTTATAAAATAATTATTCTCTTACGTCTTTTTGATGTGATATATCGATGCTCAATTTTATATATTTGCCCTCATATTGCCCATAAATTATTGTTTAGGTCTAGGCTGCTGCGTAGAAATGCAAACCCAGCGCCCAGTGATGACTTGTGTGCGCCCGCCCAAGCTGTAAATCCTGGGATTTTCTGTAACGATTTCCAAGATGCCAAGGTTATTTACAATTTCAACTAATTTAAATACTTAAAAAAGTTTTTTGATGTTTTATTTTTAGACTGACAAGTATTTTATTAAAAGTAATAAATTGTTGACATTTGTCGATTACAGGGCAAGGTGAAAAAAGTCAAGAAAAACAGAATGCTTAAGATTGACTCCCGCATTTTGGGTTTCAATGTAACAGCTGCTGCTGACCGATTCAATATTGGAGATATTGACACTGCTTAAAGTGGATGCTTTGTTTAAGACATTATGTAAGGCTTTTGCTTAACCCCGAGGCGATATGGTTCATCTGCTCACTCTCCCAAGAGGCATAGTCTCTGGCAGGTTAGTTTTACCTCTAGGAAGAACAAACAATCTGTGTCTCCTTATCCTTACATAATTGTCATTTGATTTTCCATCAAAAAGTTGTATGAATATCCTCCAATAAGTTGCAGATATTCTGTATGATATTATATATCATCATTACCATCTGCAAAATGCACAATATAATTTAAGTTAGTATTGTAGGTCGTTGCTGGGGTTTGCATTGATTACAAATAATGTAAACAACCTGAATTTGTGATGATTATTACATTGGTTGTTGTGAAATTGATTTTGTGTTAACTTTGTTGGATAAAATAGATGGTATTTGCTACCGAGATAGATGGTGGCACCATATCTGCTAACAAAACCATATATTATTATTACAAACTTTCCTCGCTTGTTTATATATACAACAATTATTACCTTCTTTTGTTTAAAGTGCCTTTATTACCTGGTTTATATTAATTTGAAATGAAGGAAGTAAAGCTGTTTGTTGAGTTCCTGCCAGCCACTATGCAATATTTTATTCTTTTGTATTTTTATGTATGTTATGTAATGTAATTGTGAATTATTTGTATTTTTTATCATTTTGTATTTTTGAATAATTTCCTTGAATGGAAAATATTTCGTTTTATTCCTATTCAATATTTTTTCTCACTTTTTATTTACCGGGTTATTCAATTATACAACATGCATGCTTATAGAATTTTTTATTCAACATTTATCTCACTTTTTATTTACCAGGTTATTCAATTATACAACATGCATGCTTACAGAATTTTTTATTCGATATTTTTTCTCAATTTTTATTTACGTGGTTATTCAATTTTACAACATGCATGCTTATAGGATATTTTATTAAGTTTTTATCTTTTAATGGATAGTGATATATCTTTTGATCAGTAAGAATACACATTGTTCGGTTACTTATTTGTGAATACAATAAAGAACGGTAGGCAATGACTGATGGGACATTGTAAAGAGGTTAAATGAAAAGGACAATTCAATACAAAACCGACTACTCGATCAAAAGCCGACCTCTCTTTCTTAAGTCTGATGTGTAATGCTTTAAATAGCCAAACTGAATAGGTTTTTATTTTTTATTTTAAATTTTTTGATTTCGACTTTTAAACTATGTTATTTTATTATTGGCCTAGAATTAGATTTTCACTGTTAAAATTTTTCTATTATTGTTACACATACTGATGTTGTGAATTGAGAAAATAAACTTTGTATTTTTAATTTTTTATCCGCGGGTGCAACATCACAAAGATATCATATTACTCTTGTAACATTACTTTTGTTTTAAATTTTATGATTTTTAAAGTATTTTTTTCTGATTATATATTATACTATTTAGCATTACCTACAAATATATATTATATCACGATAGCTAGTCTACCTGTACTTTACCTGGTCAAAGTAGATTAAATGTAATAGTGAATGAATTATATGATGGACTTGAAAGTTTCTATATAAGACTGTTACATAAAATGTGTATTTTCAAAAATGAAACAACCCACTTGGTGGAATTTAAAATTATTATATGATTAAATGCTCAGGATGTTGCTATTATTGTATAATGAAAGCTACAAGCATACTGTGAAAATAATCCATAAAAAGGATTATACATATGAAATTTTATAATGTATTGCATGTTATTCCACAAATATATATAAGATTCTTTTAAATGTTGTTTTTTTTTATGAGTCAGAATTCGTTCCATTTATGTATTATACATTAATGAAGTAAGTTAAATAGGTGAGTTGATCATTGTCCGTGACTTCAGGGACTTCTTTATTTCTCGTGTTGAAAAGTAACATTGTTTTTGTCAATTGCCAGGAAACTGCTGCAAAATTGTGAGCAATCTGTTATTTAGTTTATGTTTGGCAAAATTCAAAACATATTTAATGAAATTTAAACTTCATCCTTAGCCGGCGGTCATAGCTCAATGGTAAAGCGTTTGCTTTGCAAACCAAAGGTCATGGGTTCGATCCCCGACGGAGATTAAAATAAAAAGGATTTTTAATTGATTTATGAGCTCTAAAATACCCCCGGTTGGTGTGAATTTGATCTACACCCGTAAAATGCCAGTTATAGCCTATCAATTAAAATTGGTGGTAGACGAAAGTCGTCCCGTGAAGACCACCCATTCATAGTAGATTCCTGTAATAATAAAGGATGATGCGTGAATCTCGGGCTGTAGTCTATGACGTTGGCGGATCAACACTCCACATGCAGCGTTTATTCATATACACCATGGTGAGCGTCATAGAATTCCACAGATGAAACTTCAAAAAAATTACTATCACCATCTGTCGGTATTCTCTTGTATGTGTTTACATAAAAAAAAAAAACCATTGTGATTGTTTTTCCATTTCTTTAAATAAATAAGATTTGTTAAGCTCATTTAAAATAGGTGTTTGTTTAAGTGTTTCATTCAGTGGTTGTCACACCCAAACTAAATTATAGTATTAAAATTTTTGCAGAAATTTATCGACGGAAAGAAGATACCGGAACAGTGTTGCTTTTTAAGTTAAAACACTGAAAGTTAAATTATTCACGGACAATATGATTCACACTTGTCTCTTATCTCTTCCATGACATGGAACAGTATAAAAATTAATAATAATTATTGAAAATTTTAAGTACAATTTATCAAGTACCTTGATATACGAGTGCCCCAAAATACAAGTTTTTTAAGATACGAGCCGTCAGACGAGCAATTTTTTGCTTTGAAATACGAGCGAAATTTGAGATACGAGCAATCGGCTTAGTGGGTTGGCCAGTTGCACACAAACTGCGCGTCACACTTTCCCTATATCAGAGTCAGAGAAAGGACCTTCGAAGGATTCGATCCCGGTGTGTCTGTAGAGGAGATTGTGTCTGGGGAAATCCATGGGTCGGGAGGTGGATGAGAGAGGTGATTGAGCTCGTCGAGGAGCACGCCCAGGAACCGACGACCGAGGAGGTACAAGAGTTAGTCACAGCAGCATACAGAGGTTCTGCAAGAAATTGGTTTCAAGGAGCTGAAGGAGGAGGAGATTATTTCTGCAAGTGAGATAAAGGAGATCTTGGGAATGTGGAAGAGTTTCACAGTTCATGAAATAGAAACACCCAGAAAAAGTCGCAACTATCCATCTGAGCTTTTTAATGACACTTGCCTAACTCATTTCCGGAACATTCTGTCTTTTATAAATACATTTTCTTATTCAAAAACACTTTTAAAAAATAACTGGGCTGACATTTTAGGGGCTGGAACGGATTAATGCCAATTCATTTCAATGGGGAAAATTATTTTGAGATATGAGTGATTTGAGGTTGCGTAACGAATTATACTTGTATGTCGAGATACTACTGTACATGAGTTTATGCAAACTGAGGTTTATAAAATTAAAAATGTATGAATAAGATTGATACATCTAAAGAAACATAATATGAGTACTACATGTTACACATAGAATTGAAGAAGAAAATATTGTTTTTTTTTTTTGCAAAATTTGATTTTGGGTAAAAAATACTTTTCTAACTACATCTGAGGTATAAAGTGTAAAAAAGAAAGTTGTGTATTTGTCAGAGAATTGTGAATGTATTATTACTTACTGCTTTGCTGTCCGAACTTAGCTGTCGGTGTTTTTTCTGCTGTAAAGCATATTCAAGATTGAAGTACAAGTACCATATAATAAATAATATTGATTCATATCGTATTAACCATAACCACTCCAAGCATTTTTTGTTTTTTTCCAACAGCTCCATGACAAAATTGTAAATTTATTCGGTAAATGTGTTTTTTTGAATGAAAGAAACCTTTTATATAGTGTACACACAGTTTACGGTTGTAGTTTTACACACAATTTGCTATCGTTTTAAATTTCTTACATTTTTCTTAGACATGGGTTGTAAATTCACTAATTACACAATAAATTAAAGTACATAAAATTTATCATTTTCGAAATGTCTCAAAATAACAATCTAATGCTGCTTATTGCAAAATAACACAAACGGACAACACATGTTTACAAAAACTCGGCGAGACTAACTGTTCTGTTGTGCCGTTGCCCACTACCCCTCGCCGAAATACACCATTCTTTTCTTTACGTCAGGTAGTCGCGAACGGTCTCAACTTTGTAAAATGCGTAAACAGCTTGTCAAATAGTATCTACTTCAAATGTGCATAGACAAAAGTAATAAAAAAAAATGGCTTAAAAAAATACACAAAATACCCAATGTCGAGTGACACTCGACATTGGAGCTGGTGGAAATATCGCATGTCGAGTAACACTCGACATTGGAGTGGAAAGAGTTAAATAAACAAAAAAATAAAAGGAAAATCATATTAACTGAACAAAATGTATTACATGACAAAATCGTAATAAAAATTGTCTAGTCATAAATCTAGTAAAAAAATAATATTTGATCACTAAATGCATACTTAATGAATCATTTGCATAATAAATAACAAATATATTATGTATTTGTATAAAACGATGGTTTGACTTTGTGAGGAATGATGAGGTGAGAGAGTGGACAAAGCAGCCTTCCATACTACAGGTGATCAAGGGGTGAAGGTGGACCTTTCTGGGACATGTACTACAGATGCCGCAGGAGAGCATTAATTACAGCGGCTTTTTCTTCAGGCCCACAGGCTAGTGCCTTACTGGAAGGCCGTCAGAAACTATACATAGTATGTATGAGCTTGGTAAATGCGTTTATAGTCTCCAAAATGGACTACTGCAATGCACTGCACGCAGGCCAGCCAGCCAAACAATTAAAGCGATTACAGTCGTTACAAAACGCAGCGGCACGACTAGTCTACAACGCGCCCAAATTCTGCAACATTACTACACCGACTGCATTGGTTGAGAGTTTCGGCTAGAATCCGGTACAAATTATGCCTTTTAGCTTACAAGGCACTCAATAGAACTGCACCGGTCTATTTGACAGAACTTATCAAGCCTTCAGAAATAAGCGCGCGTGGAGAGACACTCAGATCAGCTAGAGCAAATAGAAGCACCCTGCCGCTGACGCGAGGTAGTCCTAGCACGGTCTTTGGCAATCGGTCTTTCAGCTACGCGGCACCAATGGCCTGGAACTCGCTACCGGAAAGCATAAGAGAGCTTAAAGCGGAGGCATCCTTCAGAAGCAGACTCAAGACACACCTTTTTACTCAGAGAGGCAAAGAAGCGCTTTTGGAATGATCATTCGGTCATAAAAGAGCACTATACAAATACTAATATAATAATAAATTAATTTTTTAATTTTTATTAGAATATTATTTTATTATTTCAATATTCTAATCTACTTTTATAGATCATTGACTATATTACAATATTATCATTACTTAAATATACATACACTATACATAAAATTCTTTTTTCAACGCGTCAATCCAAGCACAAAAATAACGGCAGAAGCGGGATGCGAACCGCGGACCTTGGAATCCAACCATATGCCCAGGTATTCATACCGCTCGGCGAATCACGCCATTACTGTGCCCAGACTGACTGCGGTGAAACTAGTATTTATAGCATTGTTAGCATCGTACGACAGATGTCGCCATAGTATATATTCAAAGTATGTATATTTTTATTATTATTCTATCAGTCTTCATTTATTCACAAGCTTAATATTATTACTTTCCGGCAGTCTATTTATTTTAGTAAGTACCACTCGGGTCTCGAACCAAACTATAGACTGAATGGATGTGAAACGACTACTTATAGTTCCGACTCGGACTTTATAACCAATCATTTACCTGTGTTACTGATGGATAATTTTACCTTCTTGATATTGTCTCAAGGAGACATTATTAATTAATTTTTTAATTTTTATTAGAATATTATTTTATTATTTCAATATTCTAATCTACTTTTATAGATCATTGACTATATTACAATATTATCATTACTTAAATATACATACACTATACATAAAATTCTTTTTTCAACGCGTCAATCCAAGCACAAAAATAACGGCAGAAGCGGGATACTAAACCTTGGAATCCAACCATATGCCCAGGTATTCATACCGCTCGATTCGCTGATTCGCCGAGCGGTATGAATACCTGGGCATATGGTTGGATTCCAAGGTCCGCGGTTCGCATCCCGCTTCTGCCGTTATTTTTGTGCTTGGATTGACGCGTTGAAAAGAATTTTATGTATAGTGTATGTATATTTAAGTAATATAATAATAATAATATGCACTCGGCGGAGATAAGGGAGGCAGAGCTGACATGACATGACTAGGCGGCTGACAGAGCTTCATGGCAGCTACTTTGTGATGTTTGTCTATGTGAAATGCTCATGATATCTTTACAAAATAACTGTGCAAAAATGAAGAAATTACATTGTTTTCACATTTAGTTCTCACTTTATTTATACCTTAAGACATAGGCTCCCAACCTGTGGGTCACGACACCCAAGGGGTTCGCGAGGGGTTATTGGGGGGGGGTCGCCAACTTATACAGTTAACTAAAAAATATTCAATAAAAGGCAATTTTAATTTTTAATAGTTAAACTTTGTATACTATCACAAATTAAAAATAAGTGTAATGTAGGTATGCTATTCTATCACAGTTGGTTAAAGCATGTAGTGCAGAGTGTACAAATAATAGTAACAATACCTCTATTGGCTCAGGCACTCGATAGCAATATTTAGTGTTCTTAAAAATATGTTTTTCATCGGTCCCTCACTTCAAACAGATGCATAATAATCAATAAGGCAGTATTTGTATGTTGTTTAGGATGATCAGTTGTCATGTGCTTTTATTTATTATCCTAATCGATTGTTTGTTTTGTGTTCCTGAACACTTTGAGGATTAAAGTGGGAAACATCTGGGGTTTCTACAGATGGTGCACCATTTATGTTTAGGTCAAAGTGTGGATTTCAGAAAGAAGTAAAATAAACTACAACTAAAGCAACTCAATCGGGCTCTTGCCAGTAAAACTAAAACTAAATGTCATGATGTTGTCGTTATAACAAAATTGATCTGCAAATTTTGAGGCTTGGTTAATAATATGCAATTTCAACTATCAACTTAAATGAATTATTAAATATAAATAATTTCAAATAAAATAATACTAAAAAAATATTTTCATTGTTTTTTTTCAATTACCTAATTATAATTTTTTGATTGTATAGGGGTCGCAGGTCACGTGGTTTTATAAATTAGGGTCGCCATCCGTTGGGATCCTGTGCCTTAAAGTATACTAATGAGATTATATATATCTTAGAAGTGCCGTTTTGAGATTTTGTAATCTGACGCCTGGAGCATCTATATTTAGATAAATTTTTAACAATTGATACTTTATATTATTTTTTGTAATGATGGATCATTTTATGCATAAAAACATTATTAAAGTCCACTATTGTGCTTCCTGTCAGATTTTTATGATATACTTTTATTGGATAATGAGAACAAACTTGTTTAGTATATTTTATGCGATCTTTTTAAATATGTTTGATTTGTTCAAGTGTGGAGATGAATATGTACAGTGAGACCCCGCTGTTTCGGTAACGGTGTTTCATTTAGCGCTGTTTCGGTTTAGCGCTCTTTTATTTCAACCCGAGGTTTCCCTGAAATTGTTCATAGCGCTAGGTTTCCAAATATGTATGTACATAACATATCCGAAACAGCATAGTTGTGTTTCTTGTTTGGTGCGGTGCTGTATGGACGCATTCACATAATTTGAAACATTTGTTGACATTATTGGAAGTATAAATTTATATAAAACTATAACGATTAATGCAGTGACAAATATAATGATCTTTAGTTTTTATCATGGGTGATAATGAAAAATAAGAAAAGAGAGCAACCAGAAAAAGTATTTCACTGGAAACTAAAATGAAGTTTAGATTCTGGTGAACGTCAATCCCATTCTGTTGAAAATGATCCAAATTTTGAGAGGAGTTCAAAAGCAAGACGGGGTGTTATAGATGCTTTATCCACTTATCAACAAATTCTAACAGAATGCAAAACGAAAACTACATTCGATGCCTTCTTGACAAAAAGGCAGAAAATTGAAAACGCAGAATAGACTGAATGATCTGACTGAGTTAGAATTTTATTAGTATTTATAAGTATATTCGTCTATATTGTTTTTATTTTTATGAGAAATAAATGTTTGATTTTATTTTTATTAAAAAAAAACATAATTAATTATATTTAATACCTAATCAATTTTCCATCCATCTTCCCCTAACCCCATTATTTACATGTTAACATAGCCTCGTTTAGCGCTGTTTCGCATTACGCTCTACTTTGATGGAAAGTATCCCCCGTGTTAAGCGGGGTCTTTTGTATATATTGATATTATAGTATGAATTTTAAAACCATTACCATTGACTTGAAACTAATAATGATAAATTGTTAAGTATGTTTCATTTATTCAGTAGGTACTTATCTAAAATATCCATACATCTGTGGTATGAATCCATAGTAAGATTCATGTATTATATATACAATATATTATGTTAGATTAATCATCATTATAATAGCTGCACTTGTTACAAAATGAAATTGATTATTAAAATTTGTAAATTCATTTTCTAAATAAACTTACCTTTTTAATCAATTGCAGTAACTAGAGTAACTGAAGTGGTGAAAACTAATAATTGAATCTGAAATTATTTAATGTAAAAATAAAATTACAGGAGTTGTTTTTTTATTCTTTATTTATTTGTTATTATAATTTACTATAGTTCCCTTTATGTATCTATAGAGAATTAGTATATAGGAAAGTTATCTTTGTAAAGTAACTTAAAGTTCTACACATAATTTACCAAAGAAAACAAGAAAACTTGGGATGTAAATAAATCCAAAAAAGGTTCAGGTAAGATTAACAAGTATATATTCTTATCGTACATAAAAAAACAGACCGAAATATTAAAATTCATTGATTCAATAATTATATAATAATAGACTCTCTTCAAATATTATGTCATGAACTTCATTTTCATGTTCAAAGTAAGTCTTTCCATTAACTTTTCTGGTATCAGACAAATAATGCTTCAGAGTAGCTGTAGAAAAGATATGCAAGTTTTCATTTATATCAAAGATGCGCATATCGACACACTGCAACTCTTGGAGACACACGTCCACTTTCTTCATTATCTCATCTGTATACTTTCTGGATATAACTAAGGTGGAATTAAAATCTGACAGTTGTATGGGAGTAATGATACTTCTATTCATTTTGCTAATGCGCTCTTCCAGTTTCAGCAATGTATCATTCCAATTATAGAGACTGCGAACCTCCTTGATCTCATCAATTGGTTTCCTAAAAGGAATGTCATATTTTTATGCCTTTTTTTAAATTAAACAGTAGGTAAATTTTCAAAATATATATTATAACTGAAATTATTACAAAACACAAATGACATTTGAAATTTAATTAAGTAAAACAAAATAAAAAGTAAAACAATAAAAAAAAACACAAATTCGGTTATGCTTGAAATTAGTTTTAAAAAGTTTTCACATGGTTGAAAATAACAACTTTAGCATTATCAGTCACTTCACATTTTTGGAGCTAGTAATTTTTAATTTTTTTTTGCCAAAAATACTTTTTTCACATAATTTAATGAAATAGTGAATGCAAATTACTTTGTTTTTGCATCGACAAGTGTTTTCTTTGATCCTTGAAGTTGGCTATTTAAAAGATTTAACTTTTCAAATATATCAGTTAAATAACTCATACATGCTTTACCTACCTGACCGTCATGAAAAAATTTATATCAGTTTGGTTGCTGAAAAAATCACTAAGGATATCCAATAATTCCATAAATCTTTTTAATGAATTTCCTTTTAAAAGCCACCTTACTTCAGTGTGAAGTAACAGTCTAAGGTGGCTCGCATTTTGGTCTTCACAAAATAACTTAAAGAGACGCTCACATTTAGCGATGATCAATGAAATTTGGTAACTAGCCTCAAGAGTAAGATCAACACTTGCAGTCTGTGCAGAAAATAGATTTGTTAATGTTGCTCATTTTTAAAAAAATTCCTTAAGATTTTGAAAGAAAATGATCTGAATTATTATGAGTACTATGTTTCGCCTTTAAATGTGCTTCAAGACGACCTCGTTTCATTGTTTCATTGGTAAAGGATTTTCTTACACAGAAGACATAAAGGTAGGCATTCGTCGTGCATAGCAGGCATAAATCAATAATAAAAGTCAAACTTCGATAATTAGTATTGCCAGTATGCAAAAATAACGGTCGATGAAATTTCTAAATGCACGTGGGTATATTTAGTCGTGAATGAATATATTATACTATAAATTTATATGTGGAATTGTTGATGATTGCCGATGTGTCCCATCTCTGAAGCGTGGCTCCCCACCTCTGAGGTGTACTGCCCCACCGGTGGGGCGTACGCCCCACCGTGGGAAACACTGAGTTAACAGATTAAGTTAAAATAGGTACTAAATAACACATTTTTTTCTTATAAGTTGAATGTTATATTATAGACCTTCTATATTACAATTATTATAAGGATGTATCATTTCTTATCTTCATAGCAGAATTGTAACATTATTAAAGCATTGATAATGATGAAATCAATCCGTATAACGGTGTAACTAATTTCATTAGCAAAAATATGGTGTTATATAAATTTACGAAATGATAAAAGTCAAATGTGAAAAATATCGAAATGTGTCTAGCGCATATTTTGTTATCATAGGCGCAATATATTACGTTGTTGGATGCACGATTCTTTGAATTTGGACCGTGGAGGTGATTTTCCATTGGTCGGCTCTAAATCCAAAATTAAAGTTTATTCTGCTTGGCGACTCACGACCGGCAAAGATCACTGAAACATGCGGTTAGCGGGTGTAGTCGTATTCTCTGCCTGATGAAATTCACTCTTAATGTGTTGTACTACTATCCTCTTTCAGACGCAGTGGGTGAAATATGTTAATAGTCTAACTAATAAGTTGTTTTTTTTATGTACACGTTTATTGTTTATTTAAATTAGTTATGTAGTAATGCCCTTTATTATATCTTACGAAATTCTAGAGTAAAATAAGAATATACATAGTTTTAACTAATTTGGTTTGGAAAACATAATATGAAAATAAGCATCGGATGACGAAAAAAGTATTCTTTGGAGGAATATTTCTTCTACACGAATACTCATAAAGCGATGTAATATCCATAAATCAGAAGGAAGTATTATGTCATCATTAAAATATAATTAGATACGTTATCAAACAGCTATTCATAAAGTTTGATATAATAACTATAGCGAGTATAAAATCAAACTGAAATAATAGTTTAAGAGCCACTGTTTAAATACAGTCGATTCCGCTTAACTGGGACACCGCTTAATTGGGACAGCCGCTTATTTGGGACAAATCTCAAAGATCGGAAACCAAATCAAGAAACCAATAGTCAATTTATATGTTTAATTGGAACAACATTCCGCTTAATTCGGACATTAAATTTTAAGCAATGAAGAAAATCAGGGTATGTTGCAAGTTCCTTTTATTAACTACGTAGAATTATCAAGAATAAATAACAATTTACCATGTTACGATGATAATGAAGACTGTGAGGATTCAATTGTAGAAGGTATTAAATCAAAATATGAATCCTACATCCGCACTGAATATCTGTGCTGATTTTGTAGAAGTGAAATGTTACAAAAACAAAAGACAGACTACATTTGACTCATTTTTGCATTGAATTAAATTGTATGTAACTACCCATTTATTATTTTAAATAAGTTTTTTTTTTCTTATAAGTTTATATTACATATTTGTAATTTATATGATAATTTATATTACCTTTATCTAATTTACAGTTTCCAAGAGTTTATAAAATAAAAAAAAAAAAAAAAAACGCCTAATTGGGACAAAATGTCTAAGTCCAAGTCTAAGACATGTGTCCCATTTAAGCAGAATCGACTGTACTTGTATTTTTGTTCATTTTCACAACCAATTGTAATCGCCGCTCGAGAATAAGGTGATGGTAAATTGAGTGTAAATTTTATAATTCCTTAAATTATCTTTTGCGGAATGCACAATATTAGTTATTTGGAGTAAATCGATCAATCATCTCGAAGCCTCTCTTGGATACTCCCATAGCCAGGGGTTATCACGCGGATACACAAACAGCCACATCTGACATAATTCTATACATCTATCGTCGAAGAACCATGGATCGGCAGCTTATTGGGCGCGCCAGGTGTAAAATATTGAAACAATTGTGCACCAAATGGAGTGGTCAAGTGGTTAACAATGAAAACAATAGCGAATATTATTACGCGATATTCATAAAAAATATAGCTATATTGATACGAGAACGTATATGCTACATTTGTTTATTCGTAAAATATTACAAACAAAATATTTTTATGAATAAATGCTCTTTCCAGAAAATAAAAAAAATTGAAACGATTCTTTTAAAATGGAAGAATGTTTGGTTTACATGTATATAATAAAATTAATATAGTATCGAGTATGAACGTCAAGTGTTGACTTGAGAAAAACTAATTGGTATACATGTTGATGCATGCCGATTTGTTTTACACTTGAGATAGATGAAGTTTTTTTTAAATTTAATTGATTTTATAATAATCTTCATTTGTTTATATTCATTTGTTTATATTCATTTGTAAAATTGGGAAATAAAAGAATAAAATTACGTATAATTGAGATGAGTTGTTTCTTGAAATCGCTAGTAGATTGAATAGGTCTTTAGGAAGGCCGAAACATGTAATCATTAAAATAAATTGTGAAACTAAACTAAATATTTTTAATTTATTAATTTTTTAATTAAAATTAATTCTAAAATTATACCTATAGATTATCATTTCTCGTTTCGCTTATTCCTTGGTCGAAACGACTTAAAATGAAAGCATAAGAGCTTGTAGGAGTAGCTTTAATTATTATTAGCTGGAGCTTTCTTGCATATTTATGTATTTGCTTCTCAATGTCACTCGCATCTCATATTTTATGTTTGTCGATAAATTAAAATATTGACGATAAACTGAACGTTTATCGTCGAAATAATGTTTGGGAATAAAAACAGTATTTTATGTTTAACGCTTGGCTTTTGTCGAATAACGTGATACTGATGACCTAGCCCGTAAAAACACCTGCACGATTTCTCTGTCTTCTGGGGATGACACGAAGAAACAACGACACGTTACATTGCATCAAGTGTTGCAGAGGCGCACTGAGGGAGGTGTGTCTTTGTTGCGCAAACAATCCAATCATTTTGATCAATTAAAACGTAGTGTACATACTTTAGGTAAAAGACGACGAGTAAAAGTTGATAATATCGTTCACCTATATATGCGAGTAAAGTAATCTAAAACTCGCGTAAATATGTTTGCTGTATTCAAAATGACAAATTACGATGTCTTTTCAGATTCAAAGGAAATGACTGTTTGTAGGTAAGTCAGTCCCAGGGTAGAGCTGTTGCATAGCTCATGGCCGCGGTGATGCAAGCTTGGCTGCGTCCGGGTCCCGGCCAGCCTCTGACCAAAGCTTTTTGTTTCTACAGCGCGCTCTTTGCGCACTTCTTCGTTTCCGGTAACCTTACCGAAGACTCACTGCAATATCCAAGGTGCATCATTTAGTGCAGATATTTAAAAGAATTTATGCGGATCGTCATTATTATAATTAGTCACCCGTCCTTCTTAAAAATAAATAACAACCTACCAGCCATGCCGTCATGGGTCTCCTCATGTTTCGATGTTTGGATGTTTGTTTCTAGGATTTGATATAAAAAATAATGGTCGACAAAACGAATGTACTGTTGCCCGAATTGTTGCATAAATTTTCCGCTCTTTCACTCCAGAAGATAAAATTGAAAAATTAATTGTAAAAAATACAAATCATAATATTTAGCTGACAGCATTTTTTCATATAATTGTTACTATTACGTTTTAAAATATTTTAAAAATAAATTGTATCCTCGTTTATATTAATATGTTAGATGTAAAGACCCTTAACGAACCCATGGGTTAACATCTTATTTTATTATTACCTAGTAACTTTTCATTCATATGGTGAATTAAACCACGATTTTTCGAATTTTTAATGCGTAAATAACTAACTTTCTTTCGTTTTTTCAATTTTTATATTAGTAATAGACGGAAGAAGAAAACCTTGCAAGCGATGCCAACTGTTGGTCTTATTTATCTTTGTACTCGACTCTTCATACGGTCACTCAATTGAAGTATTTATTCGCAAGCTACATCGTTAATAATGCCGTTCGGTTCGTTATATTTCGACAGAAGATTACGGCTTAGTTGATGGTTTCATTGAGCACATTGACATTATCGGTAATCCTTGGAATTCCAAGGTAGATTAGTGAACCGTATTGACACGCTGCAATTTTTAAATCAATTCTCTGTGACCTCAATAGTATAAAGTCATGTCTTTATCTATTATATCTCTCAGATTTGCCCCCTGTGGACTGTACCATGAGTGGAAAATGAATTGTCTTAGCGAATCCAAATTTAACAGCAAAAAATAGTACTTTAAGGCTTACCAGGTATATATTTAGAAATAAATAAATTCATTGACTTAATCGATAACAGTTGTTAAACTTTAAAATAGCAGCAGTCCTTTTTAGGTCTCTCCAAGATTTTCATAACTGGAGTTCCATAAAAGATTGCTCGTCTAAAGCCGAACATCTGACACATCTATGCGTATAAGAAATATACAATTCAAAAAAGATCAGATGGAACTTTTGTTACCCCTATGTATTTATTAAATCTAAAGAATGAGCAGAACGCGTCATAAATATTTTTACCATTGAATCTAATTGCCGCCCTAAGTACGTAACACGTTTAGTATTCTGATGTTCGTATAAGCCAATTATGAGCATATTGATATTATACCAAAGTCACAAACTCTCGTGATTTGTGTTAATCTCTCATACAACTTTACATCACAGTTAGACTGTGGCACTCTGGTCAACCATCTTTATGATACATACTTATTTAAAACTTTAAAACTGGTGATTTAACAATTTTTTCTTTAATACCAAAATTAGGCTGTGCTATCTCTTCCAGAATCTGTATTTCCTCGTACCATCGACTATGAGCGATAATCGCTCACAATCTCTTCAACTCATACACACACAAGTAATATGCATCTTACTAGCATCAAGCTAACGGAATGTTAGAGTCTTATTTTGTTAATTATTGGGACATAAAAGTATACTATATTATATAAGTATCCAAACACACTGCAGACTATTAACCCTGCTTTGTTAGATTTTTTGTTTGTTTTTATAATTATAAATGCTCAAAAAACTATACTTTATTATTTAACTTATTATTCACATATGCATGATGAAACATAATTGAAATAACGTTTAATTCCACGACAAAAGTAATATCCTTCAGCTCTCTGAAACAGCTTTGTAAAATATAAATCAATAGTTGCCGATAGTTAAAAACAGTTATAGAGGAGAGGCTACAAGATTAATTTTAAGAAAAAACTTATTATTAAAGTAATAAATTTTATTCAAACTTCTCGGTATAATTTATCCGATAAATTATTGTGTCCACATACGAGTACATCAATCAATCGGCCAATATTATTAAAATTTCGTTGTACATTTTTTGATCTTTGTTCAACCAAATGAGTACATCTAAATAAATGCATGTTTTATGATTGTATTGTCGACAAAGATAAATGCAACGTAAATTAGATATGCGGTGAAAAAATAATATTTTGTAGAAAAATTAGTTATTTTTTATTGTTTTATTTACCAATAAAGAACAACATTGGTAGTTGACGGTTAAAGATATTCTATCTACTGCAGGATGAAAGTCTACCAGTGGTATATTTATATGCATTTAGTTTAATCCAATAAAAAGCCGGAAAGGATTGGTCAAGGAAGGCCTACAACAGAGTTGTGTAATCCATGGCCACCTCACCCATCAGTGGGAGGATACTAGTTGAACGAGAGATAGATTAATCAAATATTATATGATATACATCGTAGTATTCTATACCGACTGTACTATGGACGATATTTTCTTTGTGTAGTTTTTTTGTTTGAAATTGTACAATAGTTTCTGAAGAATTTTATTCATCATATTTAGCTGCCAAGGCATTTTTATCATAAAAAATAAAAGTATTTTCATATCAAAAAAATAGTAAAACTTTATTTTAACTTGTAAAAATCTCCCTATGAATCTTAATGTTACATCATTTTTAAATCAATAATTATCAAAAAATAAATGCTAAAAACTTTAAAAAACAACACTAAAATTTGATTTATTATGCGAATATCTTATAACTTTCAAACCCTGGTTTTTAGGTATTTTGATACGTAAAACTCATTTTTGAGTGTTGGAACCGAATTTCACGATCGACTATCTTCAGCCATTGTTTACTGTTATAATGGCGTAACCAAGTCAATTACATTTTATTTTTATGTTTCCCGGGCTATATTGCCGTAGTATGAAGCAATTTTTAAATACATACACCGATAATAACATATTAGTTAATAATAACTCTAGCCAGAAAAACATATAAATAAGATTCCTGGCCGTGAAAATCTCAACTCTACCAAGTCAATTACTTTCAACAAACGTATACATTTTAAATATTTTAATTTTACAAATTTAAATTCATTAAAAAAAAGCGTCCCTTACGGTTAGACTTTGTATGAACATTAAGTATGATTCTATGAATTGCATGCGTAACTAAGGCGTGTAAAATCAACAGATTTTCGACTCTATAGTACTGGATTTTTTCATCTTAAAATAGGGTTATATCGAGTTATTAAATGGTTTTAAAGATACAAAAAACCTTCCCAGTTTCGAAAATGACATATTAAATATTGGTGACACACTCCTAAATATCCGAAGAACAAAAACGTTGGGAAAAAAATGAACATAACTGAAAAAGGTATTCGAAAAAAATTGTTCCAAATTTGAATCTTAATATTACGTTAAATATTTTCATATGGTTTTTCGTTCCCGTTGAGCCACACACGTTATGTCTGGTATCAACCTATATGTTCTAAAGATTACTGCAAACGTAATTTTATTAATATAAGTATAGTAAAAATGGTATTCTATTTTGTAAGACGGATACCATATAGAGTTAGGAATCATAACTATACGTATTCACATTCTATTAAGACTTTGCAGTGAGAAGTACGGCAAAGTAATTTATGACAACATTACAATATTAAATTACATGGGTGCTCTATACCTTTATTATAATATCATTGAAAGCGATTCTTAAGTAGACCACTTGTGGCTCAGGGGCTTGGAAGACACTTGCATTTACGCGGAAAAGGTAGGGTGATAACTATTTTACAATTATTTATAAATTTTTGAATTCAGAGTCCTCTAATATGGTACATAGTTTAATTTTTTGAATACCTATATATTTTATTTTATTTCAATTTTTTTCCGACTCCTATCGTCGCCATCTCAAGATTCGTAATCTACGCTCCTCAGATTCAAATGAACCACCGTGAGAGTAATATTTTGTGGTTCACTTCAAAGTGTTTTATTATGTTTATGCCGTGATCGAGTATGGCAGCAGGGTTTATTTAAAAAGTATGCTAAATTAAAAAATAAATAAAAAAATAGTGCAAATTGGCCAAACTACGAATCCCCTTAATAATGAAGTATATAAATGCACTCGCCATCTCTTCAACCCACACTCAATCCTGAACACAGCACACGTTTCTCGCATGCAGCGTTCAGTCAACCTGATTGAACGCCATAGAGCGAACTGGTCTCGACCGGTTGTGCTCTCCTGCGTGCGGTTACATACAATAATCATAAATATACGAGTATATCAAGTAACGTTAGTAAAATGCACTTAAATGAGATTGATGGAATTGTGTTTGTCAGTGTCATGAACTTCCCGTTATTAAAACCGAAACGGATCTGAATAAGAAACTAACTGCTAAGCTTAACCTTATTTTAAGCCAAGTATACTTTTCACATATATTTATATTATAAAAAAGGGTTGTTAGAGGCGGGGTTGCCTGAATAGAAGTACTCAAATTTAGCTTCGAAAGTGTCGAGAAAGAAATTTTGGTCGCCTCAGTCGACTGTCGAGAAGCGATGAGCTAGATAAGGAAGAAGTGTAAGTTAACCTATTTTAACAGCGACTTAACGAACGAACAATAACACCGTTTCGTAACAAGCCAGTCGGCTGAGTAAAATATAATAATATTTACTCGCCGGCGCATAACATGAAAATGCTCACTTTTTGCTACAGTTTAAAATGTCAAACGGATCATGATTTATGCTTTCCGTATATTTCTGAGTATTCAAACACATTTTTTACTTTCTCTCTCTTCTCGTAATCCGTCTCTTCTTAGTACAATTGCAGCATTAAAAAGCAAATATCCCAAAGAAAATTCTACTGGAGGATTAACTGCGTCATAAATGGTTTTGTATTCAATGGAGCTTTTGAGATTTTTCTCTTAAATAACGTGCAAAACTTTTCGGTTGACAAACCGATGCTAAAACATATATACTCGTATAAGACTGCATGTCTATATATATTTGTGATTATTATATATATATATATTTTGAAATTTTTCGATTGGAGTGTGAATATATGCATAATAACATATTTACATTTTTGCATAATACATACATGCCCCCGGTAGGGTCGAGCCACCCTTAAGGATAAAACGAAAATTGTCCAGGCTTCGGAAGCATCTCTTTAAAAACCTTAATCATTGAACACCCAAATATTTATCTGATACTACTAGTCTAAGCTAGTTCGCATGCTATTGCCCTAGGGAACCATCTATATTCCCATGTGGACCTACGGTGTTCTGGGACTAGGCATGGACAATCTGAGCTTACAGAACTGTGAAACGGAAATTTGCAGTGTCCGTATGTTCCAAATATGGGTCAGATTTGGTAAAAAATAATACAAATCAAAAATAAATTCCATATCTACGTTATTTTTTTATCGGGTACTATCTACATATTGCCGGCGGTCATAGCTCAATGGTAAAGCGTTTGCTTTGCAAGCCAAAGGTCGTGGGTTCGATCCCCGACGGAGATTAAAAAAAAAGGATTTTTAATCCATTTCTGAGTTCTAAAATACCCCGGTTGGTGTGAATTTGATCCATCACCCGTAAACTGTCAGTCATAGCCTATTAATTAAAATTGGTGGTAGACGAAAGTCGTCCCGTGAAGACCACCCATTCATAGTAAATTCCTGTAATAATAAAGGATGATGCGTGAATCTCGGGCTGTAGTCTATAACGTTCGCGGATCAACACTCCACATGCAGCGTTTAGCCATATACACCATGGTAAGCGTCATAGAATTCCACAGATGAGACTTCAGAATTACTATCACCATCTGTCGGTATTCTCCTGTATGTGTTTACATAAAAAAATATAAATATATATATCTAGAAATAAAGCTTTTCCCATTCACAACGTAGAAACGGGGAAAATTAACTAATATAATATTTTTAAGAAACGAAGAGGAAACAAGATGTAAAGATAATTGTAATTGAATATTTTTTATAACACATTTTTATAACACATAATATTAGTTTATAGCACATTAATAGTGCTTAATGTTTTTATATTCGATACATTGTTATTTGTGTTAAGTATATGCTTTGAAGAATGAGGGATGAGAAGCTCAAATGTCATTACTAAAAGATTTCAGGGTTCTCAATCAGATGTAGTGGAGTGTTCTATGATTATGACGACCGCCGTTGCAGTGGTCATCTTCTTCGTTTATGAATATGATATATACGTGATAGTCAGCAACCCTGAAGATGACCCCTGCAACGGCGGTCGAAATGTCGGAGAGAAGGTGAAATTCGCTATTCACGGTTCACAATTCATGATTATAAATTCTTGCCAGTTTGTAAACTAACGTTACTTTATATTTCTTGTTCTGAGACTTTCTTTGTTAACGTAGTGCAAGAAACATAAAAGCAAAATAATACAATTTAACATTATTGTATGACCCATAAAATATAAAAATGAACACTCTTGTAGTTATAATTTAAAATATATATAATTTAAATTTTAATGTTATTCGTTTTTAAGTAATGGGATGGATCTGTTTTTATCAGTTTGATCAGTCAAGTATGAACACCAAGGGTCATAGTTCAAAACCGGCTCACTCTGATTATAACGTAAGAACGATGGCCGCACCGATATTTGAATGCGGATCTTCTGTTCCTTTGTTTAAAGTGCTAACCGTTGAACTCTTACTCTTACACTGGTAATCACAGTAAGAGTTTCTCAGGCTGTAATACAAATAGACTTATAAGCAATTGATACAAGTAGAAAAACTTTAATACAAGTTTTTAGTTGTTTTTTTTAATAACGATCTTCAATTTTATTTTATTAAGCTTTAATCCAGTTAACTAAAATTATTGCAATGTTTGGTAAGATGCTTTCGCAACCTTTATGAATAATTTATTATATTTAAATACTCACACAATCCCGTCGTGAGTTAAGGGTATTATAACGATATATTTTTATATGTGTATATCGTATTTTTGTTGTTGTTTTTGAGTAAAATTGATTTTATCTCTGCTCCACAGAAACTTGCTACGAGTAAAACCTGGATCTGTTTAAAAAACCTCGTACGCACTGCACTTGAAATCACTTGCACTTTATGACTCCATTGTGGCGATTACTTCGATAGGTAACGCCATTTTAACAACTTCAATGAATACTGTCTTTTAAGATTCGAAATATAAAATAATGTGTCCGATATAAATCTGTCTAACATATTCTCTAAGACTTATTTTTCTCCGAATCTTTTTTACTTTTAAATACCCATTTTTATTTTTTTCCATTTAAGATATTTGGATTCAATAGGTAACCAATGGCCATACCGTATTGAAACAATAGTTTTCGTTCGATCACTGAAATAAAGGAATATTGGGTATACATATACGAGTATAATTAATCGTACTTGGTTGGGTATCCGACTGGAACCAAAAGTTCATTATATGCGTTTAGCCTCTTAGGACCAAATACAAAATTCAGATTGAATTATTTTTTTCATATGCTATAGTTGCCTTCTCTGTAAGACTCTGGACTCTATGTCGTTTTGATGATATATTACAGACCTGGAACAACTTATTCAATGAAGGGCCGCATCAAAAATTATCGGCGGATCGCAAATAAAAAATCCTGGTAGAACAACAATATGTGGCAGAAATTAGAGGCAAACATGGAAATATTTCACGGCCAGATTTGATATTGTGGCTTTTGGGTTTAGCCGTGTGTGGCAAATTTCTCTTTTCCAATATTTCGACCGCCATTTCAGTTCATCCAGACCGTTCATCAACCCTGAAGAAGACCCCTGCTAAAAAAGTTATATAATTATAATTAAAAATTTCAGAAAAATCTTTGGGCAGGGGGAGATGCTATTATATAACATAGAGAAAATTAAAAAAAACAAAAAGTTAAAAAGTAATACATTGATTAAAATAGTTGGGTTGCAGATATGAGTATTACAACACAAAGGAATGACAACAGAAACATGTTACACGTACTATGTGTCTATACACAAGGTCAGGACACGGATGCGGTTAGCAAAAAAAAATCATGAGCCATTTAGGTACGTAGATACAATTTGCCAAGGTAATATTTATGATCTTCTTTCTGGCAAGGAACCACAAAAAGGTCACATCACTAATTAAAATGAATGTGTATTATCGGTGATACGGATTGGACCTTATGTAGTTCTAAATTTAAAATCGAATATAGAACGAGGTAGATGCAATGGTCACGACTTACGAATATCTTATAACATGATTTTTAAATTGTTGGTAATTGCTCCTAAGGGTGATATGGCAAGAACTCGTAGCAAGGAAAAACTCTCCTGGGGCTACAAATTATATTTTGAAGCATCCGCGTATTTAATTTTTTGATTGGTCAAAGACGTTTGATAAAGGTTACAATGATTATTAAAAATGAATTTGAAGACTTGTACACGTACTCTATAAAATACATGGACTTAGATGCTCAGTTTGTTTGAATTATTTTATGCAGTGTTAATTCGAAATCTATAAAATTACTTGTATTATGTGTAATTAATGTATTCATTGCAATACTAATATACGGTGGATCCTGAACGATCAGTAATATTATATAAAACTTAAATGCAATTTGTTTGTTTATTTCTATGTAATTTTGATAGTTACCATATGTATTATAAGTATGATAGGTATTATAGGTATGATAGGCATGATCAGTATGATAGGAATCAAAATATTTCTGAAAGCATTTTAAATTACCAAAAGTAAATTCGATTTGAATATTGAATAAAGATAATTGTTTACTTATGTCGTAATGGAGATGATAGTGATATTATTTTAGATTTACATGATATGCTATTGTGGCTTTTGGGTTTAGCCGTGTGTGGCAAATTTCTTCTTTCCAATATTTCGACCGCCATTGCAGTACACGATTCTCCGACATGACGTTCGTGGAGGTACTCTTCTTAGAACATACCCACCGTACACGATTCTCTGACATAACGCCCGTGGTAGTACGTTGTGCTGACGGCTAAACTACCTCCTGACACCAACTCACAACTCATCAACCCTGAAGAAGACCCCTGCAATGGCGGTCGGAAATATTGGAAAGAAGAAATTCGCCACACACGGCTTAGTTATTTATTTACATGATATATATTTATGATTCTTGTTTTATATATTTGAAATGAAATTAGATAAATTTAAGGTACCTACTGAGTACATTGTAAAAAATTTAGGTTTTAAATTCGATTCAAATTTAGAACAAATTTCCGATGGTCATTTGTTTCCAGTGTTCAAATGTGTGAATAACGAAAAGTAGCTAATTTTAGATTCATAGTAGAAATTTTGAAAAATACTTTTATTGGAAACACGAATATGTATATGTATTTTGATATTACTTATTGCAATAAAAAATATGATGCATTGCCGAGAGAGAAAATATGTTCGCATTTCAAACATAATAGAATATAAATATATTAAATATACATTTTTAGACTTAATTTATTTGAAAACACTTAGAAATAATAAACATCTTGTCATTCTAAATTCAACAATTTACTTTTACAAGTTTCATCCTTTTAGAACCATATCAAAACGGCAAAGAGATCATTAAATATGGACGAAACTCACGAGGAAAGAGAGGCTCGACTCAAAGATCAACGATTGCAAACTAAGGCAACACGTGAAAAATAATCAGATTTACATAGAGTAATGCGGCTTCCAAAAAGTATTGTAGATTGTGAAGACGATTATGTGCAGGAGTCTGTAAAATTGAGAAAAATTCGACTTAACCCTTTCATTACGGCTCGGTTTGAATACAAATTATACTGTCATTTGTAAAACTAGTATTTGAAACATAAATGTACTTATCTGGTCTATTTTCATATATCACATTAGTTCTTGTATTCTTTAGCTATCATATGATGTTTAAAAAACAATTCTAAGAAAGTAGCAAAACGATATATCATGTCAACCGATGTCAACGGTCGGGGAATCTAATGACGGCATATGCCGACAACCGATGCGAAATGGTTAAAGATTTGAGATTCAAAACTACGCAACGAGACTTGAAAAGACTGCCGAAATGAGGGAAACTTGACTCCAAAATGTCAGGTTGCAAATGCGTAACAAATAATATTGTGTACCGTCAGGTAGTCAAATAAAGCTTTTGTTTATTATCAATAACTATATTCTTTGTGGCAGATAATTTGATATATTTATTTGAAATAGTTTAACTTAGTTGAAACAAGAAAATCCGATTGAAGCCTGTAACGTCATCGGAGAGAGAGGTCCGAGCGAAGCCGCTTAGCAATAGTAGTGTTTCATAAAGTATACGGTTTGCGCATTACTCTGCTAAGCAACAAATAAGCGAAGTCATTAGTGCACATGCGTAATGCGTAAAATTGATTATTATGACTGATCGTGCTAGTGCGTCAAATATGTATTTTACAAATATAGAGGCAAAATTAAATATGTTTTAATCATAATTCTGTTATTTTTTTAAATATATATACTTGTACATAGAATTTAAAAAAAAAGTTATTTGTATAGATCCCTCATCTAGAGATGTTTTAATAAGAATCCGTGTTTGAAGAAGGTTACTGTTTCTAAGATATACGACCTGTATAATATGGTTTTAGCATCATTCCTTGAATTCTGTAACGCAAGATTTGTGTAAGCAAAATAAAATATATCAATAATACTAACGATTTTATATTCAATAGTTAACGTTCTAAGCCGCCTGAAGAAACATTTATTAGTTTCCACTGCCACGTCACAATTCCGATTTGCATTTCATATGTTCTGTAATGCCGGTGGGTATAGCTCGATGGTCAAAGCGTTTGCTTTGCAAGCCAAAGCTCGTGGGTTCAATCCCCGACGGAGATTAAAAAAATATTTTTTAAATCGAATTCTGAGCTTTAAAATACCCCCGGTTGGTGTGAATTTGATCCCTTACCCGTAAAATGCCAGTATAAGCATATTAATAGAAATTGGTGGGATAACGGGTCGACTTTCGTCTACGAAAGTCGTCCCGTAAAGACCACCCATTCATAGTAAATTCCTGTAATAATAAGGATGATGCATGAATCTCAACACTCCACATGCAGCGCTTAGCCATATATGCACCAAGGTAAGCATCATGGAATTTCATAGATGAGACTTCAGAATTACTATCACCTGCTGTTGGTATTCTCCTGTATGTGTATACATAAAAAAATATTACAATACAAGTAAAAAATAAGTAGAACAGTTAATTATGACTGTAATTATATTTGGAACAAATAGTCTTTGCTCTCATGCGTAAGGTGAAGTGAATTTATAGTATAATTTGCTGATTAATGAAATATATATTATTGACATTTTTAAAATTATGTAATTTCGTTGACAACAGCCATTTTTCATATCTCTGATGGCTGTCACTACATCAGATAATCTTTTGTTTGTATTCATCAATTACGTTGCGTATTTTTTCAGAAGTCATGTCTTAAGTTCTCAATTCCCTTCAGTTTTGCCCTCGAGAATAATTGAGTACTCGTATGTGTACTTGCTTTATTCCATATGTAATTACACAATATTAATAAACGAAGAACATGTCTTTAGTCTACCATAAAAAATAAATTTCTTAATCTTGTGATTGATATTGATTAACTTTCATCACGCACCTGTTACTACAATACATCAAGAAAACGTATTGTTTTTAGACGAAAAAATGTAAATATTTTCAATAAACTGTTGATTTGAGTTAATAAAAAAACATTTAATAATTCATTGAAATATTTTAGCAACGTAATAGAAAACAAACATTTCTCATTTCTAGAAGAGTTTTTATAAAATAGCGATTATAAACATTACACAGGTTTGATATCGTGGCTTATGGGTTTTGCCGTGTGTGGCGAACTTCCTTCAACCAATATTTAGACCGCCATTGCAGGGGTCTTCTTCAGGATTGATGATTTATTTAGTTTTTAGTTGGTTTAAATAAATAATTGGTTTTTCTAGATAAATCATCAATCCTGAAGAAGACCGCTGCAATGGCGGTCGAAATATTGATTCAAGGAAGTTCGCCACACACGGCTAAACCCAGAAGCCACAATATCAAATCTGGCCGTGAAAACCTAAGAAGTTATTACTCAGGTGTATTCTCGTTCCAGTCAATTTGACTTAGTCTTTAGCACCCAACTTCCTTTCTTCATCAGCCTGATGTCTTTAGTTTATCTCGCTTAGCCAATTTACAATTATCGATTTTTCGGTACCATTCCAGTATCTTACATCCCAAACAGTTTTGTGTCTTGGGAAGAATTGTTTTACTTATATTATTTAGAGTTGGGTTACTCACAAAACCTTGTTGAAAATACTTTTATATTTTCACGTCACAGTGAAACGTACACAGTCACAGTGGCGTAGTTTGGGGAAGCAAACCGCTTGTGCGCAACAAGGGAATTGTGATAGATGTTGTTTTTTTGGTATAAAATTAAAAAATGAATCTCGTATGATTTTACTTTTGTGAATAAAATCTGGTATATATATTTTTTATTTAATAAACATTTATGGCACTGTAACCATTGCATGGGCTTGAACAAAAATATAACTAGACAAACAAAATAAATTAGGTATGTTCATTGCAGGACAATATAAGCCGAGCTTATTTTAAACCTTTAACCGGACTCTGTACATCATTATAGATCGTAGCTTACAGTATTTATGCAAATTTAATTGAAATGTGAGAGAGAACTTAAATAACTTCATTATTTTATATACATCTAGGAGCTGGCAGAAAAGGTTTCTTGCAGTGTACTTAACACCTTCCACGTAGGTTACAAACAGTCCCTGTACGCCAGCGGTTACATTTTACTTGAATTTAAACATTGAATGTGACCTGTATGACGCCTCTGAGTTGAATGACGGCTATCACCCCAACCCACACACAAACACGAACACAACGCACGTTTTCCGCATGCAGCGTCCAGCCTCCCTGGCTGAGCGTCATAGAGTACACTGGTCTTGACCAGGTGTGCTCTCCTACATGCGTTTTCATAAAAAAAAAAATGAATTAAAAACATTACGTTGGTGTTAAACGTGTCCAATTATCATTTGATCTAAATCAGCGGTCGGGGAACCGGGGTAAATGTTAAAAATAAAAGGATTAAAAATAAGGGTAAAAAGGATTTTTTTCTAGTTTGATATTTCATAAAACTTAATATTTTCATGTAACTTTTTTGTTATTTTCCGTGTAAATTAATTCAATAAATAATGTTTATTTAAATATACATTGATTGTCTTCTTTTCAAAATGGGGGGAAGGGGTAATATCGACTTGAGCAAAAACATTTTGGGGTAATGGTCAAAAAAGTTCCCCGACCGCTGATCTAAATTGATAGCGACTATGGCAAGAGGAGATGCATTTGCTCAAAAAAGGTTGCTCTATTTTGTTATACGTTCGTCTTTGTGTTCGTATCCATGCCTGAAACGGCCGACCGTCAAAGAAAAGAGATCCCTCGAGGCTTTCAAACAATTCCAATCAACTTTCATTCGCGTGATTGCATTGATGGTGTAGTTAGACAGCGGCTCCTCCATTAAGACGGTGTGCTCACCTCAAATTGAATATTCGCGAGCATCAATAATAATTATTATTTGCAAGCGGTATCAATCATGGCAGTTTAACCCCGGTCGGGTTGTTACGGTTTGAGAGAGTTATTAAAAATTAATTTGCGTTATTTGTAACTGCGCCGATGTGAACATCATTGATGGCTCGCCCACAGACTGGTCACGGCAGGCGGCTCCCAAACTTTCATTTTGTTGAAAATACGCAGACACAGAAAAATATTTTGTAAATATAGTAGATTATTGTGGCTTTTGGGTTTAGCCGTGTGTGGCGAACTTCCTTCAACCAATATTTCGACCGCCATTATTACGACCGTATTATTAGAACATACCTACCGTATTCTTAGAACATACCCACGGTTCGAAACCACCACCTGACCAGACATGACACAAAGAGTTCAATACTCCTCTTGAAACCATTTTGTACAGACACACCCCAAATTAGACTTGACATAACTACCACTTCTCCAAAATACACGCAATTAAGCGGACTGGCAACAAATCACCAAGGAGGGCAACCCGAGACACGCATGTAGCATACTAACGTCGAAACTTCTAGTCTGAGGTTTGTTGACGAGCCGTATGCTGCGTCAAAGACTCGAAAAGGCCCTCAGCCACTTGCAAACATTTAAGCTTTTTGTAGTGTTCTGTGAAGTGTTTCCATCAGAAACACATGTACAGAGCGGAGGCGGAAAGGGTTTGACAGCGATTCTCCGTAATGAATCTTTAGTATGTAGTTGCCATGGAGATATAAATCAATAACGCTCTTAAAAAGATAATCTGAATAAACCGACTCACAACTGAATAAATCATCAATCCTGAATAAGACCCCTGCAAAGGCGGTCGAAATATTGGTTGAAGGAAGTTCGCCACTCACGGTTAAACCCAAAAGCCACAATATCAAATCTGGTCATGAAAACCTAAGAAGTTATATAGTAGATAGTTTGTATATTTAAGTAAAAAAAAAACATGCGCAAGAATATTGATAGATGCTGATGTACAAACGGCATATGTAACTTTTTTTATTCTTGTATTAAGATGTTTAAGAGCTGCTATGGAGATAGAGTATTGATTGTATTATATTTAGATTTCAGGTCAAGATCCATACATCGTACATTATGTGGGGAATTGAAAACTGGCAAAACGCGACTGGTAAGTATGCTTTCTAATGAAAAATCAAAATTGAAAGTATAAAAGTTAACCCATTTATGATTTATTAGAAGAAGTAGAATATGTACTCCAGTAGAATATGATATTCAGATCAGTTGATTAGATGTTCAGTGGGGAAAGGATGTATAAAATTAGGCGTGTAAAAGGATATCGAAGGTTGAAGCTATTTTTTTACTCTGCTTCTTGAAAATATTTCAATTTTACTACAAATATAAAAGAGAAAACTAAAAATGAAAGTGGGAAATGTTTTAAAAAAAAAAAAAATTGTTTCTAGTTTTTTTAACTTTTAATGAAATTGTGCATATGAGTGTTTGAGGATCTTCATATTGGAGCATCGTTGCACAAATTGCAATTAAACTAAATGTATCAAAAATAAATATCAAGGCGATGTCTAATGGTTGCACAATTTCAAAACGCCAGTTCTCAAGAACAAAAAAAACTGGTCCGATGATCCATTTACGATTTGCATAAAAATAACTCTTGGATTAAAATATGATGCTGCATCTATTGGAGGGATTACCTCACACAATTCATATTGCAAAACGTTCGTCTTGTTCGAAGAATCACGCTCAAGCAGAACCGCAATGGGCGCATCGTTTGAAAACTGAAACACAAAATGTGTTTTATTATTAAACAGAGTATCTTCCATGGATTTCAATTTTTATTAGAATATTTTTCTACACTCTAATCTTCTTTTATAGATCGTTGGCTGTATTTCAGTATTATAAGTAATTAAATACAACATACAATTATACATCAAATTGTATACGCATCAATTCATTCAGAAAAAATATCGGCAGACCCGAGTGTTACCTACTAAATAAATAGACTGTCGAAAACTAGTAATATAAAAAGCTTGTGAATTAATGTTGACTGATTGAATAATAAAAATAATAATATACATATTCTGAATATATACTATAGAGAAATCTATCGTTTTACGATGGTAACAATGGTATAAATACATCGACTTTCTCGTATCTACTCAGGCGGGGAATAGTCGTGTGGACTGCGCGGTGTAAAATAATAGAGCAAAGGTTGCAAGGCTCGTGGTTCGTATCCCGCGTTTGCCGATATTTTTTATGGATGAATTGATGCGTATAAAATTTGATGTATAATTGTATGTTTGTTTTTAATTACTAAGAGTATCTTCCGCCAGCATGACTTTACCCTCGGTAGATGTGTAACCGAATCAGCAATCGAAGCAACAGGAAGATAGAGACCATTTTACTTCTGGTAGCATGAAAATATTTTTTTATCTACGCCCATCTCCAGAATACTAATTCACCAACGACCAATGTATCGTCATACTAAATCTTCACGTCCACACATGATGCACTCAGTTTAAGTCAATCAAAGTTGGTGTCTTCGGAACATAAAGAACACTTCGTCTCCTTATCGTTTAACATCTTACCGGCTGCAATGTAGAAATGTCCCAGGTTAAACCGTCAGAGAAATGCCTTGCTTAAATATAAATCAGTATGCATCAAGTATTATACATATCTAGTGTATGGTATCTTCTTCGTAGTATCAATCCGGTGGGTTAATTTGCAGCAACAGAATCTTGCATCTCGATCTTCTTCCTCTCGGTCCTCCGCAACCCTCTTCAGCTCAGCATAACAGCTACAACTCATGTCCTCGAACACTTGCTGCAAATACCCTTTTTAAATATTTTTAAATACCGTTTCTACCCTTAACCATCCCCTCCACAATGTCGCGAAGAAGACCATCGTGGCGCATGATGTGACCGATCCATCGGGCTCGCCTATCTGAGATGGTTCTTACTAGGTGCCTATCTTCCTTGATTGTATATTAGCGCCAATGTTGGTAAATTATTAAACTGCAGCTTATAATCTCGTGTAGCACAAGTGACTGCACCCGCTTTAATGAGATAGGATGCTGGACTGGAATGGACTTTACCCGCCTCACACCCGCATCACACCGGAGGCCAGTTAAGTCTCCTTGATGACGCGCTCATTCAGATTATGATCAGTGCACAGCCACTGCACAGAAATGCTAAAAGAAAGACCCCGTGAAAGAGATTAGAATCGCATTCATGGGTTGTAAAGAGATGGAGATGGAAGATAGATTCTCTCACCGAAAATACGAGCAAAGATTGTAAATGCGTGGAATTTTTTTTAGTGGCCACAAAGTCTGCATGCCCGATAGGGCCGAGGCGATTCCCTCGAACTGCATCGAAAAGGACTCCTCTTTCTAACGAGACGAACTGACAGTCCCAGAGATGGGATGCTATTAACAGCAATTGTGTTAATATTATAAAAAATTTGCCGGCGGTCAAAGTTTTGCCGGCGGTCATAGCTCAATGGTCAAAGTTTTTGCTTTGCAAGCCAAAGATCGTGGGTTCGATCCTTGACGGAGATTTAAAAAAAAAGGATTTCTAATCGATTTCTGAGCTCTTAAATACCTCCGGTTGGTGTGAATTTGATCCATCACCCGTAAAATGTCAGTCATAGCCTATTAATTAAAATTGGTGGTAGGCGAAAGTCATCCCGTGAAGACCACCCATTCATAGTAAATTCCTGTAATAATAAAGGATGATGCGTGAATCTTGGGCTGTAGTCTTTGACTTTGGCGGATCAACACTCCACATGCAGCGTATAGCCATATACACCATGGCAAGCGTCATATAATTCCACAGATGAGACTTACTACTATCACCATCTGTCGGTATTTTCTTGTATGTGTTTATATAAAAAAAAAAAAATGGACAACTTCTGACGTTTTTTTATCGTTATTGTTTTAAATTCCCAGTCCGCCGCTGCTAGGGCTAGCCGTGCGATCGACAAGTATCACATCTAGACAGCCGAAGGCCGGGCTTAAATGTCATGAGTGTTAATAATATACATTAATACCGTTTTTCGATCAGAGGATTCGTGGCGATTAATACAATTATTTATCCGGCGTCGATGCCGGGTTCACATTTCTGATAATTCTACACGTATACGCAAAGAATGGTCGATCTATTGGTTCAAGTCAAATGCAGCTAATCCATCAGCGTTGATAATTTGTGTGTACACAAGAAACGGTGTCACGACCTATCGTTCGCAGACAATTCGTTCAACGGCTCGTCGATAACGACGTGGGGCGCACTGGGTGTCTGTTGCACGAGAAATTTGTCGCACGGGACAAATGGTGCACCGGCTGTCACGCTAACCTAACCTAACATAAGAATTTCTCCAGTGATCGCAGAGTCCAGAGATCGATGGGTTCGTTAACGATATATCTTAGGTTATGTTAGGTAAAGTTAGCGAGACATCCAGTGCACCATTTGTCGCGTGCGCTAAATTTTCCGCGCACCAGACGTCCAGTGCGCCCCACATCGTTTCCGATGAGTCTTTGAATGGATTGTCTGTTAACGAAATGCGTTGGAACCGCATGAAACACAACACGAATTATAAGGCAATTGTACAAGTATATTGTATTTTTATTTTTTTATGTAAACGCATGCAGGAGAGCACAACCGGTCAAGACCAGTGCACTCTATGACGCTCAGCCAGGGAGGCTGGACGCTGCATGCGGGAAACGTGTGTTGTGTTCGTATTTGTGTGTGGGTTGGGGAGATTGCAAGTGTACATTTATCTGTTTCTTGAAGAGATCCAGATTGTAGGAAGGAGGAAACACAGACGCTGGAAGAGCATTCCATAGTTTACCGGTGGCATTAAGGAAGGAACTTTGGAAGCTGCCAGTTCTTGGTCGACATATATTAACCGTGTATGGATGTTCGTCAAGTGTAAGACGAGTTTGTCGGCTGTGAGTGGGTGCAGGAGGAATTAGTTCTTTAAGTTCCGAAGAGCAGCGACCGTGGTAATAACAGTAGAAAAGACTAAGAGAACTAATCTTACGTCTGTGTTCCATTGATTGTAGGTTAAACGTAAGGGTGTCATTGTTTATCAAACGAATTGCTCTTCTTTGAACTGAGTCAATTAAGTTTAGAAGGTATTTAGTATAAGTATATTTGGACTTTATACAAAAATCTTACAAGTATTTTCACAAAATATAGCAGATTAATTAGGTACTGATATACTACATACGTATATTTTTAAACAATTTTTTACATACATATTTTTTTTTTTATGTAAACGCATGCAGGAGAGCACAACCGGTCAAGACCAGTGCACTCTATGACGCTCAGCCAGGGAGGCTGGACGCTGCAAAAAATTTGGCTATGCAGTAGATACTTTTTCGTGAAGCGTCGAGATAATCATCCAGCCTCCTTATAAAACGCATAAATGAAAATGTTAGAGTTATTCTTCTGGATTGTGTTTTTTTTTTTTTGTATGTAAACACATACAGGAGAATACCGACAGATGGTGATAGTAATTCTGAAGTCTCATCTGTGGAATTCTACGACGCTTATCATGGTGTATATGGCTAAACGCTACATGTGGAGTGTTGATCCGCCAACGTCATAGACTACAGCCCGAGATTCACGCATCATCCTTTATTATTACAGGAATTTACTATGAACTATATATAACATTGTATAAATATTAGTTGCCGTAGGAAGTTAAAAACGAATGTCATCTTTTCATCAAGGCCTAGTCTCTTGTCACAATATAACACAACATAAAAATTGGAAACTTGGAGCTCGGGAGCCACGGTTTGCCGAATGCTGGTCTAGAATATGGATATCTGGCCATAGGCTTTGAATATAAAATAATATGGCTTATAAACGTATTCAAACTCATGATGTAAAAAAGGATAATTGACCTTTTTATACCGCACATAACCTAGACATGACAATCAGAATAAATGTGCCAATGTAAAATCATTGCTTGGAGTAGTTCTCGTTCCTCATATTCGTGTATTTTCTATTTATGGTATTTACCTTTTATGGCCAGAATTATTATTTATTGGAATGATCAGAAATTGATTTTGAAATTGCAATCTTGGTATCATTTCCAGTGATATGGGCTTAAATTCCAAATGGCTTTGATTTAGTTATCCTGTATCAAAAACTGGTAGAATTTCTACTCTCTTAAAGGCTTGCTACGTTATCCAAATTTCACAGTACTTTAACGGCTAACTAAGCTTAATTAATACATAAACATGGATAATAGCATTAATATTTTTTTACAAATGCATCGGATTGTGTTCGCTATATTGTTTAAAATAAGTAAAATTCACATGTCGTAGCAAATTGCAATTTTCGTGACGAAATATTATAGATTGACTGATGAATTGTATACAATTTATTGTATATAAATTAATCGTATATATATTTGTATATAAAATTGTATATAAATTTATCGTATCTATAACAAACGCTTGGTATATGTTTGATATAATTCGTTTTATTTATAGTAATTTAGCGACGTTAATTATTTTTTGTGTTATTTTGGTAGCATGTCGAATACGTCGATTATTTACATTGTATACATGAAATTATGACCGCTTTATTTCGTCAATTGAAATGAATATAATCGAACTTTGACTGAAGAAATCTTCATAACTAAGGTTAGTAGTTCTCATTTGAATATGGTGATTGTAATGCAATATGTAATTTCATATTCTAGAATAGTTGACTTGCGTATTGTTTTATATTACGAGATAATATTTTTTTTTATCGATACTGAAACCAATGTTATGTATAGAGACGGAGATATTTATAAAATTGCACAACATTTTTTACAGAAAAGGTAACATTTTATATTTTTCAAATGCCGAACGCGATTTTTTCTAAGCGCTTCAATTATTTCCGGTCAATTTGGCGCACTGATCTCATTATTTTTTACTGGCATTTAATTTGTTTTTAATATTATCTGTTCTGTATCATCTCCTCACATCAATTTTTACTGTCAAGGCTGTTCTGTTTTTTTTCTTATTATTATTACTTCCATAGTTACAACGTCTGCACCTCTCGAAGACAAACATATTTACGGGCAATTAGAGCTAATTAAAATCTTATTTATGGATGCTGCCTTTTTTTCGATTTGAGAATAATAATAAAAACGGATATAATAATGGTGCTATTTTGAGCGTTTAGCAATGATTAATAATTTATCTTTCAAAATTGAAATTCTTCGCGCTTTAATTGATTGCCCGGAGCGTTATGACCTAATACGCAAGTTGTACCATCTATGGGAGACGGTTAGCGAGTATTCATTTTCAGTTTATCAGACACATTTTAATTAAGCAATGGATAACTAGGACGCAATCAAAATAATTGCAAATGCACCGAGACTTTGATTGCATCATTATCCATAGATTCTTAAGTTGCATTCTTCGGAGGCTTCCGCAGATTATATACAAATAGTGCAAAAATGCTCCTCAACCTTGACTTCAATTACAAAAGAAAGCACCATTATAATAACATTCATTTTGAAAATATCTTTATGCTTTCTCAATGATTTCAAAAATCTAAAATGGTGTTCTTATGAATGTATTGTAATTTGTGTACAAACTACTTTTTTGGGACAACTCATCACGAAAATGCAAATAAAGCTTGAAAAAAATTATTTGGTGTTGTGTACTTTCTATAATTTCAAGAAAAAATTGTAATTTATTATTATTATTTAAATTATTTTAATTCATTGAAAAAAGTAAGTCCAATATATGAGTATGTAGATGGTTACGTTGACCTTGATAATTTATGCTTTACACCGACTTTTTTAAACGTATTTTTTTTTAAATGTTAACGTTTATTATATATTTTAATAAAATTCATATAATACTAAACGATTTTTTGATAAGTAATAATAAATTATTCAAATTAAATCTTGTATTTTTTTATTAATCGCTATAATATATTATTAACACAAGAATGATATCTTAAAAATCCTAGTTTTTCTTATCTGTAAAGATGTAAGTCATATATAAGCCTGTGTAATATACTTTCAGTATTCGACATTTAAAAGCCTACTTATCGTCGTACAAAATTGAGAAAAAAATGTTTAATTGATACCTCCGCAGCTTCTGACAATTTGAGATTTAATGATTTACTTTTTTTATCTCGTTTCAGATTTCCACACCTGTCTGAAATACTCTTTAAGTAAAGCTTTCGCGTGTCTTACCTGGCTGTGGAATCGTCAATTACTGACTGGTCACGATACTTTCGGGGCCAAACTCTTTCAAGTCGGCCACGCAACCACCTTAACAGTAACATGCGGCTAAATAATCTATGTGAGAAATATAAGATTTTTTAAAACCATTGGACGATATTTTGTAAGATTATCAAAGTAAGTGCAGTGAATAATTTTACAAAGTATATGTTTTTAACGAAAATTTCAGAATATGATAATAAAAGTTTTATCATTGCTTTAGTTATGGGTCATGCAGCTTAAAGCGTTCTTGAATGTGTAATAATATCCTGTGGTACTATTAGGCTACGCTATTAAATTTGCCTGGGAAAATGCCTCCGTGCGTGTTTCGCTGGAACCGGTATGCGCTACTTGAATAAGAGTTCAACAAAACTTTTAAAGCTGAAGATGGCATTGTGATTATATGATAATTGCTTTTGCATACGAGTATTGTACGTAAAACGTGATCGTGTAATGCCATGTCTCTGAATGAAAAGAAGTAAAAAAATCTTAAGTTAGTAGAGATTATAAAATGTATTTTACAACGTACGAACGACATTCAGTAATAATTGTCATCGGCGTTGTGTAAAATGAATACATTCTATCTATCTAAATTTTAACACCAAATGTTATCTACGCTTCTTGTATCAAAGAATATAGCCATCACAATATATATAAGACATAAACATACTTTAAAATTTGATTTTGGTGGCTCTTCTTATTCGAAGTCATTTCTGCACCCAGAGTTGCGCCGAGTATCTAAAATGCGTAATTCACATCGGCCTCGATGGCGACAGCCCAGAAGATTGAACAGTTCTCGTTTGGTTTAAAGAGGCTAATTTTGGCATTTATTATCAGTATTTTTAAAGGAAAATTACATAAGAAGACCTTTCAGCAGAGGGATGTACCAAGCTAAATTTAAGTTAACGTACTACATGACTACCAATACTTAATGCAGTCCACTCTGTCGAAGGCCGCAATATATATATGGTATATATATATTTTCTAATATTAATTACAGATAATTTGATAATATTAGGAAGAGCAAATCAGGAATTGTTTCTGTAGGGTCGTGATCATCAGGATTATAGATAGATAATAAATCTAAATTATAAAATTGCCATTCGTAGCGTACAGTTGAACCGGTTATAGTCTGAATATTTAAGTTCTGCAAATTATTAAATCCTTGTAACATAATAAAATATTTATATTATAAAAATAATTTTGAAAACACATTTTGAGCGTAATACGTGTACTGTGCATTGGAGGAAAATACCCATTGCTTGTGCCGTCCTGTGTGTAATAATAAATATTATTAAATTAATTATAAAACAGTGTTTTTTAACATCATCACTTTATCCCAAAACAAACCGGTTTCATGAAAAAAAAACTATAAGTGGGGCTTAATTTGATTCGAGGAAAAACTTTAACAATTTATCAGATGTACATAAAATAAGACATTATTTTATAAGAGGATGTACTACACGAGTACGAGAACATTAAAAACGTATTATTTTAAAACGTGCATCTTTTAATTAATAGGATATCTATAAAGAATAGCTTTAAGTACATTATTTATAATATATACTAGTATTACATTCTGGTTTTTATTGAACGGTATGCATTTTATTTATTCTGTAATTCAAAAATAAAACACTTACAAGGCTGAACAATATATATACATATGCTGTGGTACATCACGGCTGTCAAAAACGTATCCGTTAAATTTTAACTGAATCGTTTTATCAGATGGTTGATCTGACCACGATATACAAAAATTACTATTATATCTGATAATTATTTAGTTTAAATTTCACTGTTATATGAAATGTTGTATAATTTATTAATACGTAATTTGTGAAATTCATCAATGTATCCGTCCACCGTTGAACGTAAGCCTCCCGCATGAGTCTCCACCCACTTCGATTCTCTGCCTTCCGCATCCGGGCCACTCCCGCTATTCATCTTATGTCGTCAGTCCATCTTGCAGGGGGTCGGCCAATGCTTCGTTTGCCAGTTCTTGGGCGTCACTCCAATAATTTTCTTCGTCGGGGTCGACCGTCGTCTCTTCGACAGATACGTCCTACCCATTGCCACTTGAGCGTGCCTGTTTGTTGGGTAGCCTCCACTACTTGAGTTCTTCTGCGGATATCCTCATTTCGAATTCCATCTTTTAGCGACACTCCGAGCATGGATCTCTCCAAAGCGCGCTGGGTGACCTTTATTTTATGGGCGAGACTTGCTGTTAGATTCCACGTCTCTGCGCCATAAGTTAATACAGGGATGATGCATTGGTTAAACGCCTTAGTTTTAAGACATAGCGGAATTTTCGCTTTAAAAATGTACTTTAGTTTTCCAAATGCTGCCCATCCCAGTTGTATACGCCTGCCGATTTCTTTTGAGAAGTTATTTCGTCTTAGATGTATTACTTGTCCCAGATAGGTTTAGTCATTTACAAACTCCATTTGTGTTACTACAATGAAATTAATTAAAATTTAAAAATCACGATAGCCTAAAAAATTACGATTGATTTTATCATTGGATTTTAAGACTATTTGTCATATAAATGTTTAATTTAACAGCTCATAAGAGACAACATGTCAATTTGTGCGTTTTTGTCTATGTTGTAACTATTTTATTTTTAAATTCATTAAAGTAACATTATTTAAGATCGATTTACAACTGAAATGGTCAATAAAAGTAATTTATTACGAGGAATTTTAATTGAATCGGAAGAATCAAATGAGCTCAATTCTAAAGTTACATCGTGTAATATTTTTTACTGCAAATTTTATGTTCTTCTAACATTTTATTGCCTTCGAAATGAAAAATAGATAATACATATATAGGATATTGATTACTTATAATATTTTTTACTTCAACGACTGTAACTCAAGTAAAGGGTCCGCCAAATAACTTTTTTTTTTTTTGAAAATGGAGCGCAAAACATCGAGTGTATCTTCGGCTGTGTGGCACGTAGTGCCGTTTTGTTGAAACCAAATGTTGCCACCCACAGCCGAAAAACTCGTCTTACACTTGCCGAACATCCATACAAGGTTAATATATGTCGACCAAGAACTGCCAGCTTCCAAAGTTCCTTCCTTAATGCCACCGGTAAGCTATGGAATGCTCTTCCAGCGTCTGTGTTTCCTCCTTCCTACAATCTGGATCTCTTCCCACACACAAACACGAACACAACACACGTTTCCCGCATGCAGCGTCCAGCCTCCCTGGCTGAGCGTCATAGAGTGCACTGGTCTTGACCGGTTGTGCTCTCCTGCATGCGTTTACATAAAAAAAAAAAAATATCCTCCTCTTCAATTTTTGTGAGCAAAAATGGCTCAATAACGATCGACATTGACTGTAACGGCCACTCCTAGCTCATTTTTGAAGAAAAATGGCCTGATTTTCAAAGTAATGTCGCAATATTTCCCGGCGTTGTTCAAGCGTATACACAACCATATTCGTTCAGCGGAAGGATAAAACTAATTACCTGTCAAATCAGACATGAGCTAAGTGTTACCATTCACGAAATAAGCACTACTTGAAAAAAAAACGTTAGATGGCGGACCCTTTACTAACTAACCACTACAATTAACGTATAATTTTGATTATTTTCAGCTTTAAAACAAAACGCATATTAGTGATGTTTTACGATTATTTTGCCACATAATTATTTTTTTAAATAAAATATGTCTGACATGACAGATATATTATAACATATCAAGCTTTAAGCATATGGCCACCACAGAATTATGGATTTCAGCCATGGATATTAATAAGTCAATATACTCGTATTTTCAAGATGAAGACTCTTTGAAGTTTGGTGGTATTGAAGAAAGGCAGATTTGATTTATGTTTTCCTGTGACAACCATTCTCTGGAGAATATTATGTTTACCAAAATAAAAATTAAGATATATATTTACAGTTTCAAACGTTGCTGTGGAAAACAAATATAAAATTATGTATTTTTAAGGAAGTGTTATACGTCTCACGTTACGGGGGTACTGTTGACTCTTCTTCTTACCATATTCACTCCTTAGTTGGAACATAAGGTCGTCACAAATAACCGTCACAAAGTTAAGTCACAATCTAGCACCATGGTCTATGCAAACGTTCGTTAGCTATGCAGTCCAAAGCTCCGTCGAATACATTATATGCATCTCAATATCCAGACCAGCTCTAAATCTATAAAAAAAGACTTTTGTTAGATCTGCACCACACAGTTAAGTCGCTGTTATAAGTACATTCATTGTTGTTTGTCGTGTTCTGTACAAATTTGAACTTAGAATTCGTAAATAAATAAATAAATCAAATGTCTCGTTTTATATTGTAAAGAATAAATACACGGCTATTATATCAGCAAATAAGGCTATACATGTTGTGCTATGAATCATTCTATATTATTAAATTTCGGTTGATACTTATCAAATAATAGGTATTACTTGCGAAAGAATGATGATGCTGTTTGTATTAAGGTAGACGTATTGACTGACAGTAATACTAGTTTTTAACCCTCGCCTTACGATGCTAGAAACTTCCGCGCGTTCCGATGGTGTCAACTCATTAAACATTCTGATTTAAAGTGAATAAAATGAGTAGAAATTCGAAAAAATGAAAATATTCAAAGATATCGCTTAATTTTACAATAGTTGATGTCAATAAGCAGTAATAATTGACATTTAATAGCTAAAAACATGAAAAACATCAGACGAAGACCTCAAACAGCCAGACGCACCTTCGCGCTTGAACTTCCGAGAGATACTAACATTATTAGCCTGTCGATATATCGATGTGCCGACGCCCATAGATATCATTTCGAATTAAGCGACCGACTGAGGTTTCCCGTCTCGCTCACTCATATTAGTACGTCAGCGAGAGTGAGGAGTATAGATGCCGCCTCATGTGGGTATTTTTTAATTTTATTTTCGCACACACTTCCGGCAGGTGCAATGATTCATAACAGTTGACGCGTCTTGATTGTAGTGGTGAATTTATTCCGGATTTTAGAAAAATATTTCCTGCTCCCGATGAGTGCCTATTATTATAAATATATATTTTTTTCAATACGTAAATGTATTAAGGAGGAATACCTAAAATCTGAACCCTGTATGTATTATATTTACAGAGATATTTAAGATATTACAAGCAATGTGTAGTCGATAGACATCACCGGGGAGGAGAGGTTAATATCGCAACACGTTTATAAATAAAACATTACACACGTGTTTCTATTTGTGTAGGTATCACAACATAATAAAAACAAACCAAACTTTGTGATCCCAGTATCATCTTACAACAAGGTTTTTACATATTATTTTCATTGTACTTGTACGAGTAAACATGTTTATCGATTTATTTTGACTTAGACTTAGACTAAAAAGCTTAAGATGAAGCATGAACATGTAAATGCCTTTTCTCAATCAATAATACTTCTATATTGTAGTTTATCCTATTAAATTTCACAATAAACTGTCTAGCCTGCTACATATTTATTATCAATGATGCCATATTTTACATTACACAATATTACCGTCTATTGCTCGATAAAGGCATGTCTACTTATTTGTTAACGTACCGTTCAAGGTGTTTACCCTGGTCGCTACGCGATCTAACCCCTGCAGCGAATAATACAGTACAACCTCGAGAATCTGATGGAAATAATAATGAAGCCCGCGGAATATAGATGTCTTGATAAAACATTGTTTTGGTGACAGCTTATATGTCAGATTCTCCAATACTGTGACTTTATAGCCAGTAAATTCAAATGTTGTGAGTTATACGCGTAAACCTCAAAATAAGTTATGTTATTGAATAATGTTAAAATTATTAATGATATTATTATTTTTTGCCTCGAATTCACTTAAGTAATTTTATTTTTACTAATGACGTTAGTACATTCATTGCTCTTACACAATTTTAATGTTTTTTAAAATATATTTTTCACATTGCTCTCACGCTCATCAATTTAAATAACTTGAATCTTTCTAATCTTTAATTTTATTTTCACGTAATAAATTAAATTTCAGTTTTAAACATAATCTACTGTAAAAATCCAATCAATCAATACAAATATTTATAATGATTAGTGGATTCAAGTAAATGTATAAATTGCTATTTAAAATATATTCATTCGAAAAGTCACATTTACTTCATTTTTCATTTATCGCAAGAACAAATCTCTAATGATTATACACATTTTCAACAAACAAACGTGGTAATTACAGTCTTTTATAATTGACGTAAGTTAAAGGAGTCTCTAACGTGATATAAAGCGTGTACGAAATGATTATTTAAATACATATTTACATAATTAAGGTTTATATTATGTTCATTATATAATATAACCCATAACATACAAGTACTTTATTATTCCGTGTGAATTAACATATCAAGCAATTGCCATAGAGCCATCAATTAATGAATTGGCACTCTCTTTAGTGCTGTAATTACCAAGGTACTCCTTTCCCTTGACTTTCGGCCTTCAAGAGATTTATTTATATACGTAAAAAATCAAATCTATTTTTCCTTTTTATTAAAAAAAATGTTTTACTAATAATTATAAAACATATACAATCATTTACTATAGGTAGTCTTTTACCACGCAGAATATTTCGCATACATTTTTAATAATATATACAAATAGACAATATATATTTTTATTTTTCGTAAAAATATTTTTTATTAAGATGTTCAATTTTCAATAAAGAAGACACTTGTTTTCGAGTTTTTTTTTTAAATTTAACTGTTGACTATTTAAAAGAAACCTATTACGAGTATGTTGCATTGTTTGACGAAAATTTTTATATGTTTCTTGCAAAAGCTTCAAGAAGGTCATGGTTATAACAAAGGAAAAAATATGTCATAGGGTATAAATAATCATTTAAAAGAATAATTACATGCCCAAAAAAGTTATCGCTATTTAATTCCTCTTCTAAATTAATTATTCTAAAGATGACACAGAATCGAGACAAGTGCCCATTATTAGTTTACATACAAAATACAATAATTATTATTGCCCAACAAAGTCTCGGCTTAAGAAGTTTGCGGCACGCGGCGATTTTTTATGTGCGCATTGTTAAAGTTTGAGAACTATTGTATTGCAGAAGTTGTCTTCGGCAATAGTTTTCGCAATGATTATATTTTAAAGCAAAAGTGGAGCCCGGTGAGAATTCCTCACAAGATCGTGAACGTAACATTTTTATTATTAAACTGTGAGTTATTTTTTAACTTGCCAAATTTATGTTTTCTTCTTTCATATCCACTTCATATTTGGAGCATATGGTTATTACCGATTTCCACCATAATTTTTTTTCCGCTGCTTCGTACAATGACAGTTATCTCAGAGCTTCGCCGAATACCTTTTATGTATAGTTTCAGACAGATTAGAGCTGTAATAACTTCTTCGGCATCAAAAGATTAGGTCCTTCTTTGCCTCTTCATCGACTGTGGGTTGAGTTATTTACTGAAGTAATTCAATACTAAATTTCAAAGCTTTTTCTTTTCACAATTTTTGTCATTAAAATGATAAAAATATTTTCATTGAGCATGTAAATTGAAGTGTGTAAAACTCAAAGAATAATCCACACTAACAATATTTCAGTTTAACTATTTTATTTTACTTAAAAAAAAACTATAATGAATCACATCGCGTGCTTTTCTCTCGTGACTTTAGTGTTTCGTATTTTGTGAGATAATTTAAAAGCATGACAGGTAGTTTTATAAATAAATTTGTCAAAATTTTTTTTTTTTGAAAAAGTAAATTACCTTTGTTTGAAATGCCAGGTCTTAATTGAAATGTATAAAATTTACTAAATTTTACGAAAATTAAGTAGATATGTACTTAGTTAACAGTTTACAATTATTAACAACGGTTGCTCAATAATGTAAGACGAAAAAATACCAACCTGTGTTATAATGTCGTCTGTACGATTATAAAAAAATTTCACACGCAAAGTTAGCTACCTATTCTTAAAAATAGTATCTATCATTATCATGAATAGTATTTTTAAGTAAGGTTCCTGTATATGGAAGATATTTATAATAAGACAATTGTGTATTTTGCCTGTAACATTTATCCGATAAAGATGCTCTCACAGGTCGAAGATCCAATGTGTGAAATGTTTTAACCTAATAAAACCATATTATAATAAACATATAGAGAGGTTAATCATCATTATCATCACCTGCGTCCTTTTCACGCTGAACATGTGCTTTCCGCATGAGTATATTCCTCTCGAAACTCTGCATTACGCAGCTAATGTCCTATTTCTGCTTTTTTGCTGATTTCATGTCGAGTCTACACCTTTTGCCGGTTCAAATAAATGTTAAAAAATTGAGTATTATTTTGTGATATTACATTGTTTATTATTTTTATATATAACGTATATAATGAAATACACTGTCAAACATGATCGTTCATTTATTTTTTTAAGTTACTAGATACGGTCTTACATTGTTTAAGTACAAGCATTTTTTATCTTAGAAAATTAATTTTAAACGTTACCAAACATGATAAGGAGCAACAACGCGGGATGAAAAAATATTGACTATGTGGAAAATCCTGTAAAAATATCTGCATATAACGTTTAATATGGGTCAGATATTTTTTACCAATCTGTGAACATTCAAGAATGATTATTATAATTCGAAAGATCTAAACCTAAGACTTTAAGACAAATTGCATGGCTAAGAAAAGCAATACCCATGAAGCCACCCATTTCTATATACAATATATTTGATACAGAAAATACTATTATTATTTTACTAGGATATCTTTTCTTTAAGATAAAATAAAGGTATGTTCGATCAGTGATTTACATTTTCAATTTAAATGGGAAATCTTTAGAAAAAATAAATCGAAACGAGTAGTGAAGGCTACCCAAAGAATAGGCACCCAAAGAAGAAAAGTATTGGAGTGGTGCCCTAGAATTGGCAAACGAGGCGTTGGCCGACGCCCTACAAGATGAACTGACGACATAAGAATAATAGCGGGAGTGACCTGGATGCGGAAGACGGAGGATCGAAAAGGGTGGAGACTCATACGGGAGGCTTAAGTTCAAAAGTGGACGGATACAGGCTGATGATGATATGAAAAAGTTAATTTCCATTTATTTAGTTGTTCATGGTCAATTTAGTGTTATTTGTATATATGAAGCACTCGACAGAACACAGGTACAGTAACTGAATACTTATTTTGTTGCTTAAAAATAATCATCTTGTTCGACTGCCGTAATTTGTTTCGAAATATGCTTTTATCTGAGAATTTAAAGTATTTGTAGATATTCGTGTAATAGCATTCAGCTATTAGCATCCACACGGATCAAGATTTCTTTATGCTACCTGCCTTGTAACGTTTAATCTCAATCTGTGTGGCTTGGAACCTGCTTGCCTAGTACATACATCATACCGCGGCGAATCTCGATCTAGAATGCTCGTAATATTATTATATGTAGATTGTAAACAACATGCAATGTTTAATTCGTACAAATCTGATAATAAAATCACAGCTACCTGCCACGCAATGCCTAAATCCAATCATGATTGTTTTTATTTAAATGCTACTAGCTGATTAATTTTTTTGGCTCATAATTAACTGCCTTCACTACACAAACATTTATCTTTTTTTTTCACAGTGACCACTTGCACGAATTTTATCTGAGAAATAACAAATAGTTTTTTTTTTCATATAAGTTTCAGCTGGTAATTTAACCGCCAGAATTAGTCGTTACACAGTTCTTTCACTGGTGCCTTGTCCCTCTATACCCGGAGCTCCATTGGGTACATTCTGAACCTTGGAAGCGTCAGGCTAATCACGAAATCTCCTTAAAAACTCAGATTAAAAAAACAGCCAAAATATATCTAGGATACACATTAAACTTAAAATTCCCGTACTCTTGCTTTGGAAAACATCAAAAATATATGCTCCCATGTGGATCTTTGGGTGCAGAGATGTTGGTATAAACTTCTGACAGAACTTAGAAGCGCAAATTTGTGGTGACCGCATGATCCAATTATGCAACGGCTCGATGTAAAAAAATGTACTCGATGGGGCGTACATAAGACAGAAATTTATAGAGACAATACACTCCAACTAGAAGCGGATGCTTACCAAAAATAAGCTTATACTGACTGAATTGCAGACTTGTACTGTCATTTATCTAGTAGTTGTTAGACTTCATATAGATTATAATCATGCAAGTCAGCGCGATATACATTATACAAGTACGGGATTGGTTCACTTAAAAACAATGTGAAAAAATGCACACCAATTATTTAAGAGTTAACAAGACACACGATTTCGTTTTCACAGGTCAAGAGTCGATAGATATTTTACATACACTGCAATGTCCAGTGAAGTTACATTTGGTGAATGCAATTTAATACCACAAAATAAATCTTCTTTGTTAGATTTCCTAACTTGTTACATATAACTTTATATGTATGTACTTGGTACATACCACCGATGCCGAAACCTGTGTTGTACTATACCATATTATAGTTTTTTATTAATTATTGCCCCTTTAAATTATTCGAGTAATTACTTCAACTATACAAGTATACCGATAGAACAATCTAAGCTATTACCTTGGTCTTACTTCAAATTTTGTATGCAACACTCAAAATATATAGTTTTGTGTCTACAGGGGCTTAAGGTTTACCTTGAAGCTACATCTGGACATGATGTGAAGTGACTGTGGTTATTGAAAGCATTGAAAATATAAATAAATATTTAAAATGCATAATAATCTCGCAACAAGTTTGTCAATACTAATATTTAAAAAATAAATGACTCCCGATAGGTACGAGTATTTATGTCAAACATTGAGTTACAAATATACTCTTTTCAGAATGCGAGTATTTAATTTAAATTTCTTCCCGTATCCCTGCTGCACAATATGGTCACCACGAATTGTGTCCATTCAGTTCTGTCACTAGTTATTGTCCTGAAGATGTTCCTGAAGCCTCACCTCGAAATGGTTCTCAACGACCTTAAATCCAAGAGTCAAATAAGATGAATAACGCGACGCCTGAACCATTTGGAACTAAGTGTGACGCTAAATAAAATATTTAATCAAAACCTACTACAATACAAAATCATAATTTGCCAGTTTTGCATTTTTGCCCTATTTAATAATGTATCTCATTGCAACACTCGGATCTAATTGAAAAGAAACGATGGGCTGACAGTATTTCTAGCTGTTCTTGAAGTGCTCCATGATAATAATTTTAGCTTTATCGGATTATAACTCTTTTGTAAAAAGATACAAGTAAATATGAAAACTCATCTGGTTTTCTGCACCTTATAAATCATTTATTGTATGATAACTCCGTCAAAGTTTAAGTCGAGGTTGATGCAAGTTTTTTTTGGCTAAGATTTACAGTGACATTAATATATCTTCTTCGTAGTATCAATCGGGGGATTGGTTTGCAGCAACAGAATCTTGCATCTCGATGTCCGTTCCTCACGGTCCTCCGCAGCCCTTTTCAGCTCAGCATAAGAGCTACAACTCATGTCCTCGAACACTTGCCGCAAATAGTCCCGTCTAGGGCGCCCTCTACAGTTTCTACCCTCAACCATCCCCTCCACAATGTCGTGAAGAAGATCATCGTGGCGCATGGTGTGACCGATCCATCGGGCTCGCCTCTCTGAGATGGTTCTTATTAGGTGCCTATCTTTCTTGATTATCCTGAGAACCTAATTGTTAGTAACGTGGTATCTCCAGGAAATTCCGAGAATTCTTCTGTATGACCACATTTCAAAGGCTTCTAGTCTTTTTTAATCACTTTCAGATAAGCACCATGTCTCACAGACGTACATCAAGATGCTCCAAACAAATGTTTTGGCAAGTTGCTTGCGGAGCCTTAAATTAATATTCTTTGACTCAAGATTTTTTGCATATTTATTGAAAGCTAATATATATAAATATATAATATATTCATTGTGGATAATTTTATTTGAAGAATAACATCATTTCTGTGACTTTCAGATAAAATTGTTTTGAAAATAAATTTTATTTTTGAGTAAATATATACACCGTCACTATAAAACTTAATGACTGAAGACACAGATCGTTTAGCGCAGCTTTAGTCGAGTAAGTCAACACGTTTTCCGAATCCGCCCATAGCGTATTTTAATACCAAAATTAAATCACGAAATATAGATTTTTACAAGCGGTAATTATGCGATGAATCTTCAGTTGTAATAATAAAGAAGCCAACACAGAGATGATGTCAGCCTTCTTATCGGCTTCTTCAAACGGCAGATTCCACATTTTTTTTGTAATTATATTTCTTACATAAAAAAAACTATGTGAGCAAATATTCATATGTTACGAGAAAATACATGGATTCTAGTTTATCTTCGTCTTTTAACTCATTACAGGATGGAAAATATTCGAGTACACTCCTTAAACGTATAATTATTCATAAAGTCAAACAATTCTAAGCTTATATTTCGAAAAAAAGACTTCGGTTCTCGAAATCCTCTTTATAAATGGTAGAAAAAAATACATCTTTCTTTTTTTTCAAGCATTCAGGCTCGTTGAATATTTTCAAGAATAATCCATTGAATATAATTAAAAGAGTTTCGGGATGCGGAATCGACCTGAAATGAGGAGATATTAAGACCATCTTCAATAACTATTGAAGATGGTCTTCAGGAAGGCCGAATCATGTAATCATTAAAATAAATTGTGAATCAAAAGTTTTTTTTTTTTTTTTATTAAAATTAATTTTAAAATTATAATTATGCAGTTTCACCAAGTATTGTCAGTTGATAACCTTAATGAGATATTATTACTCCATACAGGTAGCGAATTCGCAAAAAGAATAATAAATACTTATAAAAACAATGACAACGTTTTTAATTTATTAAGTGTTTTAAACTTACCTAATTATACTCATTTATTATTTATAGACTAAATGTTAGAACAACAATTACATTAAACGCATTTTATGTATTGCAATAATATTACTACAATGCAACTGTGGTATATAAGGAATCGTGACACATCACCGTTCTTCTAGTGATTATGACTGTATAAGGCAACCTTCATAATAATATTATATTCGATATAAGTATAATATCAGAGGATAGTATAAAAATAATATATATATTTAATAATAATTGCTTTAAATGTTTGATCAATGCACTGAATTTGGATCATAAACAGTGACTATTTTTGTAACGACGCTAATGATGTATCTAGCGCATGAATCCATTGTTACAGAGTTTGCATACTCGCGCATGCCTATTAGTGTTTTGTATTTAGGCGCAGAAAAAAATAATCTTTCGACAAGGGTGAAGCAACGTAATGCGACATGCAATGATTCAATTTTAGCTTATATTTACATAATGTTTCGTCACATGGTAACAACAATGCGAATTGCATTATTATAGACTTGTGTTTCCTTATTTGAGACACTCTGTGCCCGTACAAGATGCGCTTGTACGTTATACGTTGTCGGGTTAATCTAATAAAAGATCAGAAAAAAATGTATGACAGAAAATGAGCTTAACAAGCCTTTTGGGAAACAAAACTGCAATCATATTTCTTGAAACATTTTTTTATTAGATGAATGATCAAGATCGCGAGTACTTATTGTAATTTCTTCTAGGTAAAAGTGTATAGTATTTATACGAGTTGTCACATAATTAACGGTTTGCTAAATATGTGTTTTTTTATCAAAAAAAATACCGTTTGCTTATAATACATTTTCTTTAAGTATTTGAGAATGTACTTTTAAGCCTGCTACCCAGCTTTCAGTTGAAAAAAACTCTTACAGTGACGTCAAGGAAGATAGACACGTAATAAGAACCATCAGCCCGACGGATCAGTCACATCATGTGCCACTATGGTCTTCTTCACGATATTGTGGAGGGGATGGTTGAGGGTAGAAACTGTAGAGGGCGCTCTAGACGGGAGTATTTGCAGCAAGTGTTCGAGGACATGAGCTTCGGCTCTTATGCTGAGCTGAAGAGGGTTGCGGAAGACCGAGAGGAATGGAGATTGAGATACAAGATTATGTTGCTGCAAGCCAATCCACCGGATTGATACTACGAAGAAGAAGTGACATCGACGGGAAAAAAGGTTAAATTTAAGGACTAGGTTTTGCTCAGAGGTTTCAATGTAAAAAAAACATATGCAACAAAGATATTTACGTTTAATTGTGAAATGTTTTTAATAAATACCCATCAAAAGATCTATTTCATAAAAACTAAATGCAGTTTATTACACGATAAATCACTTTCACATTACCAATATTGGCAACTGCAAATGCACATTTTTATAAGCCACGATAGTAAATGTAATTTAAAAAACTTAAAGGTCTTTAAATTTCAATTCGTACACATTTAATGAGTTTTAGGTTCAAGTACGCGAAATGTACCATTTTTATTTAGTTTTAAAAATGAACTAAATAGAAACACACCTCATATTTACAATTAACATTTATTAGGAAACTGATTAATACTAATAGTTTAAAATATATCGTAAGTTATTATAACTTTATATAATTAATTATAATTGGTACTCTTACATTTTCTGTGTATATTTGACTTAGCGATTATTGCAGCATTGAATGCATTACACATTTTATCGGTACGCATAGCTTCATTCTCACGAATGTGCCGTAGATATGCATTCATAATTTTGTGCTGTGAAAACATAAAACATCATGAATAATCACGGCGAAACAGCTTGAAAATTTTAGTTAGACTGATACTAAAATAAACAAGTTATAAGTAATTAAAATTGTATTAGTTACAGTTTACTCACCGGGATTTTGTAAGTTGTTAAAGGTCAGTGCGGCAATTATTGTAAATACACATTAATGACAATAATAAAATAAATATTGAGAGTAATAAGGAAAATAATAAATTGAACGAATCCTAAAAATACGCAATAATATAGAGAAACATTTACAAAGATTTGTAATCATTTTCTTGTGATGTTTTGAAAAAATAACAGAGACTAGAGACTTTTGAGATGTGGACATACAGAATAATTCTCGGAATTTCCTGGAGAGACCACGTCACGAACAATGAGGTTCTCAGCATAATCAAGGAAGATAGGTACCTAGTAAGAACCATCTCAGAGAGGCGAGTCCGATAGATCGGTCACATCATGCGCCACAATGGTCTTCTTTACGACATTGTGGAGGGGATGGTTGAGGGTAGAACTGTAGAGGGCACCCTAGACGGGAGTATTTGCAGCAAGTGTTCAAGAGGACATGAGTTGTAGCTCTTATGCTGAGCTGAAGAGGGTTGCGGAGGACCTAGAGGAGTGGAGATCGAGATGCAAGATTCTGTTGCTGCAAACCAATCCACCGGATTGATACTACGAAGAAAATTAATTATTTGAAGAGGTGATAAAATATGAAGAAGCAATATTATATCTCATAAGCTTTTAACAAACGTTTAGCAATTATCTTGGAAAAAATATAATTAACAACCATAGAGTATTGACATCGCCCACAAGTTCTTTACAGATGAACTGATTTTATTGGATAAATTACCCGATAAGCTTCAAAATATAAACTATGACCTCAATGAAGCATCGAGAAAAATTGGTCTTAAAATGAACATGGATAAAACTAAAGCTACGATAAATGCACAAATTTATCGTATTCTTGTAACATCATAGAAATAGTAGTAGGCTGGATGTGGAAGAAGGTGGATTGGTGAGATTCATGCTGTGTATCTATTTTCAACAGTGATGAAATACGATTAAGTGTTATGAAAATATCTTCTTTTTTTTTGATAATAAAGTAATTGTTAGTTTTAAGATATTTTTTAGTTTACAAAAAACAATGCTGAAGATTTTAAGTAAATCAAATAATAAATCTTAAAAATATAAATAATATATAAAAAGAATTAAGTAAATGTAAAAATAATCAAAAAATAAATATGTATAAATAAATATATAACAATAATAATTAATATATTATATATTGAGTCTCAAGATTCAGTAGCGCCAAAAATATGCTTCCTGTGGTTCACTAACGTCATTATACAGAATCCCGTATGCCTGATCTGTAAGCCGAATTGCATTTAAACCAAACGAACTACAACACGAGCAAGAATCTTCATTATGTACATATGAGTATTATGGTTTTGTTTTAACCTGAACCTTAGACCGAATTCATGAGATTTGCAGTTAAGTAGATTATTGTACAGTATCAGGAAACGTAATCTTCGTTTATATCAAACAACCCGAAAGAGTCAGAGAGACTAAGCGTGTATTCGTTTGGTCTAAAGAGTAAATTGAATTGGTGTGGTTTGCAAGATATGAGTCTGACTCATGTAAAAATGCACATTTTAAACGGATAAAAAATACACTTACCTGATGAATTTATTTCGTAGTGGGCGATTGTATGTCATAAGTAAATATATTATTTTAGCCTTTTGAATTCGCGTTTTATTCTCACGCCTTCGAACTATTCCATATAAAGAAGTATATCTGGGCCACGTGCTGTTGTTAGAAAAAACATTATGCGAAAAAAATATTAGACAATAATATAACCGAGTTCTCTTCCAACCTTTAACCACTTGACCACCGCAGGCTTGAATAAAGGTTAAGTCACAATAGTATCGATATTCACTTATTAGTTACTTATTATATAATATAAAACATAGGCGGATCCAACATCTTAACCAACAGTTAGAGATAAATATTATCGAAACAAGAGTAACGAACATACATTATTGTATAATAGTATAAAATATATCTTCTTAAAACTAAATCTAGCATTACAGTTGACATTTAATTTGAATATTTTATTAATAAATAGCAAGTTATTTTCAGTAAAGCTGTGTGATTAACTCGACGCTTCAAAAAAAAAGTTGACTTAGTAAAGATACTGGCAGTGAAAAAACTAAGGTGGAATTAGTTGATATATTTTACACATGTTGCAGAAGAGTATAAACTGCTGCTTCCTTTTCTTTAAGCCCGGGCTTTTCTTCTTTCTTGGAAGACCGTTTACGGTACATATTCGATCAAAAGAAGCAGATCTGAGACACTGGACTTTACCCGCCTTACACCCGCATCACACCAGAGGACGGTGTAGTTTCCTTGATGATGAGCTTATTCAGATTATGATCAGTTTGCAACTGATAAATCCAGTGGGATTCCCCTCTAAACAATTGTGAAGTGCTAAAATAAAGAACCCGTGAAATAGATTAAAATCGCATTCACGGGTTGTAAAGTGATGAGATCTGAGACATTAGAAATATTTTGCTATTTATGATTACGATCGACACCATTAGCAGCGCGGTTTTTGTTATCATTGTAGTTAAGCAGCATTGGACGCAGACTAAACCTTGCTTAGGGTACCGCATGTTGTAAGCAACATAGTAAGCTATGTCATTGATGTCATATGATCAAAACTGTCCAGGACGGGTCGGGCTAGTTATCTCCAATCCACTTAAAAATAACGATTATCAAATCACCCAAAATATCTCCCTAATAATACAGCTGCCGTCTCATCCAAGTCCCTTAGAAGTTGTCGGAAACCATAAATGTTTTCAGTCAGACCTTCGTGTGCAGAGACAAGGCATGGTGAATGGCAACTGATAGAAATTAGTGATGGCAATTTAAAGTTACCATATGTTCCAGGTATATAACAGATAACGGATATGAGGATGACTGCGATCCGTGGTGACCATATACTCCACCTAAGAAGAAAACATGCAGATGAAGGTAATGACAAAAATTGTAAGCATATATCTCACAAAACAAATATATCGTCTTATCTCACCAAGTCTTGCATATTCTGGGTCCGCTAATGTAACGTAAGTTACAAAACATAGCCAATAATTTATTCAATACGTAACGCCCCCATACACTCATAGCATTCTGACCGGTACAGCTTTAGAAGTAGATGACTGCTCTTTATAAGACAGTGGATTCTGTGGTTTTGCCTGCTAGACTATTGGAAAAGATGTGTAGTGGTTGTCTACGTGTAGATGAGTTAAGCATGTTTATGAACCTTTATCTTGAATGATCACAATAGAAAAATTGAACAAGAGGGAGGAAACATACTTTTTAGAGGTGTAAATCATGTTTACATGAGTATTCATGATTTTTTTAGATAAAATATAACCCGATCAATAAAAAAGCCAAAATTCTTGAGTCAAGGAATATTTCTTTAGGGCTCCGCAAGCAACTTGCCAAAACACTTGTTTGGAGCATCTTATTGTACGGCTGTGAGACATGGTGCTTATCTGAAAGTGATAAAAAAAGACTAGAGGCCTTTGAGATGTGGTCGTACAGAAGAATTCTCGGAATTTCCTGGAGAGACCACGTCACGAACAATGAGGTTCTCAGAATAATCAAGGAAGATAGGTAACTAATAAGAACCATCTCAGAGAGGCGAGCCCGATGGATCGGCCACATCATGCGCCACGATGGTCTTCTTCACGATATTGTGGAGGGGATGGTTGAGGGTAGAAACTGTAGAGGGCGCCCTAGACGGGAGTATTTGCAGCAAGTATTCGAGGACATGAACTGCAGCGCTTATGCTGAGCTGAAAAGGGTTGCGGAGGACCGAGAGGAATGGAGATTGAGATGCAAGATTCTGTTGCTGCAAACCAATCCACCGGATTGATACTACGAAGAAGATAACCGGATCGATTATAATATAACTTAAGCCATATGAAGAGTTAAATATTATGGTAAACTTAAATATACATATACTAAACATAAAATTCTTTTTTCAACGCGTCAATCCAAGCACAAAAATAACGGCAGAAGCGGGATGCGAACCGCGGACTTTGGAAACCAACAATGCCCAGGTATTCATACCGCTCGGCGAATCGCGCCATTACTATGCCTAGACCGACCTGCGATGATTGAGGACGAAATGATTGGTTATAAAGTCCGAGTCGGAACTATAAGTAGTCGTTTCACATCCATTCAGTCTATAGTTTGGTTCGAGACCCGAGTGGTACTTACTAAAATAAATAGACTGCCGGAAAGTAATAATATTAAGCTTGTGAATAAATGAATACTGATAGAATAATAATAAAAATATACATACTTTGAATATATACTATGGCGACATCTGTCGTACGATAATAACAATGATATAAATACTAGTTTCATCGCAGGTCGGTCTAGGCATAGTAATGGCGCGATTCGCCGAGCGGTATGAATACCTGGGCATTGTTGGTTTCCAAAGTCCGCGGTTCGCATCCCGCTTCTGCCGTTATTTTTGTGCTTGGATTGACGCGTTGAAAAAAGAATTTTATGTTTAGTATATGTATATTTAAGTAATAATAATATTGTAATATAGTCAATGATCTATAAAAGTAGATTAGAATATTGAAATAATAAAATAATATTCTAATAAAAATTAAAAAAATTAATTATGGTAAACTTTACGAAATCTTTGATATTCAATTGATTCAAGTGTAAAAATATTTTTTATGAGCTAAAATAAATATTTATTTTTAAATGTATTCTAAATTAATAATCAAAACAATATTTAAAATTATAACACATATATTTTCATTTTAAACGATGCCCTTGTTTATAATTAAAATTAAATACTTTTATAAATATAATATTAGTCATTTATTTATAAGATCTCGATGTTTTGATATTTAATTACGCAATTATAAATTATTTTGAGTTATACTTTGAGGTCATGGCGTTTGGACAAATTAAAAAGATAAAAGTCTACTGAATAATAGTACTGTACAAGAGCTTTCATGTATTTTCTATGTTAAATACACATAGAGGAAGTTATATAAACATTATTTATCTATGAAACTACCCTTGTCATGTTGGTAAAAAAACATGTTATGATTTTGAACATCATTGTATTAATATTTAAAAAATTTATGCTGTATTTCACTTTTAACCAACGTTTATAACACGGTTTTAAAAAACACAGAATATGCGCATGTAATAATGAAACGTTTTGGAGTGCATATGGATCCTAGCCCATACTATCTAAGTCTCTTCAAAAATAAGATTATTAAACACTTGAAATATCCTAAATTCCTTTACGCATATAATCACTTCACAATATACAATATCCTATTGACATAAAGCGTTCGGCCGGCCCTGTTTAGCTTCATATATTTTACCTGTGTTTACTAAACACCTTTTAGTGGTATACTTCTACACGTTTATCATAAAAAATATACAAGTAATTGGAACTGCACGACATAAGATAACCGATGAATAAAAAAGTGAAAATTTAGGCTTTAAAACAGTCAAAAAGTTTGTGGCTACAACTGTGAAAAGTAATATTAATTATACAAAAAAACAATCGTGAATATAAGATTGATATTTGAAAACATAGACAAGAAATTAAAAAAAACTAAATTAAAAAGCGAAATGTTCACATAAATATGGCAGCACATACATTTATTTACATCGCTTACTCAATATAATATGGTAAAAAATAATAAAATATAGCATCAACAAATATCTTGCATAGAAAACGCTATGCTATCGCAGTAAAACACAGTAATTATAGTGCCCACTTTAGGTCTCAATTAACGTCAGTATTACAAATTACAAAATACCTAAATAATAAATATAATTATGTAAATTATATCATCACGGGACATACATGTTACAAACAATAATAATTACTGAAATATACATATATTAAAAACAGATTTATAGTAAAAAAAAATGTAATCGTTTTATAAAATTATTTTTTAATATAAGTTATTTTAATAGTCAAATCATAGATTTTTTTTATTTAGCCGTGGAAAAATCGCAAATTACAATACAAAAATATGACGATGGTTTTTACTTTATCAGTTTTCCCTGTGCCGCAACCAAAGCTCTTCCATACTTTTGAATCCATCAAAACCATTGGAAATTATGATAACATTTTGAAAACTGATCAAAACGCAGCATGATTGAAAATTAATAAAACTATTCAAATAAAAACAAACAATATTAATAGAAATATAACAAATGAATTCGCAACTTAAAGAATAAATACAGATGTGGGTTTGAACCAGTGATTAAGGATTAATGATCTCGTGGTTGCCTTTAAATTTGTAATAATGTTTGTTGGAAACTTCAGAAAAAATATAAATATTTACAGGATTTTGAAATGAAAAATTAAAAATACTTAGTATATGTGATAGAATATCACGCGATTAGTGCTCGATGTCGTTTTAAGATTTCGTGTATAGCACAAAGCCCATCTCGAATTGGTTGGCGGTCAGTAAATATACTGAGAGTATTTGGAAGTACTTTGTGTTGGCTATCCCCCGTAATGCTTCCAAGTAGATCACGGACCCTGTATGGAGTGTATAACCTCCTTCTTCGTCCGCTGTCTTCCGCAGACTGTCCCTTTCACTAGCTAGAGCAATCTGCCAAGCCTTTTGTGTTCTCGCCGATGGATCCACGATTATTTTTTGCCCATTTTTTATCAGCGGGGTGGGAAGACCAAGCCGGTATAAAAAGCTATGGCGCATCCTCTGGATCATCACACATTGTTGAGCAAAGCTTGGTGGTTCAAGTCTCTTGTATTATCTCAAGTATAACACTCAAGATGCGTTGTGCTGTAAGTCGATTCAAATTTATAGCTTTGGCGGTTAAAAGTGAACCAGTGGATTTTTTTAACTAAGTAACATTTTGAAAAACTACTAAAAAGGATGAACCATTGTTTCCTTAAATCGTTTAAGTCCATTTATCAGTGCATTGTTTCATGAAAGTGTTTGAAAACAATATTAAATAAAAAACTTAAATTATCATCTAATTTAGGATCAGGAATATTACTCGACTACACAATTAACGGATTCAAAAAGTTTCGTTTTTAATTGTTGTTGATTGTTTTCACCAACATAAAAACTCACTTTTTTTAAATGAATTTATTTTATCTTCAGAGGATATATTATTTTACTATTGTAAAATATATATTGTACTCGTATTATAAAGTATTATTTATTAATTTAATTAGAGATAAATTAAAAATATGCTTATGAAATTTTATGAAAAAATAATTTGTAAAATTGTTCCACAACGACTGATTTTCTTTTATAATCAAGTCTGGTGATTATTTTAAAGTATTTTAAATATATTTTATATATAATATTTTATATATAATATTTTAAATATACAAGAAACTTTTCCTTATTTAATTTAGAAAAGTTACTCGAATTCGTTGAAAACATAATTATTATATTAAAAAAATATAGAGATTCAACGTTCAAGAACCCACGCCAATAAAATGAAATTGTGAATCAAAATATATAAATATTGAAACAAATATGTATGATTATAATTGTTTTCATTTATTATCTTAATGGAAATTATAAACTTTTTAAGACAAATACTCGTAATAAAAAAAAATTGATACGTTTACATATAATATATATTTAGGATAATATTTTAAAGTTAGAGTTTATTCTTTTCGCTTATTCGAATTTTGTCTACAATCAGCACTTTCCTAATATTGACGTACATTATTCAAAATGTTATTTTATCAATTTAACCACGTCTCATTATGCTAACCTCATATAATATAAAGAATACATAATTCGTAACAATCATTACAACGTTATATGAAACAGTTAAAAATATTTCGTATTATAACAATAGGATTATTTACATCACATGTTAACACTCTATAATTGAATCATCTAGTATATTCGTAGATTTTCCATAATGTATTTACGAAATCATCAATTGCGTCATTTACTTCGAATATTTAATGATTTTTTGATGTAATGAGAATTTAATCTACAAACTAGGTGTGTCAGTTTTAGAGCAGATAAATACTTCGGTCGTACCACCTTTGGATCGGAGGCTAAAAATAAATATTGCATTAGATCAATTCATTTCAAACACTGGATGTTCGTTCTTTCCAAATCGTCTCTGGTTCTCTCTTTTTTCTTTTTATATTATTAATAAAACATAAGCTTGCTAATTGTAATGCACCCGGACATGGCTAGTGTTGTGTTCAATTGTTCATCATGTTTTTTTTCTCAGCGTGGCACTTGTGTATAGTAATCACTAATGCCCATAAGCGACCCTAGCTTAAATAATGATTATCAGTCTCAAATTGACAATAATCTATGCTAGCGCATCATTAAAAATGCTTTATCGTTTTCCGGTATGATGCAGATCTGTGGCTAAAAATGGAATCAATACACATTTCACTATATAAACAATTTTTGTTTTGTTGCTTAGAAACACAAAAAGATAATTTGTTTTTTACTTATATCTTTTTGATTTGGTTTTAATTTTTTCTTTCAATATTACACTACTTTGCAATGTACCGAAACATCTGCTTTGTCATAGATTATATATCAAAATTAATGGTAGATGAAAGTCATTCCACAATATATACACTGCTCGTTCAAAGTGATATCAATTTAAATCTTCTTCGTAGTATCAATCCGGTGAATTGGTTTGCAGTAACAGAATCTTGCATCTCGATCTCCATTCCTCTCGGTCCTCCGCAACACTTTTCAGCTCAGCATAAGTGCAATTTAAATAGACGATGCATAAATGTGTAAATAAAATAAATATGCATACTTATATGGAAAATCCATCTCTAAAATGACAAGCATCATAGAATCCAGAGATGAGACCTTTTCATCGTTATGTTACGACATTTTCCTGTGTATGTATTTAAGATTTTGCATAAATAAATGTTTTTCCGATGTTTTCGTTAGATTTACGTCTGCGCGCGATGGAAATACTCCAGTCTCACATATATCTGGGGCCCGAATTCTAAAAGCTAATAGTAAAAATGTTTCTCTCATCAGATTGTTTTGGGAGTGGCCCTGATGGCAGCCGTGTGCCTCGCCGACCGCCTGGAGAACACCTACCTCCCGCCCGGCAACGCCAAGACTGCTGGCGGCAACGGCAACTTCCTCGCCGCCCCGTCCTTCAACTCTAACTCATTCAGCAAGCAAGGAGGATTCGGCGGCAACCAAGGAGGCAGTGGAGGATTCGGCGGCAACCAAGGAGGCAGTGGAGGATTCGGCGGAAACCAAGGCGGCAGTGGAGGATTCGGTGGCAACAATGGCGCATACAAACAGAGCGGATTCGGAAACCAAGGATCTTATAACAACGGTGGATCCGCAGGATTCGGTCAAGGAAACAACCAAGGAACTTATAAGCAAGGAGGATCTTCCGGTTTCGGCCAAGGAGGTTATAAACAAGGAGGTTCCGCTGGTTTCGGCCAGGGCGGCAACCAAGGAGGTTTCGGTCAAGGTGGACAGGGCGCTTACTCCGCCAACAAGGGATACAACCAGGGTGGCGGAATATCCGGCGCTGGTCAGGCTGCTTCCTCTGGATACAACAACCAGGGTGGTCAGGGATACAACCAGGGCGGTCAGGGATACAGCCAGAGTGGACAGGGAGCTTACAGCCAGGGAGGACAGGGAGCTTACAGCCAGGGAGGACAAGGAGCTTACAGCCAGGGAGGACAGGGAGGTTTTAAATCTGCCGGTCAAGATATCCCCATCCTGAAGTACACCAACGAGAACAACGGAGACGGAAGCTACAGTTACAGGTGAATATTTATTAAAATAAAAAAAATAAAAATCATTGATAGCTTCAAATATCCTAGACTTCAGTATCATTAATCGTGTCACTTACTATGTCACGTAGTAACGATCTCATACAAGTTTTCACAAAAAAAAAGTGAAGAGGTTTTCCTTTGTCTTCCATACCGCAGAAATAAATTGACTCAAAAGTTATAACGATGCTGGCGTTCTAAATATAATACGCCATTATTAGTCCAACATACAGTACATTCACACAATTAATTATAAATATTTTATAACAAATTACTACATAAAATCCATGATTTTAATGTTGTACATTCATAAGTAAAATGTATGTTCGGGTAAATGGAATTTAAAAAATCAGTGAACTAAATAAGGTGTGTTCTTGCAGCTACGAGACCGGAAATGGCATCAAGGCTGAGGAACAAGGAAACGAGCACGGAGCCCAGGGAGGGTACTCCTTCACCGCCCCCGATGGAGGCAACTACGCCATCACTTACACCGCTGACGAGAACGGCTACAGGCCCCAGGGCGCCCACCTCCCCACCCCCCCTCCCATCCCAGAAGCCATCCTCAAGTCCCTGGAGCTGAACGCCCGCGAAGAAGCTTCCAACCCTAAGTAAGCATATCTTTTTAACCATTAATATCATATCTTCTATAATTTGAAACAAATGGCTATTAAAAACCACCACCAGAGCCTTTAAAAACTATCAGATACGTCACCTTGCCCCAATTAAAACTTGGACCTCTTTGCAAAATTTAGTAGAATACATTACGTAAGCGAATAAAGACTGTAGATTTCAGTTATTTTTATATTCATTCTCCTGGTACAATTATTATTATAAAACATCTGGGAATGTCTTTGCAGATTGAGAGTTTCTTTAATAATAATTTGTTTTACAAAATATTTTCTTCACTCCTTTTAAAATAACATTATGAATTAAGATAAGAAAAATAAACCTAGAAATATTCAAATATAATAATATTTAAAAATTTTGTAATATGCTGTGGATAGCTTATGGAGCTACAATTCTAGCATTTTATTATAAGAATAACTATGATATTCTTACTCTATAGATATTTTCATGGATGGGGTTTTGACCGACTTGCAATAAGATGAATTTTAAAAAACAGACAATATAAAAACACGCCTTACATTTATTATTTTTGACTTAAAAGCTTTTGTGAAATCATTGCACTGTGAGAAAACACACTTACCTGTGTATTTATTTCGACACGGTGTTATAGTAACAAGTAATCAGCACCAATCTATCAACCTGAGAAAAAAAAAATCTAAGACGTTCATGTGTTCATTATCAATGTACATTACTCTAATTATTACAATAATTGAAGTTAGATTTACATAAATTAAATAATGCATCTACTAATAGATTGTGAGTTACAAATAGTATAATTATAATTTCTTTCTTTGCATTTTTTTTTGTATTTAATTTTATTTAAAAGTCCTATAAATTTCTTTTATTGTTCAATAATTTATATTATATCATTTAACTAACCAAATTGTTTATCAAAAATGATCTTTACATAACAACAAATATGTATTTTGCTTTTTTTAAAACTAAATAACATAATTCTTTGCAGTTATCATGGGTAGTAACTTTTTGCTTGTTCGCAAACGAGTGACTTAAATTACATATCTGTAACTATATTAAAAATACTAAATATAAGGAAATCAGAATGTTTATTATTGAACATAATGCAATTTTTGGTGAAATAACATTATATTATTATAAATGATGTTTCGATGTGTTACTCAAAATTTCTTTATGGGAAAGGAAGTATTCCAATTTCTCTTGCTTTCCACGCCGCATAAATCAATCTGATGTCGAATTATTTTATCATACATCAATATTATAAGACGTTTTAAAGTATTTACGATTTTTTATATTTATTTACAGCAAATACAACAATGGAGGCGGAGATGACGGTTCATACAGAGGGGAGGGAAGCTCTCAGTCTGGCAGCTTCGATAGCACGGGTTATCATTACTAAGAAGCCTTTACAATTCCCCAAGAAACACACAATCAAGCAAAGATCTGTGAAAGTCAAACGGAACTGTAAACGACACGTATTGTTTATAAATATTTAAATATTCCACTCGAGTGGAAAAGCTTTGAAGCATTACAAACATAAACTATTTGATTTATTTATTGTTATACATATAACTTTTCACTCAGTTTTTGAACGTAATGCTTCTCGATAATCTCATTGTAATGACTGCATATAATTTTATCCTCGATAGTATTCTTAGTTAACAGCATATTATGTTCATCTGTTACATTATTGAAAATTGCAAATTTTATACAATCTGTTCAAATAGATATTTTAACTAAGTTTTGTATATTCTTTGCATAATATTGTTAACAAAATATTTACTCAATGATAGAAGCATTTTTTATTTATGAAGTATTTCTTACAGGAGTGTGATGTTCAGCATTATAATTGTTAATATTTTATTTAAGTCTGTATAATGTATTATTTATTTTATTCCTGAATTTCAATGACAGGGTTTGAAATATTTATTTTTTATTTGGGATAAATTATTATTGTCATTATCTTCTTAAATAAAGCAATTGAATACTTATAAACAATTTTTTTATTAATCTAATTGTAATATTGTGTATCTAGGAACATTGCCTCTGTCCTGACCCCCACTCACCGAAGATAATGATGAAGTCTAACCTAGGGCTTAAATAATTATTTAAAAAATATATTGAATTATAGTATATTAGTAAAACATAGATTCATTGTTGGCTCTATCAGCGGAACAAGTATGGAATTTGTAGTTGATTATATATTTAAAAATATATATTTCAAAATACTTTATATCAAGGGTGTCAAACTCAAAATGAAAGTGGACCTAATTTTAAGGGTGTAAACTCATTCGGGCCGCAACAAATTAAATCACTCAATTTTACCTATTATAACTATTTTTTTCTCTCCTCAAAGTCGAGAATTCAATAAGGTGAATATTGTATTAATATAAAAAAGAAAGCATACGCGAATTGGTAGAGTTAAAAATAAAATGAATTATAAAATGAGATAAATTAGAATGTATAAAAAGAAATGTTTATCAATAGTCAAAGGTTTTTTTTCCAGGTAGCATTTCTGCTCTATTATTCCTTTCGCAATGTTTGGAGAAATCTTGTCTGTAGTCTGTAGAGACATTTAGAACAGCGGCAATGTGCTGATCAGTGATTTTACTTCTTACCGAGGACTTTTTTTCTTTCAAAGTTGTGAAGCTTATATCGATAAATACTCCCTAACACTGAAATGACTCTTATATTATTCTTCTTCATAGTATCAATCCGGTGGATTTGTTTGCAGAAACAAGATCTTGCATCTCGATCGTCACACTTCTCGATCTACTGCAATCCTCTTTAGCTCAGCATAAGAGCTACAACTCATGTCCCCGAACACTTGCTGAAAATAATTCCGTCTAGGGCGCCCTCTATAGTTTTTTTTTCCAAGTTTATATTATTATAGATGTCAATTATCTTCATCTGCAAATTACCAAGCACTAGCTTTATATTAATTGAAAAAAATGCACAAATTAAAAAAAAGGTTATCTTTTAAATATTCAAAATTATTAAGTTTGAAATTTTATTTTCGTATTTTATATATGAGACATTCTCACGGGAACCCAATTACTCAAACTATCTGCATGTTTGAAAATGGGTTACTTTCATTGGGAGCTTACATTTGAATACTATGATATGGTCTAAAATTTGTGGAATTATCTGATCTTGTCTTAGTAGTTTCAAATTTAAATCCCGAAAATGATTTATTATGTCCACAATGATATATATATTGCAGCCACATTGGGGTAACAGTAAACATGCCTTTTTCTTGACTTTTACTTGTGAAAATAGGTATTTTCCTTTTTTGAATTCAAAAGTACTTGGGTGCAAGATAACTAACGAACTTTAGTATAGTATGATAATCCTGAATATTATATGTCTATATATATATATATATAGACATTGACGGTGCACCATCGGTTGCTAGAGAGGTTAATTTTCAGATCGGCCAATTGTATTTTTGTACAAGATTAAGGATACCATGTATAACAGAATATCTTGCATTAGAGTAGTACCAAATATCGTCATTTTATCTAATAATTCCTAAAAATCATTGAAAGTAGTGTGGAAAGCTCTAAAAAAACACTTAACTGAGTTTGTCTGTAAATTCATCATTTTCAACCAAAATACATACATTTTATCTTCTAATTATTTAATTTTTTTGTTTATATAAACTCTGAAGAATATTCTCAGCAAAATCTGACACTTTTTACAAATGCATTCCTAATAAGATAAATATTTTGTAAAATTTGGACATTTTTAGGACAGAGAATTTCCTTGAATTTAATCAATGATTATTCAATGAAAGCTCCGTCAGTAAAAGAAATTTAATTTTTAGAATTTAACTGGATAGAAAATAAATCGAGCACAATGTTGTTTGTGTAAGAAAAAATATCAACATTTGTTTTTTCAAACCCAGCTTCAAATCTTTTACTTTTCTATTCTTCGTCAATACCTCGTATTAATTATATTTTGATTTGCGTTGTACATTATGGCAGTTTATATTATATTATTTTGCATAAAAAAAATATTATGTTGTTGTTTGCTTTTGAAAAAAAATGTTCGGGCTGTTGGAATTAGGCTGTAGAAATTATTGTTGGCTGGCCGCGGGCCTCACTTTGGTAACCTTTGGGCCGCCAGTTTGATACCCTTGCTATACCTGTATGTTTGATGATTAGTATTTTCGAAACTAAAACATGTACAGTAAATATAATATTGTATATATTTAAATAAATTGAAATATATATTTTATTTTTTCAATAAATATCCTTGTAATGAATATTGTTAGATGGACATGTTAGTCGGGGTTTTATAATGACTTAAATAAAAGAAGAGTTTGTAATTTTTCAACAGGAACATACATTTATTTAAAATGAGCAGAATATAAATGATGGCATGAAGTGATCACCAGACACTGCTGACAACCAGCGTTGATAAACAGTTAATACAAATAAATTACTTTTGTGCAACAGCAAAATATACAATAGCAGAATAGAAACCACTCATCCCATCATACTCCTGAGAGTTGGTTACTCATTCATGCAACAATCAAATGTACATTCAACCAATAATTATTAGCAACATGTATTTTAATAATCTTATCAAATAATGCCAATTCCATTAAAGAACATAGACAATATCAAGGAATGATAAGGTTAATTTAATAAGATAATAGTTATATTTGAATTCAAAGAAAAAATAAAAGAGTGGTAATCTGTCAGTTCTTCTAAAAGAAACAGAAGTCGGCTTCTTAGCCGTAGATCTCCAACTGCTCGAAGAGGCATCACATTCATTAGATGGGTTGCATCACTTCAGAAATGATAAATAATAAAACATTACATTGTACACACTTATTACACATATATATTATAGGCAATGGAATATCTCTGGTTAGCAAACGTCAGAGCTTATAAACTTAACATTGAAACTGTTGTTTACACAGACAAGTCTACAAAAGCCCGAGACGGGAAAACATAATAGCATCAGCTTTTAACAAAATTTCACATCCATAGAGGCTCCAAAATTTCACAAAATTAAATGCGCATAGTATTAAATGTAAAAAAACCTTTTCATTAATTTATTATAGGTAGTATAATTTTCTATACGCTACTATAATATAACACATTAAAATATCAATATATTAAAAATTGAAATTAAACATTTAAAGAACATATATGTTCATTCATTTATATTAATTTCGTAAAAATGTCAGCTATTTGATAATTTTATGCTACTATTTGTTTTAATACACATATTGATGCTTATAGCAATACATATAATCATATTGAAGATATCTAATGGAGGCTTCACAAGCCTTACGTACAAGTAGTTCGTTCCCAGTCGTTTCTACACGAGCAGATGATGCAGTCCGTTATCAGGGATCGTAGCAGTGTTGGACCAGACCTCTCACTTGGCTATATCATACAAATGTACAATGTCACTGTGGAATATACAGCAGGTGCACAAAGGTCCATCTGACAATGAATCCTTTCAGGTAAATAATGTCATCAATAAAATTCTTCATTGCACACATCTGAAAATGTTCAATCCAAGGTCACTTTCTCAAAAATATATATTTAATTAAAAATTTACATGTAATATGGGCTCCACTATAGTACAGCCCCTAGCTGAGTCAGTGGACTACACTGCCCTCTGGTAATGCTCTCGGGAGCCAGTCTTAAATTGTAATACTTTGACACATTCATACATAATATTGTGAATACAATTGAAATACTAAAAAAATTTGGTAATAAATGCTTTTAACATCGTAAATATCTGAATATTTTTCTTAACACCTTAAGGTTAGATGATTCTAAGCCGACTCGCATATCGGACAAATGTCAATCACAGGGTCAGAACATCACTCCAAGCGAGTACATAATCATATCCAAGCTTATTCCAATGTCAGAACTATGTTACGATCCTAACCTAACCTACATACCTTATACAAAGACATAGTTTAACTATCGATAATTGTTCTCTCACAATCACAGATCAATCTCATTTTGGATATTCTTGGGTTTATTTTCTGTGTACAGAAGAAAAGCTATCCAAAGTGAAACAGACCTTCTAATGTTTAATGGTAACACTAATACATGGGAACACATGTTAATCTGTTGTTATTCTGGTTCAAGGTGGACTGACCGAACAACTCATCATGGGGGGTTTACATTCAAATGACACAGTGCATACTACTGGATAGTTTTATAGAAAGGTGTTGGCTACAGAATATCATATACTTCTTACTGCAACATTATAATATGCCATAATACCAAATATGTTATCATAGTGTTGTTGGCACATTTATGTCTGTATTCACAGTTCCCTCTGGAACGTTTTAACATCCACATTATGGAACATGTAACTAATACATCAGTACAAACATCACATTGATATTTTAAATAGATAAATGTTACTCTCTGCAGTTAACTAGATATTGTAATGACAACAATATTCTTAAATTCCACAGTAAATAGATAAAATACCAATTTAATCAGATAAAAATACTTTCAGCTTAAAGTAAGGAATAGTACAACACTTTATCATTTGAGTGAACTGTTACAGTCAAATATTTAAACATTTAAATACAATTTATTACAAAAGTACAAAAAATCTACCTAAATACAAAATAAATGTATTGGCGTGGAAAACAATACTCATGAGTTACCTGATCATAAAAATGAATACAATAACATCAATACGATTGACTAAATCAATTGTAAAATTGTTGGCCAAATTACTTATTAAAATAAATATAATTATATTCAATTATATTATATTATTCACATGCTTTTTCGCTGTTGTATTAATCAAATCCGTTTACATTACTTATACCAAAGTCAATAAGTAATCAGTAAGTCAAAAGTCAAATTTAATTTTGAAAATGAATCAATATTAAGTAGATTATATTTTGTATTACCTTTGAAAAAAAAACACATTTTTATGGATTATTAATTATATAGACTATAATTGCATGCAATAAATTAAAATAATTATGTTAACTATAAAATTAAAATAATTTTGAAAGCCATTTGAATTAATCTTACTAAATTTATCTTGGAAAAAATAATGTATTGGTAATGTTCTGTAGTAAAAGTAAACAAAAATGATGACAAAGATGTAATGAAAAATTATACACTTTTATGAAATATTAAATAAAGAAAAAATGAATAAATTGGATTTTGATCCATGGCCTTCTTTCTTAACCTTTTTAGAAATAATGAATTATTATGTAGGTATAAAGAGATAATTGTAATTAAACACAACTTAATAAACTAATATTTTCTTATATTTAACAGTACACTTAATATTATATAAATGGATATCATAAAATTATATGACTACGAAGCCCACATTTAAAAAATAATAAATAATTTATTTCAGAAATCCTTTGAGAAACAAAAATATCTTTCATTTATTCAGGATTGTTAACAATAAACTTATGAGTCTTGTTAGTTAGAGTAATTTTTTTTTAGAAACAAAGCATTTAAATAATAAATTATTTTGTTTCAAGAAATAGATATTAAAAATAAATTATAAATAATTTGAAAATGCAAAAAATAAATTTACATTCATCAGACAAATTAATATTTTTGAAAAATACTTTGTGCTTTAACTTTCAATCGGGAGCAATTAAATCACCGAATAAATAAATTAAAATCCTATAATAAGTTTCTGCTTCAGTGACATTTTTTTTTTTCATTTTATTAATTACACATTATAACACAAGAATAATGAATGTTAATTAATGTATTTAAAATATTCTCAATATATTTTAACCCTACAAAATTGTATTCAATAAAAGTAATAATAACTATAATGGTAGTAATATAAGAAAAAAGTTTCAATATTATATTTTTTATACGCATTTATATAAATAATATTTGAACTATTTTTTTATATTTATCTATGAAACGATAGTATTTTTAACTAATTTATGACAAATGTTTAAATTATACATAAAACATTTTGCAAATATTACCTGAATTTAAATCTGTTACATTAATGTTTATATTTAATATTACAATAATCAAATTAAATAATGGAAATTTAAGTATTAAAAAACATAAATTAAATTTTAACTATAGAATGAATGTAGCACACTAGTACCTAGGTAGGTTTAATGATGTTCTTTATCACAAATAATGGAATATGGCCGTGATTAACAAAATGCCTCAAATAGGAAATCACAAGAATTTTGTTTTAAAAATATCGAATCATATTAATAATATAAGTATTAATGTTTTATTATGTATACAATAAGTAATTATTACAGGTAACACAATATTCATTACATTTACATCTATATGAATTCTAATGGATCATCATACGATGCTTGTAGTTATATCTACACCAATAATGTCCATACAGTGATATCTACTTCATTGTATTTACTTCATTCATTTTACTATTATGTCCATTTTCGGATATAATAATAATTTATTTTTATTATAGTCTCACATATAATATAAAATAAAATAATTATTGACGATTTCTTTACACAAAGAAATTATACGGCATTGGTTTTCTAGCTTTGAGGCATTTTATTGTAAAAAATGATAGCAAAGTAAAAAGCTAAGAATAATGCAAATTTTTGCATTTATTCTAACATATAAATAAGTTACTCATTTGAATAATTCTCACATTCAATTGTTTTCTTATTTTTTTTTCATTCCAAATACAATGTATATACATTTTCAAGTGTCCATTAAAAAAACAACTTCAACCTCACAACAAAATACACATTAAGTCTTTTTATGTCAAATATCTTGCAGAAAGCTCTAATTTTTATTATTCAAGTTATTTCAGGTTTATATTACGATATTTCAGGTGACTTCATGACTTTAGTCTTTTTCCAACAAAACAACTAATTTTTAACAAAAATTATTAAAAATTCTCGTTTTATTCATTGCATCTATGTTTAATCCTTTATTTTCAATCTTGTTGTAACACCATCATTTAACACAATATAACTTTGGAAAATATAAACAGATGTCATCATTGTGATTTAAATTAAAAAATCTGTTTAAACTGTTTTTAAGTTATCCTGAAACAATATTATATATATTTTTTAGTTAATCAAATATATTTATTGTTTTAGTAAAAAAGTAGCCAAAGAATAAAATAACCTGTTAAGTCTGATCCACATTCATTAACGTTCAGTTGATCTCATTTTCCAACAAGTTTTATTTGTCGAATCAATAATGCTTAGTCACATTATCAGTCGCTATCCAAGTAATTTCAGAAGTATGCTTAGATCATAATAATTAGTTGAGTTGGGTTATAGCAATATTTTGAATATCAAAAATGAATCGACATCGTAAACCACATATTATACATATAGTTTCCAGGAGACAGAGTACTAAAATGAAAAATGTTGAAGAAGTTTGAAAAAATAGATACAGCTGCAAATCAAAATGAATATCTGTAAAAATCTAGCATCAATCATAGTGATTTACAATCAGTCATATGATTTGATCTAAGTTTGTTTAGATTAGTTCAAAAACACATTTTTCTATTACGGTTTTTTTAATTATGTAAATCAGGTTTAAATTTGAATTGGTATAGTTTACTCGTTGTTTGTGGAATTACAAAAATTGAGATTTTCATTTCTTATTTAATTTTAAAGACAAACATAAAGACATATCGAATTATAAAAATGGTGAAGGTAAGTTTAATTTTGTGTTCACTCAGACCTATAAAAATGGTGAACATATGATACATTCACCATTTTTATTTTGTTGAATAGAGTATTTCGAGCTTTCAGTGTTCTAAATTTGAACTGCATGTATCGCAAAATTTTGGTATTGTCGTCATTTAAGTGGTAGCGATGCACCAATATATTGAGACTAGAATGCTAAGTCATACATATTTAAAATTCTACACTCTTGAAAATGACAATTGTATGAGTAGAGAAGAAAGTAGTGACTTAAACTTTCTTCTGCGAAATGTTGGTCTTTCGAAATAGGTGTGGCAATAAATATCCGCAATTTAAAATTACAACAGATGACAATTCAAATCTGGAACAGCGTTTTTGCGCATGTCTTATTAGGTTAAGAGATAAGAAATTATAATTTTTGGCGCGTCACCTTAAAAGTCTGTTGCACTGGTTGCCGTTAAGTTAGCATGATGGGGAGAGATAATATGGTATCCAAATTACATACCTGTTTTTTTATCATCATTTTCGAATGATTTTGCACAGTAATTGGACAGCCAAGGTTCTTGTGACAATTCCTTTACTGTTTTACGCAGATAAGATTTCACCAATGACAATAGAGTGTCATAGTCTATTTTAAACGTCTTCTTAATTTTGATATATCCTTCAACTCCTTATCATCATTTTTAACATTTTTGAAGGTTCGAGACATCCAAATAAAAATCGCTGGTGGTCTGCGTAGCTTTATTCGCTTTTTAATACTTTATTGAAAAAAAAAACAGTATGAAATCCTGCAAGTATGTTTCTTCAATATTAACCCATTCATTGCGTCCGGTGTCTATAGCGGTCATGAGCATTACATGGAATTTGTATCCTAATTTTACAGCTGAATTCTTCTTTTTTAATGTTCTATTGTAATGTTACTATATAACTGAATAAAAAATAAATTGGGTTCCAGTCAGAAATTATAAGCAATATCTGATATATTTTTTCAATAAACAATATATTACTGTTTTTATAATTTGCCGACAAATCGATTACAAAATCTACAAAAAAGATTCTTCTCTTCGGTAGATTCTTCTGCTACTGCATTTTTCTATTAAGGAAAAAAATATGTTGAGAGGGGTACAAACAAACCTTCAAAATGATACCAATAACGATGTGCTAACTCAACGGCAACCAGTATTCAGTACCGGCTTTAGACCCTGCGGCGCCCAAGGGCAATTTTTTTGTAGCGCCCCAAATTGTTTACATTTAAAAACGTATATAAGAAAGACTGGTTGCCCTCGGCGCTCTTAGTTTATTCGACGCCCTGGGGCACCGACCCTCTTCGCCACCGCCTAAAACCGGCACTGTTTTTAAAGTTACACGCATGAAAAATGATTGTTTCTTTTACTCTTTGTCTAATAGAACCGCGAAATGTTTCGTGTTGAGATGGTTTAGTGCAGCTAGTAAGTCATGCTCGGCAAGTCTCGGGTCGGGCGGGTCCCGGGGCCTCAGTAGCGCCGGGGCAGCGAGTTTCAGATGTGCCTCTTCATGTGCAGCGCCAGGTGGTCGGAGCGCGAGAAGCAGCGGTCGCAGTTGCGGCACTTGAAGGGCTTGGCGCCCGTGTGCTTGCGGTAGTGCCGCGTCAGCTCGTCGGAGCGCGCGAAGCGCCACGGGCACTCGGCCCAGGAACACTTGTACGGCTTTTCCCCTGAAATACGCAGTTTTTTCAAATTATAAAAAATATTAGCAAGTCCAGTTGTACCTTTTTTTGTCCTCGCGCATCGCTTATATAATGCAAAATATCAACAAATCAGATATAAATAAAAGATTTTTTAAATGTTTCAGCCAGGTCGGATGGCCATTTTCAAGTGAAAATGGCCATCCGACCTGGCTGAAACATGTCGTCAAAAAAATATATGTGGAATAAATTCTAAAAAATCTTTTATTTATATCAGATATTATGGAATTCAATCCAAGAAATATCGATCGAAAAAATCGAAATAATATCAACAAATATCCTGTGGGAGGTGTTAAATTGTACATTGTGAATGCAAAATATTTCCTGGCTTAATGAATCAAATGAATACTTTATTTTTAAGGATCTTTTGACAAGGTCACATTATTACTCAAAATATGTATTTACGTTTCCATTAATACTGGCAACTTTTTTGTTAATAGTTTGGATTCATTTATATGAACATAATTCTGTACTTTGTGATAAGCCATAACATCTGTAGGTAAATTACTTTATTATTGTAAGCAAAAACATATTAATTCCCGGAAAATTGTAAATATAGAGAATACTTTAACAATGTCTATAAAAGTTAATATATAAGGTAGTGAAAAACATTAAAAATATATTTCATCATAAATATGTCATGTTGCTAAACATAACATCTATGATTCCAAAAATCCAACAAGAAATGACACGAAAAGTTGAAACTTAACGATCGTTTCCGCCACGATACTCAACCATGAGGTACCGTAGAAAGAAGAAGATAAATAGTAGATAATATTATTCGTTAAATAATGTAACGCGCTTTCAAACGAATAACTACACTAGAATGAATGGTAATGCATAAAAGTATACAAATCAAATACGACAAAAAACACGCAACATATTATATCAGTATTACAGAAGTAAAGATTGTGATGATGGTGATGACGCGCCAAAAATATCTCACAGTAAATAATTCATCAATAAATCATTCTACAAGTCGGACTGAAAAACCTCCTATATTGAAATAACAGCGGAAGACGTGTACTTTTTTATGTAGTTATCTTTGATCAGATTCTTAATAAAAACGTGCAACCATCGTCCGCCAATTATACCAATAGCCGGAAAAACCTTTCAGACCAGTCGCTTTCCTCACCTTGCCATAAAGAAGCCGGCGATAACATTGTAGGTAATAGTTTTAAACTCGAAATGTCCTTACCGGTATGGGTGCGCTGGTGAGCCTTGAGATGAGAAGACTTTGTGTAGACCTTCTTGCACGAAGGGAATTGGCACTTGTGTATTCGGCGCTTGGAGTCCGGAGATTCTGGCCTGGCTGTGGTGGGCGGAGCGCGCGGGGCGGGCGGGCGCGGAGCGCGCGGAACGCCGCGCGCTTCGGGGCTCGACGGCGGCGTCAGCGCGGCCGGCACGAAGCGCAAGGCCAGGCCTCGTTCTTCATCAGAGGGATCTTCCTCTTCGTCAGAGTGCTCCAGCTTCAGCAGCAGCCCGGATTCGGGGGCGCCGCAGCTGGAGGCGGCAGAGCTGGCCGAGCTGGAGCTGAGGGCGTCCAGGCCGCGCAGCACGAGTGGTTCCACGGACATCTTCCAAGAAGAAGTCGGCCCGGGGGCGCGGAACAGGTTCCACGGCGTGTCCAGCTCTGTGGGCAGCTTCTTGTACGATTGAAGCTTCGGCTCATCTTTGAGGTACCGTTCCATCTCGTAACAATTCTGAAAACAAACGACCGGAGCGGGTGAGAGTCTTTTTTGAGAATCCGGCGACCTTTGCGCATTTTGACGATATTTCGAGAAAGTTATCTCTTCTAAATCGCGATTGCATGCGGGCTCTGATAAATCAAACAAAACTATATTGGAATGCATCATCCGTAAATTATTGAAAGAATGTCTTTCAGTAGCTGAATAAAAGATCGCAGAAATATACGACTTTCAGTGATTATGAATTATAAGAATTTCATATAAAATACGAGAAATATTTTTATTCTTCGATCTAAAATAATAAAGTTTATAATAATGCAACGAAATTACTATTTTATTTGCTTGATAAATTCCGAAAGATATAATATTAAATGAAGAATTGGTTAAACTTACGACATTATTGATTAAGATACATTTATTAATAGATCATACTTTAATTAAAAACGTTTTTTATGTGTGTTCATTATTATTAGGATTAAATAAGTAATACATGTATGGCAGCAACGCTTTAACCAAATTTAATCAATGAAAGTACATTCGCCATTTGCGTTATAAAATAAATAAATGACATATACATGAATAAAAACAGGTAGATATCTATGTATCAGAAATAAAAAATATCATTGGTAATATTAATCATATAAACCGGAGAGCAGATCAATGAAACAATAGATGATGTAACATAATACTTACCATTTCTATAGGTGTATGCATAATCCTGAAATATGCAGGTGGTATATTTAATCAAAACAATTAATCAGGCAGCGATATCCAATAGTTCACATAACAAGCAATAATTATAATTGAATGCGCTTGCAAATAATTAACACACAACACTTGTGATTTACACACGTTAACTACAACTGAAAGTGATACTTCATCAGTTGACGATAGATGACGTGTTATTGGGTTAAAACAGTATTTTTGCTAACCTTATATACTTTATTAATTAGTCGGAAAGTTAAATAAACCTAAAATAATTAATTTTAATTAATCCACTGTGATGTGCAATTACTAGTGATGTGCAGCTATAGTTTATAAGTATGCAAACTGCATATTTTTGCGATATGATATATATATATATCAAATTTTTCTACGTTCGTATATTTTGGAACAATATTCCTGCAAAGCTCCTTAACATTGACTGATTCTTCCGAATTTTACTCCCTGAATACAATTATACAAAAATCGTATTATTAATAATTTAATATACTCGTATATATTATTTTAAATAGCTTTTCTCATACAATCAACACAAATGAGCTATTTAGATCTACCAACATGGTCAACGTCATGAATAAATACCCAAATTTAGTGCTAATATTGTTATTCCATGCTTTAAAAACATGTGAAGTAGGTATTAAATGACTTTGTTTTGTGCGAATGCTATATATAATGATTCAAATTAATATTTTAGCTACATTCACGGGCTTGAAAGTTCTCCATTGCGCCCCCCAGCGCCTAGATATCACCATCAGTCCCATGGAACCTCTTTTCCATCATCTCTGCACTGTTTAACATATGTTGACTCAAAACTAACTATTTCTTTAGCTCTTTCTTTAGCAATACAGCTAACTTTTCGTATAATATGTCATACAATCATAATGTCTTCAAAGAGCAGCTTAACCCTTTCGCATCGGTTGTCGGCATATGCCGTCATAAGATTCCCCGACCGTGGACATCGGTTGACGTGATATATCGTTTTTCTACTTTCTTAGAATAGTTTTTTATGCATCATCTGATAGCTAAAGGATACAAGAACCAATATGATATATTAAAATAGACCAGATAAGTACATTTATGCTTCAAATACTAGTTTTATAATTGACAGTATAATTTGTATTCAAACCGAGCCGTAATGAAAGGGTATATAATACACAGTGGAGTATCGTCAATACCTATTTAAATAAATGTTTATTTTCTATGTTCGATAGTCATTAAAATGAAATGGTGTTTTATGTCAACCATTTCTCGTACACTTAGGAACTGTCTGATGGAATACAGGCCAGTAAACGAGGGTTATCCTGCAGGTGTTGACATAATAAAGCCTGCACGGTTGAAGTGTGTTGACAATCTCCATTGATTTCACCTCGGAGATGTTACGCAGAAGGAAGCATCGTTAGAAGAAAAAACATGCGGAGTTAATATTTATAAATGTTTTCCTTGGCGCCTAGACATACAGAGTGATGTGATAAGTTATAACGTTTTGTAAGAAAATGTAGGTTCTTGCTCTGTAACACCAAACCACAAGGATCAAGTGAGAAACAAACATAATCTGGTAAGGCTCACTTAAACTTATATGTATTATTAAGCTGCGAGATTCATAAATTGAAAATAATAATTTTAATTTATTTTATTGCTTCTATTTTTTTAATAATCAAATTATAAGTCTGTTAATTTAAAGTTTATTAAAAATGCGCGATTGAAAAGAAATGTTTTTAGTAAAAGTCGTAATTTGAATTCATTCCCTTATCTGTTGATTCCGTGCATAAGTGAATAATAATATTTTTTAAAACCACGTTATGAATATTGATTGCGAATTCTCAGTGGCAAATGTAATTGTGTAGAACAGAAATTGAATTTTCACTTTAAAATTTTTCTTGCATTACTAATCGAATGCTTTTTAATACTAGCATGTTTCATATTCAAAGCCATTTCACATTATCAAGTGATTAAAATATTAAGTTTTAACAATTTGTGTATAAGATTTGCCGGCGGATATAGCTCAATGGTCAAAGCGTTTTGCTTCGAAAGCCAAAGGTCGTGGGTTCGATCCCCGAAAGAGATTAAAAAAAAACGATTTTTATCGATTATATATATAATAGATAGATCGATTTCTGAGCTCTTAAGTACCCACCCCGGTTAGCGTGAATTCGATCACTCACCCATAAAATGCCAGTCGTAGCCTATCAATTAAAATTGGTGGTAGACGAAAGTTGTCCCGTGAAGACGACCCATTCATAGTAAATTCCTCTAATAATAAGGATGATGCATAAATCTCGGGCTGTAGTCTATGACTTTGGCGGATGAACACTCCACATGCAGCGCTTAGCCATGTGCACCATGGTAAGCGTAATAGAATTCTACATAAATAATACATAAAAAAATAAAATAATAAGCGATTAATACGATAGATTATTGAAATTTTTCACTGGAATATGACAAAGGTATAATAAATAAAATGAAATATGCGTCGCTTGAAAAAAAAAAAGTAAAGGTTTATTAAATCAAATTAAGCGATTGTAGTTATTTATATTGAATTGACATACATAAGTTTTGCAGACGAAAACGTTGTACGAAAATAAAATGAATACGAAGTTGATGTATTTTATATTGAGTTCTTACTATACAGGCGTATACAACTGGGATGGGCAGCATTTGTACTAAAATACAGCAACTAAAGTACATTTTTAAAGCGAAAATTCTGCAATGCCTTAAAACTAAGGCGCTTAAGCAATGCATCCTCTCTGTATTAACTTATGGCGCAGAGACGTGTAATCTAACAGCAAGTCTTACCCATAAAATAAGTGTCACCTCACATGCTAGGAGTACCCCTAAAAGATGCAAAAGAATTTGTATACCTTGGAAGTACGATCACCTGGGATGGCAGAACAAAAAGAGAAGTCAACAGTCGAATACATCAAGCAAGGCTAGCTTTCAATAAAAAAGCCAAAATTCTTGAGTCAAAGAATATTTCTTTAGGGCTCCGCAAGCAACTTGCCAAAACACTTGTTTGGAGCATCTTAATGTACGGCTGTGAGACATGGTGCTTATCTGAAAGTGATAAAAAAAGACTAGAGGCCTTTGAGATGTGGTCGTACAGAAGAATTCTCAGAATTTCCTGGAGAAACCACGTCACGAACAATGAGGTTCTCAGAATAATCAAGGAAGGTAGACAACTAATAAGAACCATCTCAGAGAGGCGAGCGCGATGGATTGGTCACATCATGCGCTACGATGGTCTCCTTCACGATATTGTGGAGGGGATGGTTGAGGGTAGAAACTGTAGAGGGCGCCCTAGACGGGAGTATTTGCAGCAAGTATTCGAGGACATGAATTGTAGTGCTTATGCTGAGCTGAAAAGGGTTGCGGAGGACCGAGAGGAATGGAGATCGAGTTGCAAGATTCTGTTGCTGCAAACCAATCCACCGGATTGATACTACGAAGAAGAAAGGTCACCACCGTGCTATGGAGAGATCCATGCTCGGAGTGTCGCTAAAAGATAGAATCCGAAACGAGGATATCCGCAGAAGAACTCAAGTAGTGGATGCTACCCAACGAATAGGCACACTCAAGTAGCAATGGGCAGAACATATCTGTCGAAGAGACAACGTTCGATGGGGAAGAAAAGTATTGGAATGGCGCCCAAGAACTAGCAAACGAAGTAATGAGAAGATATAAAAAGAATAGCGGGAGTGACCTGGATGCGGCAGGGGATCGAAGAGGATGGAGAGTCATTCGGGAGGCTTACATTCAACAGTGGACGGATACAGGCTGATGATGATGATATATATTTACGCTATTTATCGTGTACATTAAGATGTTGTTATATAAGATAACTGCTATTTCGGACAGAAATATCCAACACTGATTGTGCCAACTAGGATAATGTCTTCATCAATCTAAATCCATCAAATTATTGACAATTTACTTTACCTTCCGTTTGAGTGTCCATTCGTCTCTCTCCTTCTACATACGTATCCATCCTCACTTGTTGGCTATAAACATCCCTCCATCGAGCTAGAGGACATACGTGTTTATTTTTAGTTTTCGCTCTTTAAGGACTTATTTCCGACTATACGTATGCCTTCAGTGGATGCATCCCGAACAGAGAGTGAACAAATACTTTTTTATTGTATTAAAACGAAAGAATAAAATGTTGCATTAAGGTTATGAACTGACAATACCCGGTGAAAGTGCATAATTATAATTGTTATTAAAAAAATAATAAAATCAAAATATTTAGATTCGATTCACATTTAATTTTAATGATTACATTTTTTGGACTCCCTGAAGACCCTTTGTTGAAGATGGTCTTCAGATAGTCCGAAACATATAATCATTAAAAATAAATGTGAATCAAAACTAAATATTTTTAGTTTGTTAATTTGTAAATTTAAATTAATTTAAAATTATAAAAAAATGATTAGTTACAAACACATTATTATAATTATCATGTATACGAGTATTTAATTTGTTTCACGTATGTGAAGCATATAAAAAATAATGGACCTAGAATAGATCCTTGAGAAAGCCTCGATTACATTGTGAGAAGAGAAGGAATTCTTATCTAAGTTCTTATCAATTCCACGAATTGTTTAAGGTGAGTAAAATAATGATATAAAAATATAAGAAACTAACGGATACAGCAAAAGTGCTTAGTTTAACCAGAAGCAGATCGTGATTAACACGATCTTTAGTTTATAAATCAGTTTAAATCGAGTCTACCAGACGGATTGGGCTAGAGACGTTAAAGGATAACGAATTCGATTATATAATATATGCCAAAAGATTTGTGACAGTAAATTTTCCGCTTTTCGGGAGGATTCAACTAAACGTGACGTGTCCCTGTGGTGAGAGTGCCTTTGGCGAATATGCATGCCGGGCTAATAAGTCAAGTAAACAATACCCTTGTTGAATATGTAGAGCCAGAATGTTCGGTGTGTATAACTTGTAACTGTTATAATTAAGAAACGGTTGGTGGGAGTATTGTGGTGGCACACAACCCAGACAAAACATTGATCCACGAATCCACAGTTAACTATTTGATAGATTCAGGCAGTTTACAGACTGACACGAGGATTCTGCTATGAGCTGGTGATCAAATCATCACACTGATTGGTATAATACCTTCCACGAAATCTAGAACAATGATTCGTGATCGTGATTGTTATAATTCGCAGAATTTAAATGTTTTTTATGCGAAGATTGTTTTTTGTTGTTGATAAATTTAAGCTGTATCATTGAGTCTAAAGTACATGTTTTAGAAAAATGGGTTCATAGGTAAAGGTAAGAGGTTCAAGAGGAATGGAGATCGAGATGCAAGTTTCTGTTGCTGCAAACCAATCCACCGGATTGATACTACGAAGAAGAAGGGGTTCAAATATTTTACTTTATATATCCAATAGTATTTCATGGGTATTATGAAAATATTTTCAGAAAATTATAAAAAATGCAGGGGTTTCGCCCTAAGTAATTTCGTGATCAAATTGAACAGAGTTTCTCTTCCGCATTTAAATGTTTTTGACATAATGAATTGGCGTGGTTTTTCAATAAGTTTATGGAAACAATTATCGTGTATATAGTAACAATATGTTTAAAAGTGCTTACATAAGAAATTGACAAACTTATACGTACATCACCTTTTACTTGCACGCCGACTTCGAATCAATATAGTTAAATGTATTGTATATTTTTTTAATTCATAAAATATTCCATTTGCTTTAGGCGTATACTGTGTTTAAATCATATATAGATCTTCTTCGTAGTATCAATCCGGAGGATTGGTTTGCAGCAACAGAATCTTGCATCTCGATCTCCATTCCTCTCGGTCCTCCGCAACCCTTTTCAGCTCAGCATAAGCGCTACAGTTCATGTCCTCGAATACTTGTTGCAAATACTCCCGTCTAGGGCGCCGTTCTGCAGTAATGTTCGAACATTCCAGGTGGCATATCTTGTTGGCTGAAGGTTTTTCTTATTTGTCTTGGTTGTTTTGATGTATATATATATATATATAGAGACAGATAAATTATTCTTCCAATAGTTTGAATCAAAATAAAATACTTTAGCTGGTTTAATTAATTTTCATTCCAAGAAAAAAACCGTATAATCAAATACGCCATTTTCTTTTATTTCCTAGATAAAAATGTAATATTATTAATGGCCGGGGCAGGACTAGATCCGGCGCTTAGGAGGGGGAAGGGATCTCGACCACATCACTAGGAGACACAGCACAATGGGTTTTAATTAATGCTGGCGATTAATACGGTTCCTGAATTCTAGGCGAGATATTAATAATGTTCTCCGACATGCGAACAATATTATTGAAATGTCGGCCTTCTGCATTCTAAATGTAGGGAACAAGAACTTGATATCACATTATTCTTCATCTACAGCAGTTTCATTTGTGACTGAACACGATGATGGCATCCAATTTAATTAATTAATTATTTTAATTATAATAAAGTAAGCGCACAGAGAAAACGTAAAGATTATTAATGGGCTTCGTGTTATAACACCACACCTTATTGAGAAATGTTATGTTTTGATTTCTTTAAAGCACTCACAATCGCTGTCAGATATTTTCGTTTCAAGTATGATCAACGTTATCGTACAAAAATTTAACTTAATACGCTCTTCGTTTGATGCCTATGATGCTGAGAGCACGGAGACTTAATGAAAAGGCAGCTTGGGTTGCGATCGCAAGTGTTAATTGCTTCCTAATCATTAGTAGTAATTAGGTTGTCGAGTGATACTTCTTCGATTATTACATATTCACTTCATAGTTGGAGCGTTTGGTCGCCACAATTTCCCGCAACATTCATGATATTTACATCGTTCTAAGTCTCTACACCTGAAGCTCCAACAAGTACGTACAACAGAATGGTTATCGACGATTATATGCGACTAAGATTTATGTGTTTGTGTTTCAATTTCATTGAATTAGTTCACCGTTTCCGAGGTCTGTATTAGGTAATATTACACTAGGGTAAGCTTTTTTATTTTCTTTTATATATATGTTTAGGAAAAACACAGTCTTCTCACTCTGCCATAAATACCTACTACACACCGCAGTACTCATTGTTTGCCGGTACGCTCATAAATATTCTGGTTACTATTTTAACAAATTGCCCGTATTTTCGACAGTAGTTGGTTGGCTCAGAAAATTCCCAGACGACAACTACCGAAATTCCTAGCAAATATTTTTTTCTCTTTGTTCTAAATAGTGATTTCACAAACAAAAACGTTTTAAGAAATTGTATGTAAGCTTTTATGCTAAAGGCATGCTTGAAACATTTAAAAATATATTTATTTGATTAATAATTACAATCGTGATATTTAAATGTTATTATATAACATAAAGATGTACGTATAATTATTTAAACAAATGTATATATTAAAAGTGAATACACAAGGAAGGACAATGCTATGATGGCTAGTAAAAATGTTATGGCGTTGTAAAATTTAAATGTCCCATATGCATACAAACATTTTTTTACAATTGCCCCTTTCCTGAACTAGCAAAATATCCCTACACGTGTAAAGTTCATTTTTTCATCGAAGTGTCTAGTTGTTATTGTTCGTAAAACATGTTTACGTTAAGTATTTTACACATAACCACTAAACGTAAAATTTTAAGACATATAACAATGTACTACAAAATTTGTTTTATTTTTATACGAACACAAAACGCGTAAAAAGAAGTATTTTTTTATGTAAGCACATACAGGAGAATACCGACAGATGGTGATAGTAATTCTGAAGTCTCATCTGTGGAATTCTATGACGCTTACCATAGTGCATATGGCTAAGCGCTGCATGTCGAGTGTTGATGAGCCAACGTCATAGACTTTAACCCGAGATTTACGCATCATCTTTATTATTACAGGAATTTACTATGAATGGGTGGTCTTCGTGGGACGACTTTCGCCTACCATCAATTTTAATTAATAAGCTCCGACTGGCATTTTAAAAAACCTTCTTTTTAATCTCCGTCGGGGATCGAACCCATGATCTTTGGCTTGCAAAGCACACAAATTCTTTGACCATTGAACTACAACCGCCGTATGTGTAAATACATATGATATAAAGTGTTTTTAATGCTGTGAAATATTTTACATACCGCCATGAGTTTTTTCAAATGCTTTTTCCAACATTTATTTACTTTTGATATTAATATCATACCCATACTCGGTTTTTCTGGAAAACGCTACTGTGGAAGAAAGGGATTTTCTGCACTGTTGTTACGACTGCACTTTTAAAATACCGTATGTTTTCTGGAAAATAAATTCTACGAGAACTTTTAGCTTTCGAAATTGTATTTATACAGGAAGTTACTCGTACAGCGTATATACGTATAAAAATGAATGTTTTCCAAACGTAATTGAAAAACATTTTTATGATAATTTTTTAAAAACCTGAATATACGAGTATATTACACTAATTAAAATACTTTTACATTATAAATACTTACCGAATAAATATGCAAGACATAAAATAATTAAAGTAACTTACGGTGATATTACATTTCTTTTATAATTGTCAAGGATGTAAATGAAAGAATTTTTAGATTTATTATACAATTTTATACGAAATATTTCGGCTCTATCGGGAAGCCATTTTGAACACAATATTCTTTCATTAACCTTATTAATATTCAAGAAGTATCCATTGAAAAATCTAAAAAAAAAAATTGTTTTAAAAATTGTATATTCTTACTATTTTACTTACATACTATTTAAAGGTTTGTTTGAAATCAAACAATCAACTTTTTATTTAACCCCTAATTTACTGAATTATTTAATAATGTATATAATTTACTGATTCTTTTTATACGAATAAGTGTTGATGGGATATAGAGAAAAATTAAGAATAAAGTTTTTTCTAAAATAAGCATTTATTTCAAAGTTTTATTAATCCGACTGCAAAGTCCCGTCAAGGTACAACTACAGCAAAATGCACGATCAATATTGGATTTTGTGGTATGGGACTTATAAGTCCCGTCAGTAAATAAAGGGTTAAATAACAAGTATATAATTTATTACCTTCCTGGTATATAATAGTACATCTGAATAAAGACACATGAGACCCCATTTAAAGTATAAATTATAAAGGAGATTAAACTCGTCTTTATCTTTGCTATTGATTTTCATGCTGAATTACATTATTTTTAAATGAAGTCGATGCATTATTTCTCGACAAGAGACATTCAATTGAATATTATATTAAATATGTCGTTACAGTGTATAAACGAGTACTTGAGTAAATAAAGTACCATTATAACGTGTGCCACAAAGAATAACAAAGTAAATATTTTCCTTTGATAAAAAAAAATAATCTAATTAGGTAATGGATATTTATTAGGTTGCTTGAAAAATAATTTCGTATTATCCCAACGAAGGACTTAATTTTTCATTAATCGTTATATATTTTGACAGCTGATTTAGCAAAGATTGCCTTTGAAGTAGTTCGATAGATTATACACATTCATTTTCGATTGCTACCTTTTCAAATTTGGAAATTGATGAGCAACATTTTCAGCGTAATTTTTTTTTATTGCTAACTTTGGCTCAGGAAATTTTGATGTTGAAGGTGCATTAAGTTCTGAAGTTATTCATTTAAATTACTTTCCGTATAACCTAATAATAGTGTTCTATTAACACTAGTGCTTAACCACTTCATGCTCGCGCTCGTACCGCTGCGGGAAAATTGTCCACGTCGTTACGCTCGCGCTCGCACCGGTACGAGCGTTCACTTTCCGTTCTTGCCGCTCTCGCATATGTTTGATGTTTACGCATATACAAAAAAGGTTCGGCTTCCAGCTGTATTTATCAATGACTTATGCTACACCACACGTCTTTCAGCTAAAAAAACCCAACCATGAAGTGGTTAATAGTCTCCACAAATAAGATAAAATGTTAAAAATGTTAAAACTTAAAAATGATGACTAATTTCGAAAACCCGTAGCAGATGCTTTACAGATTATGACACTCACAAAGTAATCGCTGACCTTTGCCATCAAGACTCGAGATATAAAACAAGAGTAAAAGTAATTGAGTTCATAGGTGGAGGTAATCATTTACGCTCTAACAATTCCCCACGGGCTTCAATTAAAAGACTGTTATAAAATTATTGAATGTTGACCCAAGACACTTGCACTCTTTAATTAAAACCACCAAAGCAGTAGCGCATCAAAAAAAAAAACAAACGTACAAAATATAACATTACTGTATATATACATTTTTTATACGAGTAATATCAGTTAGGGCCCTTTCCCACGGACGTTTTGCAGGATCACGTTTAGTAGTATGTATACGTGCTACTGTGGTAACATTCACATGAGCATCATGTTATTATCATACTACTAAACGTGATTCTGCAAAACTAAACTTCCGTGGGAAAGGGCCCTTAATCCGTTTTTCATTCTGAGCTATTATTTTAGATACCAAAATAAACTCAATTATTCAACCACTTGCAATGTAATATTTTTATGTTCGTCGTCAAAACTTCAATGAAGAATTACTAACAGCTCCTGGTTTGATCTTTCGACTTTGCTGTCATTTTTTATTTTTTTTACTCAATTTTATCAGAATAGATTTAAAATATACGTTTCCTTTTTCTCTATTCTGATATTTTCCTATAATCCGGGCTTATAGCCTTCTTAGTAGGCAAGTAATCGTATCATACAACTAAATCTGGTGTGTCTGGCTTTGTCAAGAAGAAAGATTTCAAATCGTTTCATACACGAAACCTACTAAAATTTGGTTTTAATCATTCATTGCAATGATAATGGCATATACGATTACATACAATTCAACTTATAATAAATGCGCAAGTTCGTGATAATTCTAGCTATTTGTGAATTTGTAGTCACTTTGGATCCGCCTTTGCGGCTAAGGCAGTATTGTACGGGGGTGTTCAATTATAGTGGAGTGAATGCCCTGCACTTATATCCCGGCTCAGCAATGGTAATGATCTACAATGGCTGTCTCTTGGAATTCCTTTGGAGATTCTTCCGATGGGACTAATGTCAGTTCAAAGTTCAAAGCAGGTCCATGATATTTATTCATATAATATATATGACGGGTATTATGATTCACTTCTCGAGTATGCTGCTTTGCGGGTTAGTATGACCCAGAGACGTGTTTTATAAACATAAAATTGCACAAATGATTTTGATGCATAATAAATGCTTTTTAGATGGTATGCTGGTTATGTCGTTCATATAAATTTTCTAGTTAAATAATTTTAATATGTATTTCAAATACTATATCAATAATACCAATATAATCAATTTTAAAGTTCAATTTTAGATAATTATATACTTTTTTGAAAGAAGAAATTAAATAAACGCTTTGTTTAACACAGTGTATGTGTGTGTATGTTATCCATTTTCCACGATGTATTGCTTTATGCTTTTTGTATTATAATTTAATAGCAATCTCTGTAGTGGTGTTTGAAATACCGGACAAGAAAACAGTTCGCCGCACCAAAAAGCCATTCATTACAAATTTGGCCGCAAAAACGTAGTAAATTACCTGAAAATAAATATCAGTTTGCCAAAAATAGCGGGAAAATGTCGGGGTTTGTGTGTTTGCGATGGAATGGATAAACATGTGTTTTACTCAATTAAGGACACACCTCTGTGCGGCTGGTAGGTGTGCATATAACATATTTGCGAGTCGCTCCATTACAGGATATTTCCCCTCGGGCCTTGGGTGTTGTACCGAAATAAAATAACGTCAGCCGCTTTACAAATACCAACTACACTCAGAGTAATGGACTGGGCGCTCGTAGTGGTCGAATACTTGTATATATATTTTAGGGTATGTATCCAATCGTACGCTAAATTAAATTGAAATACATTCCACATCAATGTTTTACCCCGGGCAACGTCCAAATTGCACGAGTATCTGGTTGGCTAAGCGTGTTGGCAGCGGTAGATGATTTTCAAAGTCATCATCTGCACATGACACCAGCGTTATTACGCATATATTTTACAGGGTGATATAGGTTCATCTCTTATGAGAGTACCTTGCGTTGTTGCAGGTTTGTAGGATGGGGGATTGCGGGTTGCTTCAGTTGTCAGTACACCGGGGGTCATTGCAGTTGACGGAATCCACAAAGAGAGACCTTGTAAAGCGATTGTAATGTTGGCCGTACTGAAGGATAATACAAAGACTTTACCTACTAATTAGCCCGATCAGCCCTGGTTAGGTAGGGTAACATAGGTACTATGGATGGAATAATTTATCAGCCGGTGGGGTTGAAACCATGAAAATCATCTCAATGTGACCCACAAAACAACAACACATATTTTCAGAGCCATTTTTTTAACATTTTCTTATGAGTGGTTGTACGAAAATAATATCACTACCATTTCAATAATTTAAATCAAAGAAAATAGTGAGATATAAAGTATATATATTTTAAGTCGTATATTTATCAAAACACTATGCGAACAACGCATTATTCATTTGTTTCGTGATATATACACTAAAACAAAAAAAGTTCACATATAGTAAGCATTCTAATTACACAAAAAGTGTATATGCCGCTAAATCACAAAAATTTAATCGTACTTTATGAAATAATTGGATCTTGGATTGAATATGGTAATCAAAATCATTTTCAAGAGACAGGTATTTTTAAATATAAAATTTCATCTTCATGGAATATTTTATTGCGATGTTAAACCCTAGGCAATGCTTATTATTGTTGTCTTATTAAAATCCAGCTCAGAGAAAAAAATATTTCCTAATAATATTTCAGCATTCTTTCTTCCGTACAGCCATCGAAGAGAAAAATAATATAATTTAGGTGACGCGGGAAAACGTAATAATAGATAATTGAATTCTGTAAAATTCAATAAAAACGTTCCTTCTACTCGAGTCTCGATTGTTCCACTTCATTCTGGGGAGATAGGAGTGGCTTTGGGAATAAAAAATACAGCACACTATTGAATTATTATTAAAATAATCTTGTAGTGCTCTATTTACTGTTCGGAATCATATTAATAAGACCGGATCGAAAGCTTTGGTTGTTTTATATTTTTAAATTTATTTTCCAAGTATAAGTATAAGTGCCAAGCATTTTATATGATAAGAATTTTGTATGAAAAAAATGCTTAATTTAAGTATGTTATTACACTTGACATAACATAATTGTAATTTAACATACGATCATAATATAATAACGAGGCATTAATGAGTTGAACTGCGTAACAACCGGGGGGCGAGGCCTTCATTTATAATGTTTTATTTTTATTCGTCACACGAGTGAGATTTCATGAGAATAAATAAAAAAAATATGTACACACACCTTATTTATTGTAAACCTAATTTGACAATTGTGCAAGATTATAATTTTATAATTGTCATTTAATTTAATGTATACTATTATGTTATTTAATTTTATATAAATTAAAAACAGATTAAGTTTCATTCGAATTTTCTTAATCTGATTACATGTTCATCTTTCTCAAAAGTCTCACTGTTAAAAATAATGTATGTTTTTACAAGCATCGATTTTATTGAAGCGAAATAGTAACTTTAACTTTATTAAAAATATATGAAACATATTCTTATTACGAGTATATATAATAAGATATGCACTGCAGTCCACGGTTTATTAATTCCGGGAAATATTCCTGTATTATGAAGCCAAATATTTCATTAGTTTTCCTACCGTTTGACGAAAACTTCAATTATAATTAATATTAGTCAAAGCTTCCTGAAATTACCCTAGCACCGAAGTTGAATATTGAGATAAAGACATGTTTATCAGTGACTAAAAATCTATCTATAAAATCAAAACGTGATAATATCACCAACAGTTTAGTAATTTATGTAGTATTATACATTAATAGCTAACGATTATGAAGTATCATTATTGAATTAATACCAGAATACAGACAAAGTTTATATTTATATATCTCATCTATCATGAATATGAAAAATATTATATTAAAAAAAAACATTACACGAAAATAAAAAAAATATGGCATACTATGCCTGAAACAAATTCATATTTACAAAATAATATTAGTAAATAATTTTATTTTATAAGAAACTAAATAATGTCTAATAATTGCACAAATTAATATTAAAAAACTAAAAGTAATGAAACGACTTTATAAAATCAAGATTCCCATTTATGTAATTGCTTATATTTTGATAAAATCGCAGAAGTTTTATCGCTGCCTATTTTAAAGCAGCTTAAGACAGTTTCACTCGCAAAAAATTGAGCATAAAATTCTGTGTACAGAACAGCTTAAGAGAACGTAAGAGATCTACTTGGAGAGTCAAAGCCTGCAGGTTTCAATGAGCAGAAGCTAAAAGAAAAAAAAACCGCTTTGACATACCGTTTTATATTAATTCTGCGAAAATACATTTCCAAATAGAAGTTAACAAAACTAAACGAGAATACTCACTCGTATAAATACAAAACGATACATTGATAATACTACTTTTAAATAAAAATTAAATCAATGTATCATAAGTGAAAATTAAATGAAACAGTGCGACTTAAAAGCTTGGAATTGTAATTCATTTATGTATTTATTAAGGAGATTATGTTTTCAACAAACAAGATAAATTTTCGGTTTAAAGCGTTTCATGAAGCTTTCAGTTATCGGAAATAACAGTAACACTACAGTTTAGTATGACACTCCCATTCAACATGTATTTATTCGTTCAGTATTCGTTTTATTTGGTGAATGCATGAAGAAACAAATTTAATAAAAAAATATTTTCAGTTTTAATAAATCATTACAAATGATAAAGTGAATTTTACATCGTTATTTTTATAAATCATGTTTATTTTCTCACTCCATTTTTTATTTTAAGTTTATGCTTAATAATAACAAAGTGAATTTAAAAAAAAACTCTTAATCTTCTTCTTTTTCGTGTCAGCGACGTCAAATTATTTTTGTCCAGTATCTGGCAACGTCGATAATGTGTTGCCCAGCATTAGGTCATGAGATGTGCAGTGTTTTGGACACATGGAGCAAGATCTTAGGTGAGAGGTGGTCTGCAATCTCCACAGTCGCACAATAACTCTTAGTCTAGGCTCGCTTGGGACCCTTTACTGGACGCACGCAAAAAGCTACTTGTTAGAGAGTGGCTGAAGGCCTTCCCGTGATTCTAGGTGCATCATTTAGATGTCAAATAGACCTCAGTCTAAAGCTGCGAAGTTAGTATACTACAGCGAGTCATGAATTGCCTTCTTTGGTAACACGTCGCTAACCACGAAATATGTGGGAATGGATAAGGAAATGATAAGGTTGGGAAATGGATTCTGCAGCATGGCAGACATCAGTTAGGAGTCATTACTTTCATTACATTCTTAGTCTTGACTACGGTATGTGATATTTTAATTCATAATCTTAATCATAAATAAACATAATTTAATTCAACGTAAATTAATTTCAACTTACAGTAACGCGATTCATGCAAACCTTTTCACAAAGAAGTCACAATAGCAAAGTCAACAACAACTTAAAGTGGAATATTGCAATAGTAGCGTACTATTAAATCTTTTTTTTTTCAATATTAAACTGTACATTGAACTGGCGTGTGTGGATACTTGATGCGTATAGAAGAAGCCTATGTTTTATTTTTGAATATTCACGCTCCACGCGCCAGGCGAGGCGAGAATGTTTTATTGGGTAAAAGATTTCCCTTTAGTTTCTGCGATCGCTTTTCAGTTCCGGTCAAGTATTGATCTTCGGAATAGGCAGCTCGCTGTAAGGGTCCTGGACCCGGCGCAGACCCCAGCGAGGGACGTGAGTCGAGGAACGCACGAATTAACCCCTTTTATTAGACGAGTTCGAGAGTTCGAATACGCTCTAATTACCGGCAATACGAGTGTATCCTATTCTATATTTATTGCCTGACTAATTTATACGCAATGATAGTCTTAACACATATCATACACAATATATATAGCAAATAATAACATCATGTACTCGTATATTCAAGAAAATTTAGCATTTTCCCTGACTATTTATATTTAACAAATTAAATTATATTTACAAGAATCATGACTTTTATATAAATTAAAATATTTAAAATCACTAGAACATATTTAAACAATAATTCTAATAAATATAAATGATTTAAATCAATACTTGGGGATAATTCTATAGTTTTTTGAGTGCAGCTTTTTCCATATGCATATCTAGAAAGTGCTTGTTTTTTGTTGTTGCTTTATTTGTCATTTTTTGAGATTAAAAATACTGTCTTAAAAGATATGATTTTTTATTTCAATTTTCAAATATGCATAAAGAATACTTAAAAAAATATGTAAAACAACCAATGTGTATACATAATAATAAAAATGTTAGATATTTTCAAAAATTTTATAATATTAATACTGTATCACCCATAAAATAAAGGTAATACGTTCTATGGAGAGATCCATGCTCGGAGTGTCGCTAAAAGATAGAATCCGAAACGAGGAAATACGCAGAAGAACTCAAGTAGTGTATGCTACTCGACGAATAGGCACACTCAAGTGGCAATGGGCAGGACAAATCTGTCGAAGAGACGACCGTCGATGGGGAACAAATTTATCGGAAAGGCGCCCAAGAACTGGCAAACGAAGCATTGGCCGACCCAGATGAACTGACGACATAAGAATAAAAGCGGGAGTGACCTGGATGCGGAAGACGATCGAAGAGGATGGAGACACATGCGGGAGGCTTACGTTCAACAGTGGACGGATACAGGCTGATGATGATGATGAATATTAATATAATTTTAAAGTTTGAACTTGTAGACGCATTTCGGTGTATCTGTTCTGGCCATTTTAAATTGAAAATATTCAGCAATGAGAAGCAAAGCAAATATAAAATAATGGTATTATTTAATTGTTTGATTATTTTGTCTAAATGCTCCAAAGAACGTTTTCCGTATTTTAATAGAAATATGTGAAATGGAACTGCTTGATTACATTTTGAATAATTGATACTTAAAACTTAAATATTTATATATATATACAAATAAATGCAATATTACTAAATGCCTAATGAAAAAAAATAAGGGATAATCTGAATAAATGATAATCCTTATTTCAGTATATTTATTTGAAGTCTGTATAAATATATTTGAAGTTAAATAAAACGATTATAGATTTTTTTTGCAAAATATCTAGTCAAATCTGCGCTTACTAGCAATGATGCTTAATATATTTTTTAAATTGTATCATATATATTCATTACATTCAACTAACTAGAGTGGTTATTTCTTAAGAGACCATCACACTAGTTTCTAAAGAAATCATCAATGAAAAGGAACAAAGGCTTCGTATGATAGTAAAACGTTATTAGTGCTACGAATTTCAAATCAATAATAAAATTAATATTTTATGCTAGTAAATGCAAAAATTATGAAAAAACATCCCTATTAAAATAATGTAATACTCGTGTTAAACACTAGACTTAAATGAATAGGATTATATATAAAATAAACAATGCTAGCAATTAATTATACTGTTAACCTTTCCTCCCTGATGATGTCTATCGACTACACATTGCTTGTAATAACTTAAATATTTCTGTAAATATAATACACACAGGGTTCAAATTTTAGGTATTCCTCCTTAATACATTTACGTATTGAAAAAATAAAATATTTATAATAATAGGCACTCATCGGGAGCAGGAAATATTTTTCTAAAATCCGGAATAAATTCACCACTACAATCAAGACGCGTGAACTGTTATGAATCATTGCACCTGCCGGAAGTGTGTGCGAAAATAAAATTAAAAAATACACAGATGCGGCGGCATCTATACTCCTCACTCTCGCTGACGTACTAATATGAGTGAGCGACACGGGAAACCTCAGTTAGTCGCCTAGTTCGAAATGATATCGGCTCATCCATATGTCGACAGGCCAAGTAATGTTAGTATCTCTCGGAAGTTCAAGCGCGAAGGTGCGTCTGGCTGTTTGAGGTCTTCGTCTGATGTTTTGCATGTTTTTAGCTATTAAATGTCAATTATTACTGCTTATTGACATCAACTATTGTAAAATTAAGCGATATCTTTGAATATTTTCATTTTTTCGAATTTCTACTCATTTTATTCACTTTAAATCAGAATGTGTAATGAGTTGACACCATCGGAACGCGCGGAAGTTTTTAGCATCGTAAGGCGAGGGTTAATAAAAGATTATTATTCCTGTAGATCTACATTCTGCAATGATCATAACAGTATTTGCTTGACATATTGCTTGATTCATTCTTAACTTGATTTAACCAGTATGGGCATGGCTCTAACGTAGGCTCAAAGATCTAAGGTACTACTAGTAGTAGTATATTATTATACTCCACTCGATTTGTTTTGAAATACCACTGCTATTTGTTTTGAAAAACTCTGGTTAACACGTAGAGCAGTGCTTTTCAAATACATGTATGAACCATAGGCGTGAAATGAAAATATACATTGACAAGTATTCAAGGATTTTAGTTGAGTCGTGTGTGGACTTGTCTATAGATAAGAGATTTAACATATCTGACATTTGGGAGAAAAGTATGATATTATCATTAGTAAATTGTAAGGAAAATAAGTGTTTTTTTTCAATTAATAATGACGTGTTTAATAACGATAAAGTGCATGGGTTTGTGGTTTTAATGAGGCCGGCGCTTTGAAAAATTTAATAACTCATTGTTAACTTCATGTGACATTATGTGTAACGAGGGCAATTGAAAAATATCGTCGAGATAGTGAAACACATTTAGTTCGGATAAAAAATACAGGTATATTTATATTTCAGTGATGGTAAAATCAGCCCTACACAAATATTATTATTTTTCTTCCATATCCACTATAAAACATATGGTCAATAGTTTAAGCATATGTTACACAAACTATCGCCATAAAGCCACCGTGATCTCCACTTTTTTCAATATTCTGAATTCTCGGATCTTCAAGAAGTATATTTTAAATACAGTTCAATATTACATTTAAGGATGAAATATGTTTCATTTAGGTTCATCTCGGCTCTAGACTGAAAAAAATGTAAAATGACAGACTGTTGTGTCATCTCCCTAACTTCGCCATTTTTCACAAAGTCATTTCTCTAAGCTACTTATAATGAAATATTAAGCTAATCTTCTGATCAATTAAAAAAAAGGATAATAAACGCATAAACCAAACTTTTGCATGATCACCGTCTTGTATGAATAAAATATATTTTACATGTCAGTAATTGTTAAAGGTTATATGTTAGTATGTAAATTATAAGGAAATATAATATATATATTATAATGTGGATATATTATATACATCTAAGTACTCGTAGATCAAAATTTAAACCATAACGTTACAAGAAATAATATTGTTTCAAAAATAATTTAATATTTCTCTTTTTTGCGAAGAAACGAAAAGCAAAACCGCGCACCCTTTGAATTTCGCGTATTTAATAAAATCAGATGCAATATAAAAAGTTATCACACTACAGGCCGGGCTGGTTTCTTCCTCGCTGCCTGAAACTTTCACGTCGGCAAAGGGGTTGGAAAACACTGTCTCGTACAAATGGAATTCATTCGAAACCCCCTAGTATGCTCAAACGGGATAAGAGTGGGCGATGCGGCGCGAGCGGGCGGACGAGGGCGTACGTAAATCCTTTAGGAATTCCGCAAACGTTCCCCTTAAAAACAGTCCCGGATCACACATACATATCTATAAGGTATATCCGTTTCCTTCCATGCAAATCTACACAGTATATCCGCTTCCAATATGAAAGATATGACCACCATAAGCTAATGTCAGAGACTGCTGCTTACCGCCTGAATCTGATCTGTTGTCGTAAGACTGCATTACTTCCTAAAATTACACCAAATTATTTAACGGTAAGAGTACTTTGGTATGACAACAGTACGAAGATTTTATTTTAACAGTGATGTTTCACGACTTATTTTATTATGTTATGTCTTTGGTAATGTATTTTAATGCTTCTATCAAAATGTGCCAACCAAAGATTCGAGTGATCAAAATACATTATTGTCGTCTTAAAAGAATAAGCTATACATTTGAAAATTTAGTGTATTCCTCGAGTATTTACTAAAATAATACATATTTATAAGAATTTTAATGTTTCACGTGCTTACCTTAGAGCGTGTACCTATTTTCAGTGATTTTATGTATTTTTACTTTTATATTTGCCTGGATTGTGGTAAAAAAAAATTTTTAGTTAAATGAGAGGGCAAGTTTACTTAGTATATGTTTAGTCATTTATTACAAGCAATCGATAAATACGCGTGTATTATTTTGTTCTGAATTCGCTTCTGCTCGCATACAACAGGGCGTGTGTGCACGCCTATATACCCAGTAGGAAAAATCGTTTCCACTTGGGGTTTGACATGCCGGGGCCTGGGTGTGCTATTTTTTTCGGAAGGAAATTTCGCCGAAAGGACTCAAAGGGTCACTAACCCACGCACCGAGGTGGCAGGTGGATATTACAAAAAACACAGGATGTACGAAAACATTACTACACAGAGATATTTATATTAATTATTTTATATTTATTTTATTTTATGATATTTACATAATATTTACTTAATATTTGTAAGAAAGAGATAAAAGAGCGTTTTATTTGCTGAATAAACAATAAGTTTTCAAAAGCTCCTTTTGGCCTTCATACAAAAATTTATATTAAAACTTCAACATCAAGTCACTATCAGAAAACATTGTCCGATAGCAATAAAATTTATTATGTGAGTTACTAGGACCAAACCACATAAAAATAGAGGGTGAGCCGAATTCATTTCGAAAAAAAATATTTTCCCATACATAGCCTGGGACACCTTAATGTATATATATATATATATATATATATATATATATATATATATATATATATATATATATATATATATATATGTATGTATGTATATATATATATATATATATATATTGTATAAACATTTCTTAAAGTATAGCAATCCTCAATGTGAAGAGATGATATCTATAAGTCTAGTAAAATTGAAAGTCATCTTCCTCGGAATTTAAGAAAAAGAGAAAGAGCACAACTTGAAAGATATTTCAGAGGAATTATTTTTTTCATAATTATTAACGTTATGTGTCGTAGAATAATAAATGACACTTACTAAGTTGAATCTATATTTCATAAATAATATTGTGTCTCGAAAAACAAACTTAAAACAACACACATTATGAATCAATGTTTTAGAAATAGTGTTTAAAATTTAATTAAATTCCAAAGTAAATGAGTTCATATGAATATTTGCCACAATGGCTGATATTACTGCAAATATTCATTCGCAGAATGACGATATTAAATGCATTGCGCGAAATGTAAAGAATAATTTCAATGAACCAGTAATGAAATGTTGCGGTGTTTCCTGGGACGGCGTAAGTAAATCAAATTAACAATACATACTATAATTCAAAATAGGATACATGACTATAGCCATGCGGTTCATTTGTGGCTTAAAATTTCATAACTGATATGCATTAAATATATTAATGCTCTGAATTTTACATTCACATCGAGTATTATAACGTGATTATAAATTAAATATAAAATTTCATGTGTTCATAATGCAATTTAATAAATTACGTAAATTGTTCTGGTATTTTGGTGTCTTTCACGATGCTTATATAAATACAAAAAATTATATAAATGTGGAAATAAAGGGGAAAATACCACATTAAAGGTCTTAAAGACATCCCACGTATCAGCAAAAAAATGATTGCATCTCAAGTAAAATTTTCCGGATATAAAATAGTCCCCAATCGGATCTCCGGGTGGGGACTGCTCGAGACAAAACAACCAAGACAAATAAGAAAAACCTTCAGCCGACAAGATATGCCACCTGGAATGTTCGAACATTACTGCAGAACGGTGCCCTAGACGGGAGTATTTGCAGCAAGTATTCGAGGACATGAACTGTAGCGATTATGCTGAGCTGAAAAGGGTTGCGGAGGACCGAGAGGAATGGAGATCGAGATGCAAGATTCTGTTGTTGCAAACCAATCCTCCGGATTGATACTACGAAGAAGAAGATATAAATACTGCAATAAAAAATACAAATCAAGACATTAATTTATCTTTTATGTCAGAAAACCGCTTTAAATTTTTCTGTGTTAAATAGAGTCAAGAAAACCAGTGGCTTAATTGTTTTTGCCTCACCCTGTGATATTACATTTCACAAATATCCAGCTCACAAATGCGACCATTGGGCGAAAGGGTTCGAATTTGGATAAATAGCACTCGTGTGTGGTGGCGTAAAGGGTGAATAATTATTGCAAAAAAATAGGTCACCTGATCCTGACATCTCCGCTTTGATTTATCCGTGATTCGCACTAACGATTTATGTTAAACTTTTTTGATGAATTAATATAATGCATCAAATTTCTTATGAAGAAGTAATAAAACATTTACGTATAATTATTTTAGCAAAAAATTGTCAAGCAAATAATTTATATATTGAATTATCTATTTTAACCATACCATTCAAATGGGAACAGGAAGTTTAAAAAAATGTGAATGGATTGTAGGCAGGTATATAAAATTGAATTCAAGTTTCATAAAATTGCTGATTTTTCCGTTAAAATATTAAATTAAATTAAAGGCTTATAATATGAAAATTCTTATTGCAATTAACGACTTCGCTCTAGCCTTTTAATAGTTTCATAATAACATCAAATAAAAAATATAATGTGTATCTGATCATACGTATCACTCCAAGGGACTTACTGAAGTAAGTCGAGGGCTTGATAAATCCGATCGTTGACTATTATCTTGAATGCCATTCATGTAGTGTTCTCCCGTCCCAACCTGGTTTCTACACATACTCCTGTTTACCAACACACGTATATCCTTAAAATAACTGGTACGGCTGCAGTGGTGAATATCTTGCTGAAAGATGTGCTTCAACATGTTGCGTAGCGCCTCGTTGGATCTTATAAGCAATAACATGAGACCTTAACTACTTAAGACGTTGGCGAACTTCTTCTGGCGTTAAACAAGAGCAAACTAGAAAACCAGCTAAGAGAAAAAACTTACAGTTTGAGGGTTAGGTGTGGCTCAACAACCCCATCTTACATAAGATACTAAGACCCATTGTACAAGGGTTGTAATGCTAAAGAGCATAAATTAATAAAAATATTTTTTATATCTACGATAGTGTCGTTAATGCTAATTTTTGAAATCTCAGAAGAAAACAACAATTATCAACCCTTCAAAATAATTACTTCGTATGAACCATTTAATTTTTAGAATTGCTGTGGAAATTTCGTCATCACTCTCAGGGCGTTAGAATAATACTCAACTTACAAAAAATAGTTTTATAAGGCTTAGCGTATATTTTAAAATAAATTTCAAATTCAAGAATATTACAATGTTCAAGAAATCCGTTCTTACGCGACACATTTAGGCATAAAGGCATTTACCTACTTCTTGTTTGCATAAATTTCTATGGAAAACTGTAGATGCGACAGATATAATTTTATGAATATTTATAGAATAAGTGAAGAGATGTGGAGACCAGGAAGGAATATAAATTGTCTATTCCCACGATCGAAGCGCCAATAATGTATGCACAGTAAAAAATACTGCGGTGTAAGAAGCAAGTTGGCATAATACACAAATGAAGAGGGGTTTACGGTATTACTTTAATATATTCTTGATCATGATCGAGGTCGCCTTAAAAGCATCATCGAACGGAGCAAAATTTGTTTTAATGCTAATTTCATAACGATATGGTCTTAAATACATTATGTAACTTAAATAGCGTCTCGCAGTCTGGCTATAAGAGTAATAATATAATATTATGTAATCGTATGATGAGGAGGTTTTGAAAAATACATCCGAGAAGCCCTTTTTTGAAGAATTAAATAAACACACATTTTAATGAAAAAATGTCAAAAGATCTTTATTTCACACTTTCGTTGGAAAAACAAACAAAATTTAAATTCATATTCGAAAATTGTTCTAAAAGTATTGGTTTAACATATGATCTATGATTTATCTTGAAAGTAGAATGTTATTTTAAAGATCATTTGTATTGATGTGAAATCACGTCAGTTCATAATCCTCACAGGCATTTTGTCACAATATATTGGGTGTTTAAGTTAGATTCAAGGAAGATAGGCACCTAGTAAGAACAATCTCAGAGAGGCGAGCCCGATGGATCGGTCACATCATGCGTTACGATGGTCTTCTTTACGACATTGTGGAAGAGATGGTTGAGGGTATAAAGTGCAGAGGGCGCCTTAGAGTATTTGCAGCAAGTGTTCGAGGACATGAGTTGTAGCTCTTGTGCTGAGCCAAAGAGGATTGCAGATGATCGTGAAGAGTAGAGATCGAGATGCAAGATTTTGTTGTTGCAAACCAATCCACTGGATTGATACTACTACGAAGAAGGAGTCAGATTATTAAGTATACATCCAAAATTTTGTAAATAACGTTAGGTAGGATAAGCTTTGATTATTGTACAATGTACATGTATGTATATATTGCGTACAAACGCCGCTTCGTTTACTTTGAAGCCATGAGAGTATGGCAAGAAGATTAATAGGAGCTGTATAAAAATGCACTGCAAATAATCTTACTCTGAGCATTATCACATCGTTCCGCGGGGCTTCATGTTTGTGAGTGCTCGGAGTAGCGGGGGGTAGACAAAAGATTATCCGATACATTCATCCCATGGATACTTTCCTCGGATATTGAAATCCTTTGATACCGATACTTCCGTGAAGCGATACTTCGTTATCTGCTGCCTGCATTGTGCAGCGCACGCGGAACAGTGTTTAGCGAATGCACCTTGCAACATGGTTATTACTTATTACCGACCTAGAGTACGTTCTGACTGATTTTCGTTGTCGTTTGACACAATCGGAATGTTTCTCGGATATGGCGTTGCAGGAATTCATTTAACTACTACATTCGCCAATGGCACGAAACGTCAGAAGCACTACACATACGAATTATATACACAGCTACTTTAACGTTCTATGAAACAATATAAAGTAACGACGTGTTTTCCGCTTTGACATTGTTTCAAAAGCAATTTAGTAGTTATGTTATTAAAATAAAAATAAAATATCCATCACTTCTTAAGAGACAAATGAGCTGCGTAGAATTGTCTCTTGATGCAGTCTCCCATATAGAGAACATATCTTACGTGATCCATGTAAAATCAAATGCTTTACACATTTTGAAATCATTAAAAAAAACATTTGTATGATGTTTACATTGTGAGAAATGAATATTATAATTTAATTGTATAAATGTGTTAAAGTTGTACACATAAAGTATGCAGATAAGACCACGTGCATGACGCATCACTAGTGCTTCGCTCTACATACGGGGATACAATATAGTATAAGCATCTGGAAGTGTGTTTACCGTAGAGCTTTTGTCAGATCCTGGCAGTTTTGAGTCGTGAGCACTATTATGATTGCTCAATCGTTGCATATATGCCTATGGATGTGGAAGGCTGGAAGTGCCCAAGGCTGCGTGAGAGGGGGAGTCTACGGAGGGCGGCTGAATAAATGCGCCACTCAGATGTACAAGGGGACAGCGAAGAAAAAAACATCGGTTCCCGGCCGATTGAAAACATCTGACTATTCATGTGAAAATCGTCCAATTATCTGGCTCTTTAAACCGACGTATGATGTTCAAGAACGTGAGGACTATTGTGATTAGTGTATCGATACGAGAAATATCAACGACGTGCAGCAGTATCTAAGATACTTCTCGGAGAAATATATCATTATTTGGATAAGCTATAGTTAGCTTATTGCACAAATGTTGATACACCATGGACTAACCGTCGTCTACGCTGAAGATCAAAGATAGAATTACAAGGTTTTTTTTAATTTAACACAAACATGTAATATAATATAATGGCTTAATGCATTAATATAACACATTCCCCATGATTTTATAATGTTTTTTATTAATCGTTTTACCCGCACACATATACAATCTATGAATATGTGTGTACTAACGTAGAAACTAATACAAACCTTTATAAGCCACTGCCAGTTTTTGATTTAATCATTATTGAAGATAGTCTCCAGGGAGGCCGAAACATGTATTCGTTTAAAATAAATGTGAATCAAAACTATTTTTTTTTATTTGTTAATTTTTTAATTTAAATTAATTAAAAATAATAAATATTGATACATTTTGAATGAAGTATTTATAGTACTCGTATCTTTACGGTAAAATTCAGACAGTTAGCCAATGTTTAATTGCTGACGAATATTTGACCGAAGTATATTTGCCGATTGGAGATTTGCTCAATATAATGTAAAAAATTGAAATATATTATAGGACATATTTAACTTTTTTAAGAAAACAAAATTACGTTTATGTAAATACATCGAATTCAATATAATAATATTTAATAATATATACACATATCAATAATATAGCGTCAAAATGTGTTAAGCAATTAAATTGTAATTGTAATTATTACAATATTTGTTGTAATAAAATATCATTCGGTTGGACCAAAAAATCGAGCGCCTTAATATTCTTTTGGATTACATTTTTTTTTAAAGTGTGTTTTAAATAAGTAATTAAAGGATTAATTAAATGGATTATTCATAATTAATGCTGCAATGATACTGGACTGGTGGTGTAAATGAAAAACGTTTTTCAAACAAATAATCGTTGTACTCAACAATTTTATTGTGTGAAAAGTATTCAAAAGTTTTTACATAGAAATGTTTAACAGCGGTGAGAAAGGCACGTAAACAACATCACTGTTAATAAAAAAAAATAAACCTTTCTTCGAAAAATAAATCACCTTCTAACATAAAAGCGCTTTGTCAGAAATTAAGAAAAAATAATATCAGGTTTCCACTTATACCTTGTTATTATTTTAAGTAGAGTCTCGGTACCGAGAAAGAAAAATACTTTATACACCTATACATTTTTAAATAGCATCAAATGGACAAGTCGATTAATTTAAAAGACTTCAGACAGACAATTTATTTATTTCATGGAAATGCAGAAAAAAACTCGCTTACTGTGTCTCAAAGGATAATTAAAAAAAATACAAGCACGTCAGAGAAGATAGATGAAAAGGCAAAAGAAGTGGATATTAATTACACGCAGCTGAAGAGAGAGATGCAGATTGTGTGACTGTGTAATTCTCTCTGGAGGGTGAATCATTACGATCGATCAGTTGATACAGGGAGTGTGGTGGCTGGTGTAAGTTACACACTGTCTGCCCCGACAATGTCGATGAAAGTGGATGCTCGTCCACCACAAGAGGGGGTGAGGGCAGAGACTGAGCGACACATTAATTAATCAAACTTATATAAAAACCTTTACTACCTGATTATTGTAATACTTAGTAATATGAGTAAAATAAATTTGATGCTATTGATAGATCCAACTTTAATGTTAAAAAGGTATTATCGATATTGTTTTCGAATATATTTTTAGAACTTTAGAAAAATATGTGAATTTAAACTGATAAGAAATATCATAGCAGTTTAAATTCACTCAATAAATCAAGTGAGATAGGCATCTAGTAAGAACCATCTCAGAGAGGCGATCACGATGGATCAGTCACATCATGCGCCACGATGGTCTTCTTCACGACATTGTGAAGAAGAAAGTAGAAGCTGCAGAGGAGATGAGTTGTAGCTCTTATGCTGAGCTAAAGAGGATTGCAGAGGATCGAGAAGAGTGGAGATCGAGATGTTAGATTTTGTTGCAGCAAATAATCCACCGGATTCATACTACGAAGAAGATAAGAAAAGTATTGAAACTGCTCTTATATCAGTAATATTCAATCATTTTAATGCGCTTAATCTCATGATGATTTTGCACAGTTGTAATATCTCAAAATTAAATTATTTTTCGGTCTTAATTTTACTTGTCAATATATAATATATCACAAATGAAGTACACAAGTGGAATCTAACAGCAAGTCTTACCCATAAAACAAAGGTCACTCAACGTGCCATGGCAAGATCAATGCTCGGAGTGTCGCTAAAAGATATAATCCGAAACGAGGATATCCGCATAAGAACTCAAGTAGTGAAGGCTACTTAACGAATAGGCACACTCAAGTGGCAATGGACAGGACATATATGTCGAAGAGACGACGGTCGATGGGGAAGAAAAGTATTGGAGTAGCGCCCAAGAACTGGCAACCGAAGCATTGGCTGACCGCAAGATGGACTGACGACATAAGAAGAATAGCGGGAGTGACCGAAGAGGATGGAGACTCATACGAGAGGCTTATGTTCAGCAGTAGACGGATACAGGCTGATGGTATTCTGTATGAGTGAATGAATTAAGTAGGTATTATTATCTTGAATTATTATATTATTTAAATTGTAAACCAATGGACAACCGCAGGATAATGTTGCATTCCAGTGAAATTATTGTTTGGGATTCTTTCTTTATTAACATTACTGTTATATGGTATACTATACTCCATATTATTTATTAAGCCTTGTCAAAGATATGAAATTCGCGGTTAAAAGATACGAGGTTTCAGCGAATCAAATTTTAGAGTCGTCAGAACGAGCATTGATAACATTGCGTTTTGTTCATGTTTACATGGATGAGTTATTTTTGTTTTCCATGCTAATGTTATCAAAATTACAATGTACACACGTAAAGTAATTTCGTTGATCCGATTAGTTATTATAAATGGATCATGAAATGTTTCTTCAATCTTGTTTTAAGCAAGAACTTGAGAACTATGAGTTTCTTGATTACTTTTCTGACGTCTCTCGTGAAATACCGTTGTTTAAATTCAAGCGACGCGATGCGTTGAGTGATGAAAAAAAGGGTAAATTAAAGTTCGCATAGAATTTTCTCACATCTTTTCACGAATCAAGTGACGGGGAAAACGGGGAGTTTTCTAGCTCAAATAACCGAGTTATCTGTCTGTATGCACCTGATTAGGTAAATGGGGCGGTTGTTTTTTTTTCTCTCGCGCGGTTCAAACTCGCTCATCCGGCAATCACACCTACACTTCTGTGAGGCAATTTTCTCGCGTAATAAAAAAAAATATATTCTCGTATCTTACATTTATACAAAATCTCAACATTATTTATCACATATATCGTATGTTATAATATTTATGGGATGAGCCGCTCCTTAGGACAAAATAGTCAAGACCTCGGGAACGTCGGGCTAATAATTCGATTTCCTTAACAAAAGATTAACAAATATAAAATTACAATAAATCTTTAATTCAAATTCATTGTTCGAAAAAAGAAAATCTGTATTTGAAAAAATAATTGAATAAGCATAAAAATTACATTATCTGGAAAAAATACATTTTAGTATGTAATCTTCATTGATATGTTAGCACTAGCTTTTACTAAGGGGATATCAGTGAACCCAATAAGTGAACTATTTACAAGGGAGCATTCGTATAATCCAACTGTGAAAATAATGAAATATCTTCGACCGTCTCCGGAACGGGCGGTTTTTCCAAGACTTGAATACCCCTGCCGTGCGGAGAGAATTTTATAGAATTCAATTCCTTGCTTTATTCACTCTCCCCCATCCCCAGGCGAGGCAGGCGCTCCAAGCCTGGGCCCGCAGACTTCCTCAGATCGATAGTTTCAAAGCGCTAACCTTATTCCTTCGAAACGAATTTGCAGAGAGCACCTAAGGGAAAATGATCTCTTAGAAAGAACCCAGCGCGACGTTGCAATTAATTATTTTCGTAAAAAAATATATGTATGAAAATATTAATGAATTTTTAACTATGACAAAATGAAGATGTCTAAGTGTCCGCTTAAAGAGCAATTATCAATTTACACAGCAGTAAGATATTTTATATAATAGGCCTATATTTATTTGTTCAGTAAATAATTCAAGGTTTTGGCAGTTGATTAAATAAAATTGCATGCGATCAAATAAATTGTCAGTATTCACTGTGTAAGTCAAAATGTAGTCAGTTATAAATTCAAATTTCAGTAATATACTCAATACAAAATGGTCGATATTTAAATTAAATAACAAGTTTTTAAAAATAAATGGGTAGTTTTAGCCTGACAGTTAGTGAGTAGATGGTCGAAACATGCAAATTTATGTCCAGGACTATGAATAATTAGCACATAAAATGGAAACCTGATCTAACCTAACCTATTATTAATTATTATTCATTTATTATTTACTGTCAATTTATTATTTTCTAATGTCAAGTTATATTTATCTACTCTTAATGTAATTAAAGGTCTTCAAGACATCCCACGTATCAGCAAAAAAATGATTGCATCTCAAGTAAAATTTTCCGGAGATAAAATAGTCCCCCAATCGGATCTCCGGGTGGGGACTGCTCGAGACAAAACAACCAAGACAAATAAGAAAAACCTTCAGCCAACAAGATATGCCACCTGGAATGTTCGAATATTACTGCAGAACGGCGCCCTAGACGGGAGTATTTGCAGCAAGTATTCGAGGACATGAACTGTAGCGCTTATGCTGAGCTGAAAAGGGTTGCGGAGGACCGAGAGGAATGGAGATCGAGATGCAAGATTCTGTTGCTGCAAACCAATCCACCGGATTGATACTACGAAGAAGAATGTAATATTTTTGCTGAACTTTTTGTGTATTTATTATTGTCCACTTTTGATATATGGTCATTTATTGAATGAAATACTGATAATAAATTAGTTACCCTATTTTTAGTTGAAAGTTATATTTAAATAATAGTAAAACGCTAATTAATCATATTTATTTGCATGTAATCAATATCAATCAATAAGTCAGTTAGAAGATTAGGTTTGTTCTCACAATATGTTCTGATCAAACACTGAATTAAACTTTATTACGCAACTAAACTAATGTACGATTGTGCACTACACTATACAGAAAAATTCTCGGAATTTCCTGGAGAGACCACGTCACGAACAATGAGCTTCTCAGGATAATCAAGGAAGATAGGCACCTAATAAGAACCATCTGAGAGAGGCGAGTCCGATGGATCGATAACATCATGCGCCACGATGGTCTTCTTTACTACATTGTGGAGGGGATGGTTGAGAGTAGAAACTGTAGAGGGCGCCCTATTTGCAGCAAGTGTTCGAGGACATGACTTGTAGCTATTGTGCTGGGCCAAAGAGGATTGCAGATGATCGTGAAGAGTAGAGATCGAGATGCAAGATTTTGTTGTTGCAAACCAATCCACTGGATTGATACTACGAAGAAGACTATTATCGGACATCATACTTATTTATACAATTATTATTATATACACTATGCTAATCTGATCTGTACACGCTTGAGTGATTACTTCGTCACTGCTTTGGTCAGTTTGTTGTGTTCGCTAGATAATTCTGTTGTGTTGGTATTTACAATGCAAATTTATCTGGAAAATTTTCATGTAATCAACGTAGGTATTAATGGCTTAAAGCCTCGACCGATCGATCCGGAAATATTAATTAAGTTTAGTTTGGATAATGTCCCGAGTCCCGTCCGGCGGATGCTGCAGACGCCTTCAAAGAACAGAATTAAACTTGAAGTATAATTAAAATCCCAGCATCAATGACTTATGAAATACTTTGAGGATATTGCATTGAAATTTAAAACTAAATATAGTAAGCGCTGTCAAAGTTTTCTTGTAAATGCGAGCTTATTGACTTTACTAGCTAATGCAATTGTTTTCAATGCAGTTTAATACAAAATAATTTATTATGCCTTTAGAGCCCTGTCACACACTGGGTGCGTATTTTGTATCAAATATAAATGAAACATAATTTCGAATGACAGACATCAGATATCGAATGCCAACGGGCAGTTTGCGAGTACCCATAGTATTAAATGGATCGGTTTTTTGGCGTATAAGTAATAATAATTTTAAATTGATTGACACAAATGAAAGCCTGGCAGTTCTACAGCGGACCGACTGAATGTGACTGCGGCGCGGAGCATACCCTGTCACACCTTCTGGAGTGTGCGCTGTGCCCAGGAAGACCTGATGATGGCCGGGAGTAACGCCATCGACGTCGCCCACTTCTAGGCAGACCGGATCTGACCCTGTTGTTTCCGACACGATTATATATATATATAATAGCGAGAGAAAATACACGTAACTCACGTAATTTGACGGTCTTAATCACACGTATAGAAAATATTGTCAATCGTATCAAAATAATCGTCACGTTTTCCACTGTAGTAAGCGTTATGGAGCTGTGAAGGTTTCATTATACTCCAGACTTATCGAGCTTCATTTTGTAAATTCCTCTCCTTCCTTGATGATATTTTATGCAACGCCGTGTTGCACGGGTGTAATCATATTTCAGCATGTTAATACGGCGCTTCCCTACGGGACGACCAGGTGCTGAAAAACTGAATAAAACAGTGAAAGCCGCCTGAAAATATCCCAGAATATAACACAATCATTTTATTGGATTTTTTATGCATTAATCGTAACCCATAAAAGTATTTTTTATTTTTTTTATGTAAACACATACAGGAGAATACCAACAGATGGTGATAGTAAATTTGAAGTCTAATCTGTGGAATTCTATGACGCTTACCATAGTGCATATGGCTAAGCGCTGCACGTGGAGTATTGATCCACCAACAATTTTTACCTCACACTCAGAACTAGTGTCGGGACACTCATGCAAACAGTTGGACTTGCAACAACAAAAACCATGTCATAAGTATATCATGTTTGACACACAACGTCATAGATTACAGCCCGACATTCACGCATCATCCTTATTATTACAAGAATTTACTATGAATGGGTGGTCTTCACGGGTTCGACTTTCGTCTCTCACCAATTTTGATTAATAGGCTATGACTGGCATTTTACGGGTGAGGGATCAAATTCACATCAACAGGGGGTAATAGTAGAGATCAGAAATCGATTAAAAAAATTTTTTTTTAATCTCCGTCGGGAATCAAACCCATGACCTTTATTATTATTATTATTATATTAGTATTTGTATAGCGCTCTTTTATGACCGAATGATCATTTCAAAAGCGCTTCTTTGCCTCTCTGAGTAAAAAGGTGGGCCTTGAGTCTGCTTCTGAAGGATGCCTCTGCTTTAAGCTCTCTTATGCTTTCCGGTAGTGAGTTCCAGGCCATTGGCGCAGCGTAGCTGAAAGCCCGATTGCCAAAGACCGTACTTTCAAAGCAAACGCTTCGATCATTGAGATATACCTGAGATAATCTCAATTAAGTTTTGTACAATTAATCATAATACTCGTATAAAAATTAATTGCATTGAGTATTTAATATTTTTTAAACATATTATTGATTAAGTTTATTAAATATTTGTTAATTGAAAATTCGTTTGTAATAAACGACCAAAATTTATTTTATCGATAGTTAGTATTTATTGAGATTATTACACGACAATGTAAGATTGACTGCAGAAGTAATGAAACCATTTAATTGTTAAAGTAAAACTCAATAATATAGAAAAGAGTCTAAACATACACATCTTGATAAGGATATGGAGAACGTAGGTTTGAATGGACTTTCAAGGAGGCAAATATAAATATTTAAGATGAAACTGTTTATACCAGTGCTCCGCAACCGGTGTGCCGCGGCACACTGGTGTGCCGTAAGCCGATACAGGTGTGCCGCGATCAAATAAGGTAATATTATAAATAAATAATTTTACAACGGTCCTCAAGCTCCCAGCGCCTATCGCCTATTTATGTAGACACTCAACGAGGTACTTGCTTTATTAAGTTCTAAATGAAATTAAAAAAAAGTGAAATTAATCAAATTAATATTTATTTTTGGCTTTTGGTGTGCCGCGGTATTCAAGGTGAGAACTTTAGTGTGCCGTAGAATCCAAAGAAGTACTTTGGTGTGCCGTAGATGAGAAAAGGTTGCGGAGCTCTGGTTTATACGCTCGCGGGGAGTGCGAGCGTCAACATAATCACCAGCATATGCGAAATTCTGCGACCGATAACATAACCCTTTCGCATCGGTTGTCATATGCCGTCAAATATTTCCCGATCGTTGACATCTGTTGACGTGATATATCGTTTTGCTACTTGCAGTACGCATTATGACATCTACGGTAGGAAATTGAAAGTGCAGTCATTACCTTTAATAACCTACATGTATTATTTACAAGAATCTGTAAAGCATGTAAATAAATATCGTTAGCTTTCGTCACAGGAGCGATTTTTCTGTACACCATATGTGTCAATATCACCACATGTATGGAGTTACATAATGAACGTTTGTTAAATATAATAGTTTTTTAATGCATCTTCTGATAGCTAAAGAATAGAAGAACCAATGTGATATAAGAAAATAGGTTAGATAAGTACATTCATGCTTCAAATACTAGTTTTAAGCAAAAAAAAAATGTTTGAAAAACTCACGTCGTATTGACAGTTTAATTTGTATTCCACCGAGCCGTAACGAAAGGGTACAACAAACAAAAAATATATATTTTTGAATGAGAGGGTTACTCTGATAGTGTTGGCGGTTTACCTTACAGAGGACACTCACATAAGCCGGAACGTTCGCTGTCTGAATTCATTCGTAACAAAACGATAAATAACGCACCAAATTAAAAGCCCTTTATATTTAAAAACTTTCGCTGTGCGGAACGATTTTATTTTCACTTTCTCGTTCATTTCGACGAACACTCGGTTTCGAACAAATCGCTTCAGTTTCACATTGAACTTTTGTGCGCGGAATGAACTGCACACTAATTACTGAGAGCCCCTGAACATAACACACCACAGCGCACAGTTTACCTTTACAAGGTGCAGACTACTTCCGGGCCGAACGCCACCGAGATTAAATAAATTTAAATGTACATTTGGTCCACGGAACTTTGTGGATTTTGAAACGCAATTACAAAATTTATGCGAACAATCGAACAAGCGAAAAACATTTGCTCGGTTGTTTTCACACATTGCATTTTACTTTAAGCTACTGGTGTATTGTTTCGAAACAAATCAAAAGGCTCGTCAATGTAAGCATTATATTTAAAAATATACATAAGCGTACTAACAACTAGTTATTTATATAATTCATAAAACATAACTACAAAGATAAAGACTTCTACTCGTCAAATCTTCTTCTAGGGCGCCCTCTGTGGTTTCTACCCTCAACCATCCCCTCCACAATGTCGTGAACAAGACCATCGAGGCGCAAGATGTGACCGATCCATCGGGCTCGCCTTTCTGAGATGGTTCTTACTAGGTGTCTATCTTCCTTGATTATCCTGAGAACCTCATTGTTCGTGACGTGTTCTCTCCAGGAAATTCCGAGAATTCTTCTGTATGACCACATCTCAAAGGCCTCTAGTGTTTTTTATCACTTATATAAAAATCAAATATAGTTCAACATTAAAAGCCATTACACTGTTCTAATAAATATCAATGCAGCTAAAATAAAAGGTATCACAAATACTGATATAAAATGTATTTTTACTATTAATTTATATTATTATTAATTAAATTATTTTCTATAAATTGCAAATATTATAGTGATGCTGTTTTCCGGAATAATGCCGAATATCCTTTATGACTACGCTTGAGATGTTTCTCAACTTATCGCAATATTATTTCTTGCTCCAAGTTTTCCTCGAAGTCTATAAAATATTTTTTAAAGAAAGTCTTTTCATTTTCAATTCAGTCACTTCACCGACCTCATCATATTTAAAGATTTTGTTAGCATTGAGCTTATCCTCCAATCGAACAAAATAATATATTAAATTATTTATTATATATAACACACTAGTCTAATGAATAGTATACAATGCTGTGTATTTCGTATTTTAAATGCAAAATTTTATATAGGTATGAATAATACTCGTGAAAACGTACAATAAACGCATTTTCTGTACGTATTGTGTATGTTTTTATGCACATCGAAAATAATTCAAAGTATGAAGTAATTCTATGCACATTTTATCAGATATTAATATTTTACATATATGTTATTCTAATAATTAAATTAAATAATATAAAAAAATATTGACTTTTATTAAGAAAATACCATTACATCTCATAATTAACATTGAAGTTTAATTAATTAAGTATTTATAAGTTGATTATCAATGCCTTGAGAAATGATATTTACGTATGAATGCAAAAATATATTTAATTAATTAATGCTATTGTTATGCTTAATTAAACACAAGTATAATAAATAAATAAAATGTTTCAGCTTCTAATATAAGAAATGGACTTTAATTAATTCCGTAGAAGTGTGCGTTCGGCTAAATGTTCGTTCAGACAAATGCTCTTCAAGCAGTTATCCGCCGGCCAAATGTCTTTCAGCTTAATTCCTGAGAAATCACATGCTGCAGTTATTGAGCGAATAAGATATCAAAAAGTTGTATTGGTACTTTTTAATTACGAGTATTAGGCAACTGTTGTTAAACACTAACGATTTTTTGGGCATATATTGTAGTTGGTAAATTACTAAAACATATCACATCATATTTCAGTCGTTCATTAATCTAACTTGCATTTTAATGTCTAGCACCTGGCTTTACTTTAGTGGTTTCACAGAAGAATCAGACTCCGTATATGTTTCTTCATTCTTTTATGTTCTTGCCTATTACTCTCTAACTCGCATGTGTAGTAGCCCTTTATAATAGTTTTGTAAATACTCGTACGTAAAAAATTGTGTCTTTAAGTTATTTGACGGTTTTCGAATTATTGACTTACTTGAGGGATTCGTAAGAAATAAATTCATTTAATATAGCTTACCCTCGAGTTCCCTACTAATCTTTACCGATTGATATATTATTTTTACAAATTTAATAATAACTCTTGTTTGTTATCTTATTCCGGGTATTGCACGTAAAGTAAACTTGGCTGTGAGTTTCGTAAACATTCGAATGGTTCAGCTCTGGCCTAAAAATTTCGAACCATGATATTATCATTAGTAAACAAAATTATTTAACACCGATAATGTTATAAAAATTTTTCGGAGATAAAATAGTCCCCCAATCGGATCTCCGGGTGGGGACTGCTCGAGACAAAACAACCAAGACAAATAAGAAAAACCTTCAGCCAACAAGATATGCCACCTGGAATGTTCGAACATTACTGCAGAACGGCGCCCTAGACGGGAGTATTTGCAGCAAGTATTCGAGGACATGAACTGTAGCGCTTATGCTGAGCTGAAAAGGGTTGCGGAGGACCGAGAGGAATGGAGATCGAGATGCAAGATTCTGTTGCGGCAAACCAATCCACCGGATTGATACTACGAAGAAAGAATGTTATTATGTGTAATAATGTTATTATGTGTAATAATGTACACTATCTCGTCAAACTGATTTTATTCAATTAAAGAAAATGATTCATTAACGAGTAAAGAAGCAAGTTAAATATTAAATATATAGTCGCTTTAAAAATATATAAATTTAGATATTGTATTTTAAGCGATAAGAATGTTTTCATAAATGTTAAAAGGGCAGTTTATTTAGTAAACATAAATGTATGTTTAACTTCAATAATAAAACGTAAATATATTCATATGTCTTTTGGATGCTGCGACACTTTGATGAAATGCGATGTTAAATTGTAAATATTGTCAGTTTACGTAGGTAAGAGTTTCCAGAACTTATATTTGCAAGGCAAAGAGACTGCTTTTGGTGTAATTTTATAAAATAGCGTCCTGCGGAGATAAGATGGCGGGCTGAGAGCGCTTTGCTATCGAAGTAACGAACCGTCACTTTGCAATCCTTTCGCGAAGTAATAATCAAAGAAGTCGGAAAAGTCAAGAAACTAAGGGAAATTTATTTTACGAGTGAAGCATTCAGCGGTTAAAATGGAAAGATTTAACATTTTATTTTTGAATTTTTATTTCGTCTTATTACAAAGAAGAAAAAACATATTATGTGACTGAGATATCATTTTAATATTAATTTTAGGATGAAAATACGAATTACTATGTAAATAATTGTAGAAATATTTATTTATAAAATTTATTTCAAACATCTAATAATAATTTATTAGATTTTTATTATTATAATTAATAAACTTGTTTATAGCCTTATTTTTATCAATCGGAAAAGATCTATTTGAGCCCTCTTCTTTTCTCGTTCTATGTATATACTTGGGCACTTGGCGATATCTACATATTTTGATGAAATATTAATTCCATACATAATTACAAGTGTTTTTAAGATGAATATATTGTGTGAAAGAAATTTGCGTTACAAAAAAAAAAAAACAGAAACACTAAGTTATATAAATAATTTATAGAAATTAAATGAAAGATATGTTTTTTTTGTTGATAAAATAAGCTAAATTAAATATTTAATTTTTACATTTATTTCTGGGAATACTAAAGCTTCAAGCTAATAAGGAAATTCGCTATCATCAATAAAATGTTTGTTTCGTTGTCTTTCATTCAATATTTTAAGTGATTTTATTCTTTTAATTATATGAATAATATACGAGTACTTGTTAAATTGTTATGTGTATGTTAAAAAATATATTTTTGTGTTATCTTTCAAGTTAGTGGGATTACATTTAGTCTACGGAGCATAATCTTCCGCGGTGTTTCTGGATCTTATTTGTGCTCCCTTCAGAGCATCCCGGAGGTTAAGAAAGCTTTAGACCTCACAGTCGAGCGCAAAGGGAAATTTGTAAATAAATCACAAGCTTCCTCCTACCGTCGACAAAGGTGGCGCTTTGAACACATAACAATGTATAACACGATATCTCTTTAACATTTATAATCATTTTACGACACATTAACAGCAATTTTTCATTGCAAATATTATATGTCAAGGTGTATATATAATTACGATATTTAAAAAGTTACGCGAGAGAGATAAACTATCGACAAACGACATAAAAACTGTATTTCTGAAATGCTTAAAATGATTTATCTAAAAGGATAAAAATAATTGTGAAATCGCAGTTAAAATGATAAATATTTATTTATAATATATCATTGTTGGTTCTGTCAGTCAATTACAAAACAATTGTGTGAAAAGGATAAGTTATTGACCATACAATTTACAGTAAACATTAAAGTTATAATTGGTTGTGTGATATTTTAATATAGTATTATTTAAACTTATATGGTGAAAGTCATACATACAGTTTATCTCAATATAATCGATGTTTAAAATATCCCTTTCACGTTATTCGATTGTTAGCATTTAACAATGAATTCAAAATAATTGTCGTCAATGTTTTAACAGTGGTATTTTATGTTTATAATGATAAAGTATAAAACTTTAGTACTCGTAATTGATAATTTTAACGTTTTTTCAAATATTAAGGCAGCAATATAAAATAACAATCATATTTACATTTTTTAAATGAAAGTTAACATAACCCTCATTTTAATTCATTATAATTATTAATTGAAATATATATATATTTGTTAATTATTTTCTCATATACATTAACGAAAATAAATTTATACAAACTATAAATAATTGCTTATGAATACTTAATATGTTTTTTTTTTCTTGAAAAAATATGCACCAAACAGATGATGTGCAGCTTAAAAATAATTAATATTATATTTCATAAAATGAATCCACAGTGACATAAAAGTGTTTTATGTTATTTTATATATTTTTATCTGGAGCCAGTGGACTGGTATAATGAAATATCCTCACTATCTCTGGCTTTTTATTGCTCGTTTTGAAAAAAAATAAAAAGAATCTATTAGTGGTGCGAGTACACATTAATACCCCATTAACGCATTATGCACTATACAAAAATGAATTTTCAAATATTTTATTTGATTTTTAAAGGTTTAAATAACAGAATATATATTTTTTTAATTTATTTTAATGAAATGAACTAGTATTTTTTTCTACCTCTTAACCGACCCGACGACTTTATTTTCTAGACAATTCTTTATTATGTAACATAATTTTTCATGAAAGAAATATTTGTGTGCCTAACTGTACACGAAAATCGTAGTATTCTTCTACAATATATTTTTTAAATACCGCAGAATTTTTTTTCAAGCCTCGACTATCATATCACTGGAAGGCCGTCGGGAACTATACTCATACAGATCTTGACTGACTGATAATACGAGATTAAGCAGAGGCAACTAATATATTTGAGGCAACCATATACTAGATCTATAGAGCAGATGCGTAATAAGAACAATAAGAATATATTTTTAAAAAAAAGCGAACGCCACCATTACATCGATTTAAGATAAATAATATTTTATATTAGGCCCTCTGCAAAGTGATTTCGGAGATAATGCTGAGTTTTACCTGGAGCGGGCCGTGAGTTGTAAAATGTCCTCTTTATGTTTGCGTGGCGAAGAGGGCGACGTTGTTTACGTGAGGGAAATGTGACCTCGGATCCCTGACAAAAAACCCACCCTTGGAGTCGGGTCTTTCCATTCGATATCGCTCCTTACATCTCGCAGGGCACTCTCTCCCTCTCGTGGCTTACAGAGACCGTATAATGTTCCTTGGTTATACGAGACACTCAGATGGCAGTCGGTTTTTGCTCGATTTTCAAAATATAAACAATATATGGCTTAATAGTTATCTTGAAAAGTCATACATCTTCATATAACAAAAGAAACATCCACAAATATACTGATTTTTTGTTTTGTATTGCTGCCTTTCATTTTAGACTCCACTGGCTGGTAACTATTAAAAAAAATCACTCCAATAATTATTAAATTCGATAATATATCAACCTTCTAATAGAATTATAAAAATCGGATTTGAGTTTTTTGTGATAAATTATTTAGATACCGTAAATATTTGTCGTGAAATGTAAGCTTTTTTTAATGGATTTCAAATATTAAATTTATTTATTTTTAAAATATGATTTTAATTAATAGTTTTTTGTTGTTGTTATACTTACTATCATATGCTTAGCATAAATTTGATTGAATGCTTTTAAAATGTATTAAAAATATAGTAATAAATATAGAGTAAGGGCGTACAAAATTAAGCATTATTTAAGTTGAAAAATGTTTACTTCCTATTATAATTTATTAATGAGATCGATGATTATTTAATTGATTTATTGGTGTATTATTATAAGTTTTAGTTCATTTTATAACTTTAATAATCTTATGGTTGTGATGGTTATGCAAGAGCACCGTGAAAACATATTTGTATAAAAACAGGTATAAGAATGCAATTATAATACAAAAATAGCCTTCGTACAATATTGGTATTGTTCCAGCAATGCTAGTTAAACACTGCACGTGTACAATTTGATTAATTCAGATCATGAAATACGGAATGGCGAGTAAAAACTACTTACACGGGAACATAAAACAATAATTTCATATTTAATGGCACCTGTAAGCTAACCTGAAACAAAAACCATTTAAATTTTTGTATCAATTTTAATTTATGAGTAAATGGGAAGAGCTTGAAGCATTTCGTTTACTGGGTCTTTTAAGTCTAGGTGTTTGGATCTATGACGATGTCAGACCTTCGACGCGAAATCGCTCGAGAAGAATAAATTGGAATACCTAAGCGTGTTCTATCAATAAATAAACAGACATGGAGGAAAAACTCGACGTGTTGCCTATCTATTTTCCTTGTTTATTGTGTCCGTAGCGACCGACCGCCAACATGTTCCTCTAAGCAACAGACATACGGAGAAAACCTAAAAAAAACAACTCCTAGGCAGGTTCTTCTTCGTAGTATCAATCCGGTGGATTGGTTTGCAGCAACATAATCTTGCATCTCGATCTCCATTCCTCTCGGTCCTTCGCAACCCTTTTCAGCTCAGCATAAGCGCTACAGTTCATGTCCTCGAATACTTGCTGCAAATACTCCCGTCTAGGGCGCCGTTCTGCAGTAATGTTCGAACATTCCAGGTGGCATATCTTGTTGGCTGAAGGTTTTTCTTATTTGTCTTGGTTGTTTTGTCTCGAGCAGTCCCCACCCTTTTACACGGAGATTCGATTGGGGGACTATTTTATCTCCGGAAAATTTTACTTGAGATGCAATAATTTTTTTGCTGATACGTGGGATGTCTTTAAGACCTTTAATGTGGTATTTTCCCCTTTATTTGCACATCCTAATGCCGTTGACCACAAAGGTTCATCCGCCTTAGGAGGGCATTTACTACCTCCAGGACAATAGAGTGCCCTAACCAGCTTGACCTGATGAGGTTATCTGGGTTAGGGCAGGTTAAGCAGACATTAAAAACGTGGGACAAGACTACATAACACATTAAGTTATCCATTATATTGATGCACACATGATTCCATTATAATATCATATTAAGACATTAATTCTATGTTTTTAAAATATGCAAGTGTGATGTCTACTTCTTTTATCGGCAGTCTTTTTCATGTGTTCGCTTAGTAGTAAAGTCCGCCCGGCGCAATTTATTTAATGGATGCATTGATCGGTTCTCTTATGCGTTCAAATATAAAGCATTTCAATCGCAATATGAAAAGATCGAGTGATGACTGTCTGCATACAAATTCAGTTCGTTCGACGTTAACACGAGGCCGAACCCAGACAGATTTATCAATTTCAATACAAATGTATTCCTGTTAGTGTTTTGTGTTATATTTAAATAGACGCTGAATCTCCCAGATGCGAATGTGTTTATCCTACGAATAATTCCTTCACAAAATTATATTAAAGCTGTCCATTCAAACATCTCTGATCGCCAATACTTCTCAGCGGGAATGTATTACTTTGTATGTGAATATAAAAATACAAAATTATGGAATAATACCATGATTTTAAATAATCAACATTACCAGTTACTTTAAATTCAAAATAAATGTAAAATAAATGTGCATATAGATTGTATGTTTTTTATAATTTAAAAATTTATAATTTCAATGACATTTTTTTTATTTCAGGTAAGTTATTTAAATAGATGCCTTAAATTTATGTATTTGTATAAATGTTAATATTATATTGTATATAAAAAATATCTTTAATGCTATTTATTTTCATTTTATTTGTAAGTTTGTCGTTGTTACTGGTATATCCATGTAACAAGAATCATGATATGTAAAATGTATATTTAAAATAATATGTATTATTGCATCAACTATTTATTTTACACGTTTCTCTATATCATTTAACGTTTACATTCTAATTTCATTGAAAATGTGACGACAAAGGTTTAAGAAGAAATGATCATTCAAAGGGGATTATTTGTGAAATGGCGATATTGTCAAGAGCATTAAGTTGTTTTGGTCCTCAAATGTCGCCCTCGATAATTCAATGACCCTACTGAACATCAAAAACGTTCAAAGAAAGAACGGCAGAGAGGAAATGAAGATCTGCGATAAAGAATACAGACCTTCTTGATACACTTTAGAATACGTAAATAGGCACAACGTAAAGTTACCTGAGACAGGTACAAGACAAAGAACGTTTACTTATCGTGTATTTCGTCCGTTAATTGTATTTAGTTATTCATTGACAAATCCGAGTCACTTGGCGCCAGAGCCAGAGCAGGGAACAGGCTCATCAAAGTCATTTTTAATTAACAATTAAGTTACATGAAGGCAAATCTACTAATTAATTACATTTCGACGGTAAAATCTCTGCATAAGGGATGAGAATTTGCAAGTCGGATAATTCTAATTAAGATTTCAGGGTATTTTATTGTAAAAATGTTGTACGGCTGCGATACTCTAACGTTTTCTTTTGCGAGGGGACTTTGATGCACCTCGGGATTGCAAACTTTACTTTACGAATAAAAGGAAAATAAATGTAACCGACAAAGACAACTTCTTCGAGCAGATTTATTGAGGACGCAGCATATACTCACTGATTATAGTTGTGATTACACTGACTGTTACAAAATATATGTCTGATATTGCAATACTTTTGCTCTCTAGTTTTCTAGATTGCTTCAAATTGCTGTCATGAAATTCTGTGAGCTATCTTGGTAGGTTCAAAGACATATTTGTAACCGAAGCACCACTAAGTAGATATACTATTGAGGCTCGTAGAGAAAATATGTGTATTATCTAACGCACATTTGAGCGTAGTAATTTTAAGAGATCGGATAGTTATCCTGATTCTACTGAGAGATTCACAAACTCGGTAATAAGTAAAATGAATTAATCAAATCAACTGCATCTAAGGCACATTATACTTATGCTGAATACACGTATTTTAAAAAAGACATGTTTTGGAAAAAATCACTGCTAAAAATGTTCCTTGACTCAAAAACAATGTTCAGTGGAACAATAGTTATTACTGCGGTGGCATCGACTTGCACCTTCCACACGGTTTATTCCTCTGGGGGTTGTTCTAGAACACGCCATCTGATATTTTAATATGTTTTTCTTTTACGGGGCGAACCTGCGCGCTCGTCCGGAAACATTACGAACTTTCGAGGGCATAATTCGGAATAATTTATGCAAGCATAAAACATACCTTAATTTTAATTTACGATGAAACATAGTTTTGAATTATATGTGTTTAAGCATGCTTAGTTTATCCTATCCGGATTTGGTGATATGTAAATATGACAAACAGCATTGCAAACACTGTGATCATTCAATTTAACTACGAATATTAGTATATTTAACGGTATTACTCCGTTATTTTAAAGTCAACCAAAATAGTAAATGACTGATAGATAAAGTAAGGATGTTTTTAAATATTTAAATGAATGATACTTTCCGAATTAATAATTAATTAAGTATTATTTATTATAAGAGTTTGATAGTATACAGTTTATTTACTCCCTGACTTCTGACTCTGTCTATTACAATTACTTCTACTTGACGAGTCTAGATTCTAGAATATGTAATCTGTAATGGATTATTAGAACACATTCTAAGAGAATATTGCTGTGTGCTTAGAATAAATGTGACAATTCGTCGCTCAGAGTATTTCTTCCGTAATGGTTTACTCACAAACACTATGTCTACTTTATAGTTAGATGATTCTCTGTTTTGAACTGTTTTGAGCAGGTGGTGCGGACCTGTACGCCATGTTGGAGAACATTAGGAACTTTTGAAAGGATCTCGAAATAATTAATACAAACAAAATCCGCGCTCTGCGACAATAGGGCGGCGGCGGCGCTGCTGCGCGGGACAATGCTCGGCTACCACTCTGAGGTTAGCAACAATTATCGTCATTCCCGCTCGAAATAATCGAATTAACGGCCATTTTATTTATGACAATTTAAGCGAGCGCACTTCAGCTCGCATTAAATAGTTTTTACCGAGATGTAAGCATTTCACGTCGATTCAAACTCTATCTTTCTCTAATCCCGCTGTCAATTAGTGACGTTAACTTTAGAGTAAACAATTACCTTGTATTAATTTACTTTGCAGGTGTCTTCAAATGTTCTTTACAGAAAAAAAAAACTGCTATGTAATTTAGGTTTTGTAAAAATAACATATTATATGCATCATTAACCCTTTCGCATCGGTTGTATGTGATATATGAAAATAGATCAGATAAGTACATTTATGCTTTAAATACTAGTTGTATAATTTGTATTCAACCTGAGCCGCAATGAAAGGGTTAAGAGAATATGTAGGTACCATCGTATTGAATTATTTAAAGCTAAATGACTATTTTTTGAAGTAGTTTGTTTTATAACGTCTGATATTTATATACTACCTTTGAAAGTTACATATCAATACGAGTGTGTATAACAAAAATGGTGTATTTATGGTTTAACACATGAATAAGCAGTGTGATGCTTATATATTCTAGAAGAAAAAATACACTTCAAGAAGACACCACTTTTCCCATTTTTCACAAGACACATTTTATAAAATAAACGAAATCTATATCTCAAATATTATTTAATTTATCTTTTGGTATATGACCTACTCGTTTAACAATGTAATGTAAAATATATTCTTATAGAGATAGTAATAGAAATATGATGTCAACATTGTATTTTTAATGGATGTTAAGATGGGTAAATTTTCTAATAGTTAAGTCTCTGTTTAAAATTAACTTACAGTAAATAAATTTAAAAAAATATATGTTTCAGTTCTAACAAGTTATAAATGCACAATTTCATGTTTTTAATGATAAACTGAAAAAAAAAGTTTTCCCTTCTTAAGAAACGGTCTTTCAATGCATCTACGAACATAATTCTGATACGTTTAAGAAACAGGCTTAAAAAACCGAGTAAGCGTCTATATTAAATATACTGTAGATTAGACGTTGTCTAGAACATTTACACAACACAAAAACTGCTAATACTAAGAAGGAATCAATATATTTTTAAAAGAAACCACTTGATTAACCAGGCGCTGCAAAAGAGAAAAAACAGCACACTTCATTAAAACCTCCAAAGAAAAGTTTACTCCTAGTGAAGCTCTTACCGGGAATACGGGTTCTTCCGTTTCATATTACAGGGCGCACCCAATGACCTACTCTGCTGGCAGAATAATTTAATGTGTAGACCACCATTACTCGGCTCCTCAACAATCTTTAGAAAAGGAAATAAATTTCACTGTTACCGTTGTAATCCACGCGCCACTGAGTAGTTTTTTCAGCAAGTGATTCACGGAACAAAATATTTTGCTTAGGAAATAAAAAAAACGCTTTAATCACTTTAATCCCATTATCGTCCTTCTGCGCAACAAGCCAGGAAGGGAAAATAACGAACGGAAAAATTCAATATTCATTTTTTAATATGCACTTCTTATTTATAGCAGATCACTGCACAGTGTTATAAACTGTGTACACTATGTACTAGAGAATCGGAATAATTGCTACGAAATATGATGTTTTATAAAAGTAATTTTTGAATCGGTGAAAATCTCACTAACGTTTTGAAATATGCAAGTTGATAAATAGCCTCAAATATTGATATATTTCACGTGATAGAAGCCCAGTTTTGACATAAGCTCCACGAATTTATTTATCGAAGTAATTTCGTGGAGTCCTGTTTAGCGAGCTTTGGGACTTTTTAATAATTTTTCTACATAATTCTTTACTATAAAGTTGAATAATTGTTTTAAAAACGAAATAAACACTAGTGTGTTTTTAAAAGTTAAATAAAATAAATTGAAAATTTGAATAAAATCTATGAATATCCGCTCTTACTCGGAGAATATATCCACCAGAAATCGCCGCGATGGATTCCACCAATAAATTATTAACCTTGTAGTAGCAAATAAGATGTAATTAGTTACACTATTGCTCAATTATTTAATATATTTATTAATTAATCACATTGAACATTAGGGGATAGAGATTTGTTACAAGTTCAGTTTGGTTGCTATTTTGCTCCAGAGTATTATATGAGTTCGGTTCTAAATAAAGGTAAAAAACAAAGATATATTTATTTCTGTTACAAGTATTTATTTTGCCTTATGATTAAGTTGAGATGTCAGGTTTCCGCAAATAAAAAACACGTTGTAAATATCAACTATTTTGCGCATCATAAAATTTCCAATAATATCAAAATCAACGCACCCCTTGCAAGCCGCTTTATCGACTCTCAGGTAATATTATATCAGACGATAATCGTGTCAGCACAAACGTTAATTGACGACTATATTTATATTGTTATGCAATAACCTGCCGGCTTGATATCGGATCGCCTCGACCACATCGATTGCCAGTCATTGGATATCAATTACGAGGGTGGAAAGCTTACGTTGCCGTTACGTGAATAAACACTTAAAAGATTAAACTGCACGAAGACACCTCTTGTTCAGGCGTAATGACGTTGATTTAACTGTCTTCAATGCACATCAAAGTTTTTATATGCACTCTACATAAGTGCAAGTGGTCAAAGTTTAAAATTATTATATATGCATACACAAGAGAGAGCTACATCTGTAATTATTGTTTCGTATTACATGATAAATAATAAAATATTTTATAAACCACAACAGGCTTTGAAATACAAATTTAACATTTCGTATGTCTTTTTACTCCGTGAATTTCTTAGCCTTTACTTTCTAAGTATCTGAGAGAGACTCTTACGCAAAAGATTCTTGAATTTTGCAAATAGTTAATATTTATTCACTTCTCTCAATTAATTTAGTGAAAATATTATTATATATATACATTAAAATATCTATACCACTAACTACGTTTTAACGACGTTATCGATCCATCTAGTGTATTTGGAAACGATGCGATAATTTATTTAGTAGTAGTTTAAGCTACTTTTTAATGGCAGTTCGCACTCTTTCTGAACATGAATATTCCTACAGTTTACTTGTCATGCTGCGTATTACCATAGTACATGACGCATGTGCGTAGGCTGCCTACAACAGGAGGTGCTTTACTTACATCAAATCCAGTCCGATTTACTAAAGTTACAATTAAAAAATGACGCATACCTCATAAAGTTATATTTTATTTAATATCTGCGTCTCAAATTTAAAAAAATATTTTAGTTATTTAATTTTCTCCCTTTTCTCCCTTACCAGACAAAAGGTTCAATTCATTAATTTAAATGGACCAATGGGAAGCAGTTATATAAATCATAGAATTTATAGATTGTGCGATTATCTGACATAACGTCTATAAATATAGCAAGAAATTTGATTTGTACAAACTTTTAAATAAACTTTTAATATAAATCTACTTCTAAAGTTCACCCGTGGGCGATGAGATTTAAATGGTTTTTCCACAAACATTGATTATTCAATTTCCCTTCCTCAAAGATAAATCTCTTTAAGAAACAGTTTTATGATTTGATAATGTAAACATATATGACAATACCGACAGAATATAAGGAAGAAATCTGATATGTGGATTCTATAACACTTTTCATTTTTGAGCAAGGCATTTGAAGTATTTCAAATTACGGATAAGCGTTGAATCTGGATTGTTGATCGGCCAACGTCACATAATTAATATAATACAACATAAATTCGTCGCTCGACACTCAAACCGGGCGGACGTGTCTAGTCATCCTACCTACAGGATGGCGAACTGTTGCGATTGTGATATCGCGCAAATAAATCGTCGCTTAGACGAGCACCGTTTGCTGCTGGAGAGGCTCTTAAAGGCTGTTGGATGCGGGATGGATGATGCTCTGACATCCGTTGGTGTGGACCCTCCACCCAACCCGACAAGTCTGCCGACTTCCCGCAGAAGGCGCTTACCTCGAGCGTGCAAATCAATTCCGGCTACCTACGCTGAAGCTGTCAACATTCCTGTGTCGATGTCGCTTAACTGTGACAGCAGAGACTCCGAACCTGCCGTCAAAGAATCCGCTTCGAGTGAGGCCACCGAAGATGACTCTTCGGAAGATACTATCGAAGGAGCCCCTGCTGCTTCGAGCAAGGCTCCCAAGGACTCCCGTTCTAAGCCGGGACGAATCATCGTTCGAGGAACTGGAGGACCTGAGTGCTTTCTCCGTGGATGTCTCTCCCTCCCCCCGAGCAATCTTTCCGGAGAAGTTCAACGTTCTAAGTTGAGTCGCGCCTCTCCCGCATGGGGAAAGGCAACAACATTCAGCACGTCTGATGATCCGTGGTTCTGCAGCTCCTTCAAAAAACGTTACTGGAGTGAAGATGGCGTATCTTCACGCCAAGGGCCTTCACCCAGATACATCGGCTGAGGACTTGCAGAGCTTCTTGGCAGCGACCGCTGCATTCAATCCTTCTTGGATGACCATCAGGAGAATTGTCAGCAGGCGGACGCTGTCAACTTCTTTCAAAGTCGGGGGTCATCGCGACTTCGCTGGAGTCTCATGGAGCCTCAAGTGTGGCCTGAAAGGACCATCGTTCAACCCTGGATACGCATAAGACGAAAGAATCGCAGTGAACAGTGGTTGAAACCAACTTGAGTGAAGAAATTGACATATTTAGTGTTATATTGCTTTAAATTCAGTACTGGTGTTTATGGAGGCGAAATGTTACACGTTTTGTTTTGTGACAATAATGCCTTGTTATTTGTGAGTCAATCGTGATATACTTATGACAGGGTTTTTGTTGTTACAAGTCGGGCTGTTTATCTTGAGTCTCCTGACGCTAGTTCTGAGTGTGAGATCAGTGATACTAAATGTGTCAATAAATTTACATCACCACATTTATGTTACCTATTGTATTTATATTATTATAATATTATTGTACTTCAGAAATGCATTGAATCGATAAAATTTGTAATGTTTCTGCAAGGAAAAAAATAAAATTGAAATTGAAATTGAAATAATATACCTGGCATTCACGCATTGACGGTGGTGTTCACGAGATGACTTTCGCCTAACACCAAATTCAATTAATAGGATATGACTGGCTTCTCTGGGACTGTCAGTTCCTCTTGTTAGAAAGAAGAGTCCTTTTCAATGCAGTTTAAAGAAATCGCCTGGGCCTTATCGGGCACGCAGACTTTGTGGCCACTAAAAAAAATTCCACGCATTTACAATTTTTGCTCGTATTTTCGGTGAGAGAATCTATCTTTCATCTCCATCTCTTTACAACCCATGAATGCGATTCTAATCTCTTTCACGGGGTCTTTCTTTTAGCACTTCTGTGCAGTGGCTGTGCACTGATTTAAATCTGAATGAGCGCGTCATCAAGGAGACTTAACTGTCCTCCAGTGTGATGCGGGTGTGAGGCGGGTAAAGTCCATTCCAGTCCAGCATCCTGTCTCATTAAAGCGGGTGCAGTCACTTGTGCTACACGAGATTATAAGCTGCAGTTTAATCAAAATTGGCGCTAATATACAATCAAGGAAAATAGGCACCTAGTAAGAACCATCTCAGATAGGCGAGCCCGATGGATCGGTCACATCATGCGCCACGATGGTCTTCTTCACGACATTGTGGAGGGGATGGTTAAGGGTAGAAACGGTATTTGAAAAGGGTATTTGCATCATCAAGGAGATTTAACTGTCCTCCGGTGTGATGCGGGTGTGAGGCGGGAAAAGTCCAGGATATGACTGGCATTTTACTGACGAGGAGTCAAATTTAAATCAAAATGCAATCGGGGATATTTATAGACCTTAGAGATCAATTAAAAATCATTTCCCACGGGGATTAAATGCACGATTTCGATGTTGTAAGCAAACGCTTTCACCACTAAGACCCGCCGACAAATATTTGCGTCATTGTGCGTTTAAGTAAAGGGAAACGAATGTATGAAAAGAGTAAGTTTTTTGGTGGGTACTGCGTTTCATCTTCTGGTTCCCTTGACTGCACGGCCGCTAGTAGGTAGTATGGATTGAAGAAATTCGGCGTTTGCGTTACAACGGCACGCGCCCGCCGAGGATCCCGCGGGGCGCAGGCGCGACCAAGAGCCACGTGCCGCATGTAATACCACTGGCGTATCAACACCTAACACAGCACCCCGCAGATCATCTAAACAATTCATTGAACCTTCCACTTTCTAGCAACGTATCCGATCCAAGGAAGATAGCCACCTAATAAGAACCATCTCAGAGAGGCGAGCCCGATGGATCGGTCACATCATGCGCCACGATGGTCTTCTTCACGACATTGCGGAGGGGATGGTTGAGGGTAGAAACTGTAGAGGGCGCCCTAGACGGTAGTATTTGCAGCAAGTGTACTATGACATGAGTTGTAGCTCTTATGCTGAGCTGAAGAGGGTTGCGGAGGACCGAGAGGATGGAGATCGAGATGCAAGATTCTGTTGCTGCAAACCAATCCACCGGAGTGATACTACGAAGAAGATCCGATCCATTTCTGGAACATTTGTTTACCACAAATTTCAATCACAGTTTTCAAAATCAGTTGACATTGTCAATACCTTGACTCAAGCCTTCACTGCACGGTGACGTTGAATTGGGAACATTTATTGTTTTCGCTAGCAAGATATATAAAATTGACATCAGTAGTATACGAGACACTTTTGGTGTGATTTATCAATCGGAATATTTAAGGAGATCGGATAAATACCCAGACTCTCCTAGGATTTGACCATTTGGCTCTAAAAGGCGGCGCAACCCTAAATCAACAATATCACATTTATATGCACGCTTTTTGTTCCGTAACCGAAATGAAGTTAAAATCAGGCAATACATATACACTTGGGACCTACATAAGAAGATTCATCGTTCTTGATGGCGCCGTCAGGGGAAAATTGCTTGATATATTATTGAATGCTACTTTTAATTAAGGTGTAGCAATATTTTAGAGACTATATAAATATTTGAAGGCTGATTCATTCGAATAGATCAGTACGATCACTATCGAGAGAGATCGGCGTTACACATTACCACGCGATAGAAGAATTACTGAACACAACTGAAAAAAAAAACAAAGATCTTCGAAAAACATAATTCTCAATATGACGTTGATCTTTTTTTAGGGCTTTTATTTCTCGCAGAATGAGTGTTTCCATGATTACGTCACACACATGATGTCTGGTATTAATAAATGGATTATGCGGTGTACTCGTAGTTTGCCTTCGATTAAGTGAAAAAAGAAAACGAAAAATTCAAATTTTGTTCCATTTTTAAATTTTGTTAATAATACGCTGTGTATTTTTTGGGGCTTTTATTTTTTGCAGAACGGGTGTTTCGATACTAAAGTCATACACGTGATATTTGGTATTAATATATAGATTTGATGTACGATGCGTAATAGTTTGGCTTGGATACCTCACTGGTTTCCTTGGATAAATTCGTCGCGTTTGGGCTCGAGCGGCGGGGAGAGATCGATGAGCCAGGCCAACACACGCAGCCTCCAAGGCGCCTGCGCCCGCCGCGGACCCCAAGGCCCAGTTCAACACCCCCGAAGATATCAAAGAGATCGAAACGGAACTCCAAACAAAACATCTCTCGTGCGTGGCAATCACGTCCGGCAAACCACGAGATGCAACCAATACGATGCAATAAAATGAAAAGTACAAAAACTGATACAATTACAGATTTACAGTAAACAACATCTTATATGACAAAAATAAAAATTGAAAGATTCGAACTGCAAACTTTGTATATAGTAGTACATCATGTACATTTATTTGGCCAACGTTGACCGCTTGACCATTTTGCACCACCTATCGAGTCGAGAAATTAAAACCATCTTTCATATAAAAATCTTATCAATAAACAATAATGAAAGGCAGATGCAGGGATTCCAATCGGGAACCTTGTATACACAATGTACATTTCTTTACCCGACTTTGACCGCTTGGCCATCTTTCACCGTCCATCGAGTCGATAAATTAACGCATTTTATAAATATTAATATGTATTATAATAATAATAATAATCCAAGCTGCATGTTTATTTTTTGAGAATCAATAAATAAATTTTTATTAATATTGTTAATACAGTTGTTGAATATTGATAAACTCGAATATTTTATCTTAATCTAAAAAATATTTAAAAGTACTTCAAAAGAAAATTTATAAATTTAATAAATAAATTATATTTACTGGGGACCAAAATTGAAAATGTTATAATATCAGGTAAATAAATTAAAAAGATCATTCAGTACATTCAAGTTATTTTTAAAGCGAGATTTTACCAGTTATTTTAGCCGTATAAATTTTCAGGCATTTTTTTATAAAAATGTTTTTTCATTCCTACTTTAAAAAATAAGTGTGGAGGCATTTGTGTGTAGAAATTTAACGAATATGTAGCGGGTTATTGTGAATTTTTTAGTATTTGACAGATGAATTCCGGAAAATGTGGCCGTTCTGTAAAAAAATATATATCATCCAAAAATGACAATATTTGCTCGTCAATAACTGTCCGGTTTAGTGGAATATTCGAAAATAATGGAAAATCTAATAATGTGTGTGAATATTTAAATACTCTTCATTGGTAATTTTGGAGTCCATCTAAAGGTTTATCATTTGAGTCTCAGAAATCTCCTGCAATAATTTATTTAAATATAAACATAAAATACCGCACAAGTCTTGTATTTGAGCTTAAATAAATGTAATAATAGCTTAAGAATTGCGCTATTTTAGTGATATCTTCTGTTTATGCTGAAAATTGTGAATTCCGCAGAAAACTCGAGCTCAGCCAACGCTGCGAATAGAAATGACTGGAAAAAGTTTATCTTGATATCTTATAGAACGAATTAGACGAGGCTTCTCGAAATTACTTACTTTGGTTACTGCTATTTCCAAGTTAATCACCGAGGAGTTTAGGTCTTAAATGTTATTATACCAATTTATTTGCATAAGAATTATATATTTCTTAAAATGATAATAATAAACTAAAGAATATAAAAAATAATATTTGGTTAAGATATCTAAATAATCATATTGCCTGTGTTTGTATACAATACGTTTTTTTTATACTTGTATATATCAGGCAATTGTTATTTACAGTTTTTATTTTATTTAACACTTTATTTTACATTTAAAATCAGTTTCTTAAATTTATTCATTCTAATGATGTACGAGTACATCATTATTATTATACTTCAAGAGGTTTAAAATGAAAATCAATGTCAAAGTATATTTTTTTCAGTCTTCTCACGATATATTATTATTTTACATACCTAACGATGTTCGTATAGAAATAAATAATCATTGTAAAATATGATCAATTAATTATAAATATATACAAAGAAACCATACATTCATGTAATTAACAATAATCCAATGGGGAGAGTCTACGATCAGTAACACCAAATCTCGCTGTCTCTAGTCGGTCGCTATCAAGTTTATTGTGAGGCTGGGCTTTGAAACAAAAGTTAGTCCCATGATACAAGGAAACTTTACACATGACAAAAACCAGATCAAGAAAACACATATTATTAAATTAAGATCGCATCCGCCACAAATTATAAACAATACATTTAATACTATTAATATTCACAAATATATATCAATTAATATTGAATAATTTAAGCATTTAAAGTACACCTAATATTATTTTACATAAGCAATATTATAGGGTAGATTGAAGGTTAATAATAATACAGTCAAAAAAGCTTGTCAATCTCACTGATTACTTTCACAAAAAAAATATCCTAACCATTTTCTTCGCATTATTCAATAATGACATCATCGATGGAAGCCGCGTGTAAAATTATTTCCTGGAGTTACGTTTTCTTGTATCTTCATAAAATCGTATTTAAATACAATATAATTGCAATGCGTATTATACTATTATCAAAAAAATATGACATAGTTTCATTGTCCAGAATGTAAAATGCAATTTGCTATATAATCTCGGGCTGTATAAAGTTGGCACGCATTTTTTTATAGGCAGGCATTAGAAAAAATACACAGTCAATGCAATCATAACATATGTATTGTATATTTTAACACAAATTAGTAAACTAATGAACAACTGTAAATTATTATGCGGTAATTGATTTACTGCCTTTTATTTAAGTGTAATTTAATTAATGTCAACGCAATTTAAGAAAAATGATTCGAAATAAAACAAAAATATAATTACTCAAGTAAAACAATCAAGGAAGATAGGCACCTAGTTAGAACCATCTCAGAGAGGCGAGCCCGATGGATCGGTCACATCGTACGCCACGATGGTTTTCTTTACGACACTGTGGAAGGGATGGTTGAGGGTAGAAAGTGAAGAGGGCGCCCTAGACGAGAGTATTTGCAGCAAGTGTTCGAGAACATGAGTTGTCACTCTTATGCTGAGCTAAAGAGGATTGCAGAGGATTGCAGAGAATCGCAGAGTGGAGATCGAGATGCATGATTTTGTTACTGCAAACCAATCCACCGGATTGATACTACGAAGAAGAATAATTACTGTCTATTGATTAATCTTGTTTGGAGTTTAAATCCAAAGAAGCACATTTGAGCACTAAAATTGTTCTTAACGTTTTACTGGGTTAATGCGTAGTGGATGGATATCAGTCTTAATATTATTACTGGATTTATTCAACGTGTTAAGTTTGCCGTTTCAAGATTAGTACACAAAACTGTAAGTCGTTACGTTACACTGTATTAAATAATAAATGATTACATAATTATGTTGAATGTATGGTATATGTATTTATTTAATAATAAAATCCTTTTTTATACGGAGACTCAATGACATTAGTGTAATTATCAGTCCCGAGTAAAGCAGATAGGTCAAGAGCAAATGTAATCTGGCACTCAAAAAAAACGAGATGCCCCGGATGAATGTATCTCGGCGTTCTCCGCTCCGCACATCAAAGCTTTACACCGGCGCTCGAGTACTTCCGTTATTAAGTGCTTCAGCCCCGCCTTTAATACCGTTTTGTGACTTTCGGTGGCCGTTTTTTTCGCATTTCGGAGCCCGCGTTCCACTCTATTTATCACCCCTCGGCGGGACGAACTATCGCGGCAATCTGCTTAGAATAAGGAAGAGTAATGTAGAAACGTCCGCTTTTAAAATGCACCCCTTTCCCGAATGAATAAAATAAGAAATTCACACTTAAAGAGGAGCTTTTTTTTTTAAAAGGGAAAATTGGAAGAGGGCGATTTGGATATAAAGTGTTGGCGTATAAATTACGCGAGAGGACCGCGGACATATAACTTGTATGTATCGACATTAAGAAATGAAATATCTACAACGATATAATAACATGAGATTCCCATCTGTAAAAATATTTTTTCGTGAGTATTTCATATTTTGATATTTTACCACCTACTTTCATTGATTGACTAAGGCAGGCATTTTTTCTAGTGGGAGGATCAGATTCATATCGACTTAGAATATATTTACATATAAAAAGGTATAATGAAAAATTCTCATAATGAAAAATATGTTATAACATTGCGAGTATTTCACAATTACATTTTCATAACTGTTATTATATTAAATAAAAATAATAAGAATCCTCAACTATATGAAAGTACACAACTTTCAGAAAATGATATGAAACTATGTAAACATTCATATTTGATTCAATTATTTTGTAACCTTAAAAAAAATAAAAAAATATGCTTATTGATGCGATACCTTAATTGGAAATTTCTCCTTTAATATTTGTTATTTACCAATGAAATATGTGACGTAACGCTGTTTCAAGTTGAGAGATGTCATATTTAATATTATAAATTCTGCATACATAGTATATCATCGTCAGCACTTTAGAACAGGAGAATAAAGGATAAAATATTTAAAATTCGTACTGGATGATGCCATTGAGATATAATTTTATCCAGTAGACTGTGTAATATTTACGAAAAATCGCTATTCTGAGCGAGTAGCGACTGTTTGTAATAATAAAAAATCGAACTATATGTTTATATCGGGAAACTCTGGTCTGGCCCCTTAGCGGTGAGTCAATTTCCGCAGCACGGAGCAGAAATAAAAATAAAAATAAATAAAGTCGAGGTCTTTTGAGGTGAAATGAGCATGTCCTATACAGAGGCGACAAATGTCTCCGAACTGTTCAATGGAACTCACTCGTGTACTTGATTCAATATTAACTCTTATAGGAGAGGAAATGGCTTGGCTTTTATAAGTATACTTACCGCGAAAAATGAATTGCCCGTCTGCTTTAAATCCAACATAGATTTAAACAGGTAAATGAAATATTATTTTAATAGAAGTGTTAATCATTTGCTCTGCTTCATTACATTACAAATGCAGGATTATATTTTTCATGTTAATTTTAAATTTAATCATCTTCGTAGTATCAATCCGGTGGATTGGTTTGCAGCAACAAAATCTTGCAACTCGATCTCCACTCCTCTCGATCCTCTGCAGTCCTCTTCAGCTCAGCATAAGAACTACATCTCATGTCCTCGAACACTACAGTTTCTTCCCTCAACCATTCCTTCCACAATGTCGTGAAGAATACCATCGTGGCGCATGATGTGACCGATCCATCGGGCTCGCCTCTCTGAGATGGTTCTTATTAGGTGCCTATCCTCCTTGATTATGATGAGAACCTCATTGTCCAGGAAATTCTGAGAATTTTTCTGTATGACCACATCTCAAATGGCTCTAGTCTTTTTTTATCACTTTCAGATAAGCATCATGTCTCGCAGCCTAAATTAAATATCGCTTCATAATTTATGCTATTGAATGTTTGCTGTGTGGTTGATAATTAAATTTGATTTAAAATTACATTATAATTTAACTTACACCGGCTTATAAATATTTATACAATACATTTAATAAATATTCAAACAACAAATAAACGTTTTCCGGTTCAATAAATTTTCATATCCATTGAGTGTGAAAATTGAAAAGCTTGCAATACAATTGTATTTAATACGGTTTTTTTAATACCACAGTACAGATATATATTATCCTTGGGGACTTAAATGTCCTTGGATGAATAAGAGTACAAAAAAGTATAGACAGCTAAATTTAATATGACAGAAACATTGCAATGAACCCGACACTCAACCCAAAGGAAAAAACAATCTCTGGGTAAATGAAACCAATTAGTTGTAGAGGATTTACCCTTACAAAAATATGTCCAAAAAATGGAATCAAATTATTGGTTTATTTAGATATATAATATAAAACATTAAAAACACTATAAAAAATAATGTCTTTATATATGTAAATAACTTCTTATGGTTTCACGGCCAGATTTGATATTGTGGCTTTTGGGATTAACAGTGGGTGGCGAATTCCTTTTTTCCCATATTTCGACCGCCATTGCAGGGGTCTTCTTCAGGGTTGATGATTTAGTAGTAGGTATACTAAATCATCAGAATCTGTAGAAGTATCAATTTAATTATTGAAATTTGAGACAGTAAATTCATAAAATAATTTCATAGATTTTAAATGATGTTGATTACATATTTCAGCTTAATAAATCAAATTGAAGATGTGTTTGATCCAAATACTCTTTTATTCAATAACGTTCTAAGTCTTGATTAAATCGTGACACTTTATGAGTTATGAAAGTATTCTCCGTGTTTTTCTCAGCTCTTTTCGAGAAAAAATAAAACAGGTCTAGAGACTTCCTGCAGTGGCTAATATAAACTAGTGCAGAGCGAAACTGCGCGCTGTTTCGCTAATTTAGCAAGAGCAATCAAAGAATACAAAGGATAGTTTCTCTAAATGAAACACGAGTTTTTATATAAAAATAACACTACAATTAATCTACAGTTTCCAACGGCATTTATGTACCGTATATAATGCGAGTAATGTAGAAAATTAAATCAATATTTTTAGTGATTTTCTAGTATTATCGTATATCATCGCTTGTAATCATACATGAGATACTTTCATTTTATAAATATTCATTTATTTACCTTGTTTTTACATGAATCACATAATATAAGTTCTCTGTATAGGAGACTGCAGTTTCGATTAACTCGTAGCCTTCCTCAATCCATCAGTTGTTAAGAGATGGATAACAAAATGGACCAGGTCACCGGGAGCGTCAGGACGAATAACCCCATTTCCTTAAAAAATCCGATTAACAAATCACCCAAAATATGCCTCGGATACTACAGCAGCCACCTCTTCAAATACTACGACTCCTGGTGTGGAGGTTGCCGGGAACCATATGTACCCAAGACCTTCAGCAACATAATGTCCTAGAACGAGGAACGGATAGTGGCAGGCAGCTGAATGAAATAAGTGGCGGTGATTTTTTATTACCATATGTACCAGATATGGAACGGATTTAGAAAGAACAAAGTTATTTTGATGTTTTTATATAAAAAAAAACGTACTGCTTAACACTATTCAGTCCGATTACACAATATGTGTGTAATCACCAGGCCGAACGTTAAAGGCAGGTCACACAACATGTGTGTGATCGTTTCGCCAACGCTTAATGGCCGACTATACACAGCTTGTGATGTTTTTTCAAACTTTAGTGGCCGATCACACAACATATGTTCTGTTTTAACTTTCGACCATAATTCAAAGATCTCAAACCTTTTCAGTGATGGTCATATTTAATTTTATTTGAACACATGACGATATATTTAGCAATTCTTTAAAAAATCAGTCGGCCTCCAGCGTAAGTTTAATCGCATAACGCGCGGACTGGATAGTGTTAATAATAAACAAATAGTGGTGTTAATTTTTTTTTAAATTAGTTTAACTACCAAATAATAATATGAAGGCATTCAAAAAGTATTAAAAATACATATATAAGCGAAACGTTGAAATCCTTAAATTGTAAAATATTTTTCAGCCTTTCAACATTTCAAAGACCGTTAAGCTATTACAATCAAGCTTTAACGTCGAATAACAACATTTCAGTTTGAATCTCGTTAAATGTGGTAATATCGAAAGCACGCGGCTGCCGAGCTGTAGACTAATAACGGAGGCGAATCAACACGATCGCGGACGGGGTTAAGCCTTATTGGAATAGCGTAATAGCGTAATAGAATGCACGAGTAGGTTTCTTAAATTTCTATCGCCATTCAACTTGAGATAACAATTTTGATAACAAACACTAAATAAATTCGAGATAATTTACCGAATGCACCATGAAGTTCATCTTGATCGATTATTTCTATGGAATTTCATGATTATATGTAATAGTACAATAATTAAACGAAAATGATTATATGGATTGTACTAAAAAAAAAAATTTATGTAAAAAAATACAGGAGAATACATACGGATGGTGATAGTGATGCTGAAATCTCTCATCTGTGGATTCTAAGAACACAAACCATTTACATATGGTTAAGCGCTGCATGTGGTTGTGTTGATCCGGCAACGTCATCAGACTACAGCCCGACATTTACGGATCATATTTATTATTATTACAGGAATTTACTATGAAAGGCTGGTCTTCACGAGACGACTTTTGTCTACCGCCAATTTTAATTAATAGGCTATGACTGGCATTTTACGGGTGAGGCATCAAATTCATACCAACCGGGGGTATTTTAGAGCTCAGAAATCGATTAAAAATCCTTTTGTACGAATATATGGCTTATAAAATATTGTAGATGGATTGATTTACTCATCGAAACATTACTAAAATAATTATTTTAATTCAAATATTCCTATAAAGATTCCCCTACGGTTTATATCATTGTGTTTGCTCGCAGAAGCGAAATAAAATGTAAAAAAAGTGTTATTTTGTGTTCACGTTCGTGGTCACCCAAGCGTCGCCCTGCCTGGTGGCACTCTGCTTGTCGCGGCACTCCACACCTGACGGAGAGATAATTCCCCGTAGGAAGAATCCCCGACTTTACAAGACCCGCGACGCGTCCCCGGGGAAAGCCGGTAGTTTAAGGACGTCAGCAAAAACTCGACACGCAAATGAAAAACGGGAAAATTCTTCAAACGAAAGCCGCCCCGGAAAATCGTCTGTTAAATTCGCGAATGAAGAACTCTTTCGCGACGATTTTCCAGGGGTCAAAAGATACCGCTCAACTCTCTTCAGAGTTTTAACGGCATTTTAATGACAATTATCCCTCTCTGTGTATCTCTCTATCTCTACTTTTTAATGTTGCAAACTTATTTTTAATGCATTTTTTAATAAGTGCACAGCTTTGCTTGAATGTATACTGTGGGTACATTAGTGATGGTAAACACAGCGAATGCTGTTTACATTTAAATTACTCGCTTTTAAGGGCATCCATGCATGTGATTATGAAATATAAAAAGCACAATATTTGAATAGACATCCGAGATTCTTTCAACGCGAACAAACATCCGTTACAATATTAATAGAACATTCAAAATATAAAGACGTAATATCCAAAGATTATGAATTATTAAAGAAGTAAGAGAATAGTAAAATCAATATATTTTCAATGTTTTCAGCATTCACTTTGAGATCCATTACTTGTTTTCGCATGGATCACGTAACAAAAGTTCTCTATTAGGAGACTACAGTTTCGACTAACTCGTAGCCTTTCTCAATCCTTATCTTGCCAAGATATAACTGAGCTGCTATAGTACTTTTTAAGTGGTCTAACCCACTTTTCGTAGGAGAGTTTAATTTTTCTATATTTGCAAACCACATAATAGAAAATAACCAATATGTTTATTAAAATTGTGTTTGAGTGTAAGTCGTATTTTTTATGAATGGTTTTTAATAACATATTTTTACGAGAGGGTTTCTAAGTGCGAAATTATTATTCTTGTATTTTTATTAGAATATTACAGTGTGGCTTAATTGGTTGCCGTAATTGCATTATATTATAATTGTTCATTCTCCGCGAGAATGCCTGGAAATTTTCAAATGAAGAAAGTGCAATTTATGGTTGAAGAACCTTAGGACTTGTCTGGATGTAATTGCACGGAGTGTCTTGTAAAGATTGCTTTGATGAAAGCCATTTGGAGACAGTTTTCTGAGAATAAGTATTTTATACGAAGGTGATTTTATGCCAGAGGTGGGAAAGAAGCTTATTTGCTAGGCAGAATATCTACAAAGGGAATATAAGCCTAAACAATAATAAGTTTTGTCCATTTTTTAAATAAATAGTCTTCGTCTTAGAAAAACACTCTTTTTAATTATAAAGTATAAACTTATGGTGCTTTATTTATAGTCGTAGTTTGAAGGTTGTCTGACAAAAATACTAAGTGTTAAATGATCAAATGAAAGATAAAAATAAATTAATTTCTCTATCAACACACCTACAATAAAATAAGTCTGTAAATCTATATGAACTGATGTGACTATCGATAAAACTAATTTTCTTAACTCTAAAAGTACAATCAACCCTATTATACCATTTAGTCCTAAGAAGCGGTTCAACCCGATATAATAACATATGAGTGACTGTTAATTTTAAAGATCGCTGGAAACACTACAGGAAAAATTTCAGTTTTTTTGACTGATCAGGTTATAGGGGGTTTACTGTAATCAACAGAGTTTAACCTAATAGATTTGAAACGTAAAGAATCATTTAAAACAAAATAATTTGGAATGAATATTAATATTATAAATATTAATTTATTCAATTTACCTTATTGCTTGTTACCTTTAAATCCGTCGAAACCTCAATATGTATTATATGTTTTTTAAGGGTAGAAAATTTTAAAGCAAACTATATTAAAAAGTATATATTAAATAATTACTAATTGTCCATCACACTTTAGGTACCGTGCATTTGCAGCGGGGCTTTCGCGGAATTCAATCAAATGATTATGAACGATTTTTTAAACATGTAACCGTCAGTTTAAAGCGTACGTATCATCGATAACATCGTTAAATCGTCACGAAGCGTCGCCAATTCAAAAAGTCATTCTGCAAACAATTGTCTGGATTTATGATACGATCAGAGTACCGGCAGATTATGTATGTAAACTGATCCGCAGCTAGTGAGGGAGTTGTCGCGCCAATAATCATGCTCGGAGTACTCACCCGACATCGCTCACATCGCGCAAGAGGGGGCTTCCCAGACATCCTTACCTGTAACAAAACAAAAATATTATAATACGAATACAATTCAAGAACAGCGGTTTAACCAATGCATCCTCCCAGTATTAACTTATGGAGCAGAGGCGTGGAATCTAACAGCAAGTCTTAACCATAAAACTAAGGTCACCCAACATGCCATGAGTTAGAATCCGAAGCCCTATTCGGGCATGCAGACTTTGTGGCCACTAAAAAAAAAATCCACGAACTTACAATCTTTGCTCGTATTTTCGATGAGAAAATCTATCTTCCATCTCTTTACAACCGTGAATGCGATTCTAATCTCTTTCACAGATTCTTTATTTTAGCACTTATGTGCAGGGGCCACAATTGTTCGGAGGGGACTCCCACTGGACTTTTCAAATTCTAACTGATCATACTTTGAATGAGCGCATCATCAAGGAGACTTAACTGTCGTCCGGTGTGATACGGGTGTGAGGCGGGTAAAGTCCAGTTAGAATCCGAAACGAGGATATCCGAAGGAGAATTCAAGTAGTGGAGGCTACCCTACTAATTGTTATACTTAAGAGGCAATGGATAGGAAATATCTGGCGAAGAGACGACGTTCGATGGGTAAGAAAATCGTTGGAGAGGCGTACAAGATCTGATAATCGAAGCGTTGGCCGATTTGAATAATATAAATTCATCATCACCATGATCGCTCTTCTAACTGGAGCATAAGGTAATAGCAAGATTCCGCCGAAAATCTCTATCAGCCGAATGCGAAATCTTAGATTTAGCTAGTATAAATGTCTTTTATTCCAAGCACAATTTTAATAGCATTTAAAAAAATACAAGATTAATAAAAAAGGGAAAATCTAAATTCATTTGAAAAATTAAGAAGTGATCAACATTTGAAGATTGCCCGATGAACCCGATGCTCCCGTGGTCTGAAACATTTAGTTCTAAAAGGCGGTTTATTTCTAAAATAAACACATATTAGAAGGGACTGTTACACGAAAAATCGCCGCAAATACTTTATGAAAAATATCCGTTACGAAAAAAAAACGTGCGTTATAGGAGGGTTGATTGTAGTCAAGAAAATACAATATAATTCAGTATTTATATAAATAATTGATATTTAATATGACCAACCACTCCTTCTTCGTACCTCAACTTTAGCACTTTGTTTCTCAGTCGGAGAATATGCGGATATAAGATCCTGCTCCATGTGTACAACAAGCTGCACATCTCAAGACTTAATGCTGGGCAAAACACGGGTTATCGATGTTGTTAAATACTGAGCAGAAATAATTTGACGTCGCTGATACCAATAAAAAAAATTGAATTAGCAATCTCATTATTAGAAATATATATATCACCCTATTCTCAGAATTTAACCGATAATTGTATCAATCTATTGATAATAGATTTTACCAATCATACCTGTACTCGTAAATTCAATTCTGTTCAACCATTTTTTTAGAATTGCTTAAATAAATGTACAACTTCTTATTGATGTCAATTGTACTCGTCTTTAAGATTGAAGATTAAAAAGTGTGTGAAAGTATAATTTTTATTGTACCAACGACAATAGCACATTTTATGCTTAGTTCACGTTTGATCAATGAAAAAGCAACATTGGAAACATAATAAAACTTGGATTGGTCACCGATTAATGCTCGCTGCTCAACGTTTCGGATAACATCCGTCAGCGCTTAAAGCAAGTTAACGTTGAATAATATTGTTTTCAAGTGATTCTGCATTCGAGGGGAATAGAAACAGATTTTTTAAATACATTTACAGTCGAGCGCAACAAGTAGTAAGGTGTTCAAGAACCACTCGAAAGATGTCGAGAGACCTGAGTGTAATGAGTGGAAGCCGGGGGAATAAACGACAAACACGCGGTGGCTTGAATGGGAGATGACACGGAAGGTTGTGTGAAAAATATGAGAATTAAAAATTGACATTTTATTTTATTCAATATGGTTTTGCCTATATCAAGAATATACAAAGCGCATTGCATAAAACGCGGCGTTATGCGAGTATGTGAGCTGCTATAATGTTGCTTGATTCATCAGCCTGTATCTGTCCACTGTTGAACGTAAGCCTCCCGCATGAGTGTCCATCCTCTTCGATCCTCCGCCTTCCGCATCCAGGTCACTCTCGCTATTCTTCTTATGTCGTCAGTCCATCTTGCAGTAGGTCGGCCAATGCTTCGTTTGCCAGTTCTTGGGCGCTATTCCAATACTTTTCTTCCCCATCGACCGTCGTCTCTTCGACATATATGTCCTGCCCATTGCCAGTTGAGTGTAGCATCCACTACTTGAGTTCTTCCTGAGCGTATTTCCTCGTTTCGGATTCTATCTTTTAGCGACACTCCGAGCATGGATCTCTTCATAATATACCAAGAAAATTAAATACATAATAAAGAATATAACACAGTTTACTAAGAAACAGTAGTTAAAACGACTTTTACTAATTTTATGTCTATACTTTTCAAAAGTAAGAGAAAGTATTTTTGATGAGTTTTTTTTATGCAAAGACATAAAGGTATATAGTATGTACTTTTCGTATCGTAGTATATTTTTATATTACATAACATATTAACAGCGCTCTTTCATAGAGACTAAACATTTTGAGCGGAGAGGGATTTCACATGCTCCTAAAATGGTACTAAGGGCAAATGGAAATTAATAAATAGTGTGTAAACTGTTGCTCTCAAGAATGTTAAACGTTTCATTTCGAATTTCTCTGCGTGAGGTCACATCGTTGCTTAATAATTCAGGGCCGGTCTCAGGTTCAAGCATTTTAAGCTACGCGGGATCCTAATACACGTCTATAATTTATTATGTCAGGGTAAGGGAGCTCGCTATGCTGTATACTCGTAGTTGCAACATGCAGAACCAATCTACATATAAAATGCACTTCGGGAAAGCAGTTAGCCACTTGAATGTAACGTGAGCTGGTTCGAACTGGAGCAGTGCACTTATTAAAGAAAACCCGTCTGCTTCGCTAAGCTATTATAAATTATAAAATGAATTACAAATTGTTTGTTCATATGTTTATGCTTCGTTTAGCCTTGAAAGGAATACGACAGTGATAGTCTCCATTTCATAATTGTTCAATTTTTAATGAAAAAATATTCTTATACATTATTACTACTACATTTTATTGAATTTTCATATTTATTTAGGGTCACATAGAAACTTTTAGTCTTTCTTAAGGACAAAGTAAGTTTATCAGACATTCTAAGATGTACCGTCATACGTTAGATCGGTTTGAAATTTTGATGGAATACAAACAATACGAACAGACGACAAATACAAAAATCAATGCATATTATTACACCAAAACAAACTTTTCGTATTAAATTGGAGATCAATGTTATTGATTATGAAATTGATAATACTAAAAAGATTATATTAGACTAAATCTAAATTTAAATGTGAAATTCATAATGAAACTATCGCATTCGTCTTTAGTCCAGCTTTTCTCTGTCTGGTATTCTCTCGCAAATAAGTAGATAGTGAAGGAACAAAGTAATTATATCAATATAAAAATATGATTTACATATACATACATCTAAAATTATTAAATGCGAATAAATAAATATGCATTGAATTTCTGGGAAGTCATTTCACAAAATGGTTAGCAAAAAAGTAAACAGATTAAATCGTGGATTTTCCAACATTGCGAATGAGCATTGTGATAATAATATAAAAAATAATGAAATAAAAATCTAACACCTCTTATTTTATTTTTGCAAAGATCTTAAAGGCGTAGGCACAAGATAAATGAGATAAAGAAAACAGGCCTTCGTTTTATAAGGTAAAGTATGAGACGCGGAAGAGGAATAAGAGAGAGAGAAATAGGTGGAGAAGATGAACGGTGTCTATTAATACACGTTACTACGGTCCTGGATCATCTATGAACTTCTGTACGGTTGTGGGAGAATTAGAGAACTGAACCGCTTCCGGCCTTTCTTTCGTTTCCGCAAGACTGGTAAAGCGAATGAACAAAAGCGCCAGGTTTGGTAATTAGCCAAGGCTGACCTCAAACATTCACGGCGCGGGCCCCGGAACGGAGCTCTTCAAACTGTGACATGCTCAAATGAGGTCGTAGTAAATTCCACAAAAGCGAAGCCCAACACAGATACAGTTGCATTTGAAATGAAACGCATTTTTTCACATTCCTATACACAGAATGACAAAGAAAGAACTCTTATACGAATAGCTAACGAAACAAAAAATAATGGAAAATATATATTAACCTTTAAACGCCCAGTGGTTAACTAACGAGACCGCAGATTTGCGTCGTTCAATGCCCTGCGGTCCCACACAGGAGTACTTATGGTTCATTTCACAATCGGATTACTTTAATTTGTAATAATACAATTAAAGTAAGTTCACGGAAGAAACTATTGTACAACGAAACATTACACACATTGGCCTGCTAGGGCATTGAACGACGCAAATTTGCGGTCCCGTATGGGACCACTGGACGTTTAAAGGTTAATTTGTACTATTAAATTGCTTAGAAATATAGATTATAGTGAAACGTTATTTATTTACATTGAGCGAGTAAGTAAAAGTACTTTTTATGTTTTAGTATTTTAATATTAATAGCAACATTATTTTTGTTATTATTCAGTATAACTTTTTTATTACTGAAAGTTACGAAGTACATTGTTGACATTACATTGTTTTATTATATACGTGAAAGTACTAGCCACTAGGAAGCTGTAATGATTTACACATCAACACGGTAATAATCAGAATAAACAAAATATGAACAAATACAATTCAAAAACAGTCCTATTACTTTCCTGTATGTTATAATTATGGATATTTTTCACCTTTTAAGCTATTTAAGGGTGATTTGTTAATTTGAATTTTTATTGAAATCGGTGATCGATGATTATCTCCCGAAATATGGTAAATTCGATCCTAAAGAGAGGCTTAACCCAACCAACGACACGAGGTTAGCAACTGAAGGTAGTAGTTGTTGTTTAGATTAATAATAATTGTTAAGATTTCTACTAAGAATACGGATTTACAAAATGCCCTTAAAACACTACATGCAAGAATATACAATTATACATATGTATAGGTATTATTTTTGGTAATTTTCGGTACTTATATTCAATAAATTATATTTAACACGGGATCATATTTATCTAAATGTATGCAAGAATATAAAATTTAATGTATAAATAATATTATAATTATTGATACACAACAAGATTTTATATATTCATACTCATAAACAAATAAAACGTCGAAAAAAATATGCCGTAGTGCGTATCATCATAAAAATGTAGACTTTGTAGTACTACAAGAGTAGATTAAGCGATATTTTTTATTTATTCAGAGCTATAAATTCGGTCTAAATTTAGCCTGAAATTCATGCCGGATATTTTTTACGAGTGCGGATATTTCGGGAGCGGCGTTTCGTGCAGAGTTTTCAAAGCTAACTACCAATTGAAAAACCGCTGTAAAATGATTGATCTCCGACAGGGCCAATAAATTAATGCTATTGGTAGTTGACTCTAGAAAAATTTCAAATCAAAGACCTTGCTTCAACGTTACAGATTACGGGCTGTTGAGAATATTGGAACATCTATTATTAATACGAAATTTACTGTTCATTATAACCTTCGAATTAGAGTATATATATTTATTTAAATTATTTCTTAATTTAATTCATAAAATGAACAAGATTTTACCAAAACTTTGGAAAAATTGTTACATTAATAATACAGAGTATGAAATTATTCTAATTTGTTAAACTTGAATTTAGTTGGTACGAATATAGCAATATTCTATTGATTAAACATTATAATTTTGATATTTATATATACATATAAGAAATTTGTTGTTCAATAACATTATTAGTAAGTGACATGGCGAAATTTCATATTATTTATATGTTTATTGAATATACTTCAACACCGGCGGGTAAAGCTCAATGGTCAAAGCGTTTGCTTTGCAAGTCAAAGATCGTGGGTTCAATCCCCGACGGAGATGGATTTTTAATCGATTTCTGAGCTCTATAATATCCCGGTTGATGTGAATTTGATCCCTCAGTCATAAATTATTGATCAAAATTACAGGGTAGACGAAAGTCGTCCCGTGAAGACCACCCATTCAAAGTAAATTCCTGTAATAATAAGGATGATGCGTGAATCTCGGGCTGTAATCTATGACATTGGCAGATCAACACTTCATATGCAGCGCTTAGCCATGCGCACCGTGGTTAGCGTCATAGAATTCTACAGTTAAGACTTCAGCATCACCATCACTATCTGTCGGTTTTCTACTGTATGTGTTTACATAAAAAACTTAAATAAACCGAATGAATAGTCAAAATATATATTTCGATTTTTTCGATCGATATTTCTTGGTGGAATTCCATAATATCAGATATAAAATAAAAGATTCTTTAGAATTTATTCCACATATATTTTTATTTTTTTTGCTTTATATAGAGCCAACAAATTTTTTACAAATTGACTTGAAAATGGCCATCCGACCTGGCTGAAACATGTCGTCAAAAAAAAATATATGTGGAATAAATTCTAAAGAATCTTTTATTTTATATATGAAAATATATATACACACAAACATATTCAGTTTCATATTCGTTACTAATATAAAATAGATTTTCAAGTCGTATGTTATAAATATGAAATAATTTTTATATATATATAACGTTTTGAATGAGTTATGTGATTGTTCCTACAGAAACGGTCTCTTTAAATAAGTAACTAACGACCCAGAGCGAGAATCTCCATTTAATTTGACTGTATATGATTTCACGAAAGAGTTGTGCAGTGGTTTTCCCTTCCGTCATGCAAATCGCCCTTTCCACCGCGGAAGTTGTATTGTCCGTATAATGAGAAGAGGAGGAAAACCTTCTCCAACAATTTTCCTGCTTATTTATTTTCATCAACCCTTTCCTCTTCTAAGCTGGAGCAAATAATCGCCATGTATCCCAAAGAACTATTATCTAAGAACTTAATCTAATATCATATTTTTAACCCTTTGGAAAAACTATGTTTAAGTTCTCCTGCATCACTGGATAATACGTAAAAAAAAAACATTTTTGTGTCTGACAGGAGTGTAGAGTAAGAATAGTGCCGGGTCCGCTACATAACATCGTTAGATATAACAAAGTCTGCCAATCGCACGCCAAATATTATTTTTCTCGTTTCGGGTTCATTGTCCGTTAATTGGAAACTAGGGTTCGATGAAATTTACAAAACGCTATAAATATATATGTAATATAGTATATCTATCAGTCTAAGCAACAAAGAAAAAATCGTGTAGAATCCTATTTTGATACAAAAGGGACGCTGTATATAACACCATACTAAAAGTACTTAAGTGTGGGAGTATGCTACGGGGAGGAGGGGTCTCTAATGGTCCATTTTTTTCATGCTTTCGTTAATAAATTGAAAATCATTACCATTTTTATATTTCATAGTATTATAAGTAATTAATGATTATTTATTATTATTTATATATTTTTTTATGTGGAAAAATGTGATATAAATAAAACGTAAAAATTAAATTTAAATACTATTAATGTTTATCTTCGATCCAATGCTGATAAGATAAACGTCGGTCTTTGAAACAGTTTCGGCAATCTAATAAATGCTTCCACTTTTTCTTTAGTCTGTATTACTGCAAGTTTCACACTCAAAAGGAAGGAAGGAATGTACAACTTTCTTGAAGCTGTTCTCGAAGGTCTACAGTTCTCTTATTTTATTAGCTTTATACTTAAGACAGGCTACCTAATGTTTAGAATAAAATAAAGCGCCATTTTTCTTAAAAAAAAATACATATTACAAATCAGCCATTTTTCACATCAGCACACTTTTGTCTAGTTTCATTCCTTAAAGTTCTAGTGATCATTGAAACTATTGGTTTATTAATCCCATGAATATATTATAATCTTTGAAACTAGGTCAGGTTTCAGGAACAGGTCAGTTTTATTGAAAAGCAGCGAGTATGTGCTTCTAAAATGAATGATTTTTTTTTAAATATTAACATTAACTTATATACAAATTTACTTGTATTATGTAGAAAATAAAGTGAATTCTCGGAATGTCCTGGAGAGACCACGCCACGAACAATGAAGCTCTCAGCGTAATCAAGGAAGATAGGCACCTAGTAAGAACCATCTCAGAAAGGCGAGCCCGATGGATCAGTCACATCATGCGCCACGATGGTCTTCTTCACGACATTGTGGAGGGGATGGTTGAGGGTAGAAACTTCAGACGGCGCCCTAGACGGGAGTTTTTGCAGCAAGTGTTCGAGGACATGAGTTGTAGCTCTTATGCTGAGTAATGAGGGTTGCGGAGGACCGAGAGGAATGGAGATCGAGATGCAAGATTCAGTTGCTGCAAACCAATCCACCGGATTGATACTACGAAGAAGAAAAACATTATTAATTAAATTACGTATAGATCCAACAGCCAATATGTCCGGCACAATTTTCGCAGTCTATTAAGTTATTTATTATATACTTGTATACATACTATAAATCCTGTTCTCAAGAATCTACTGCGTCAACGGAAATTATAATGCAAGTATTATGAATCTACATGTAGGGCTTTTTTAAAGACGTTTAAATACTTTAATTGGAAAATAACATTGCCGCTCTATTTTATGAAGTGGTACAAAACGAAACACAATGGGAGCTAATTTAAAATGAAATCAAGCGAATCATTTTTACGCCAAACGAATTGCGTGTAAAAATGCATTGAACAGGATGACTTCGTTTTGCCGGGAAGGATAAATGTATTTCCATTTGAATTGATTTTTTGTGTTGTCCGCCATTGTGTCTAACGCCTCCCCTGGATGGATTCAACAATGACCTATGTGGGCGATGTAACTTTTGTTTAACTTAAATAAAACAATGCCGCATAATATGTTTTATATGAGAGTTACCTTCAGTCGAATGGGTTGTTTTTTTTGTTATTGCTATTATTTGTATATTGTAATGTGAAAAGTTGTGAAATTTAATACAAAAATGATTGAAGTCGTGTTTATGTTCAAGTCCTCATAATATACCAAAAATATTCAGCTTTTGTGTTTTCCATTGTGGACGAATATTTTAAGAATATTTAAAACGAATGTTGATATAATAAACTTTGCTTGAATAAATTAACGTTTTTTTAAGATAATACATTACACATACAAAGCGTTTTATTTACAAGCCAAAGTTTGTGGGATTAAAAAAAAGATTTTTAATCGATTCCTGAGTTCTAAATTTTCTAAAGATTCTATAACAATAGCCATTTTAAAATATCGGTAAATTTGGACTGTGGAAAGTTACTTTGCTAATAACTGCCGGCGGGTATAGCTCAATGGTCAAAGCGTTTGCTTGGCGAACCAAAGGTCGTGGGTTCGATCCCCGACGGTGATTACAAAATAAAGGATTTTTAATCGATTTCTGAGCTCTAAAATACCCCTCGGTTGGTGTAAATTTGATCTCTCACCCGTAAAATTCCAGTCATAGCGTATTAATCAAAACTGGTGGTAGACGAAAGTCGTCCCGTGAAGATTACTCATTCATAGTAAATTCCTGTAATAATAAGGATGATGTGTGAATCTCGGGCTGTAGTATATGACGTTGGCGCCCCACATACAACGCTTGGACATGTGCACCATGGCAAGCATCATAGAATTCCACAAATCAGACTTCATAATAACTATCACCATCTGTCGGTATTCTAAAAAAATATATATAAAAAAAACCCTTGAGATTTCTATGACCTTCATCCCGGTTTGTAAGATTGTGATTATGATGAATGTGTTAAGTAATTATGTCTTTAAGAGTTGATCATTTTGCGACGTGTTTATCGATCCGCTTTTTAAAGATACACAAATTCTATAAAAAAATAAAACAATTTATGTTAAATAATTTCATTGTCTAATAACAGTACAATTATTTGTTAAAACAACTTTGATCAATAAGATCAGTTATTATTTATTTATGAATGAAAACATATTTTTAGACTTACAAGCAGCGAATCACCAAGTCGATGATTCAACTACGATACGTAGTAATATAAATACTGGATATTAATGTACTCATTCAAATGTTTATGTAAACAATGTGTATCAACATGAATCAAGCTTGTTAAATATTGACAATTATGCATAACTATGAAAATGAATGTAATCGCTGTACAAATGAAATTGGCGCATACTAATTCGCATGAAGCATTTAATTTCATAGTAAGATTATCGTATTATATTAATCGCATAAACGGCTAATACGAGTATATACGAATGTTTGAAATGAAGGTAAAGTAATACCTTAGTATATATTTGATTATTATTTTTTAATTATATCCTCGTACGTACAAAATGTGACATTACTCTTGAACGTCTGCACCACCATCTGTTAACTTTATATTTGATCTTCTTATTCGTGTCAGCGACGTCAAATTATTTTTGCCCAGTATCTGGCAACATCGATAGCCCGTGTGTTGCCCAGCGTTAGGTCCTGAGTTGTGCAGCTTGTTGGGTTCATGGAGCAGAATCTTAGGGGTGAGCCGGTCTGCAGGTCTTCACAGTCGTACAACAGTGACTCTCCCTCCAAAGCATTCCCCACCGCTTGAGGTTCTTAATCTGTTCAGGTATTTCCAGGTCCGCCAGTCAAGGTTCTTGCCGGTTGGGAGGCCTTCCTTTGGAGTAATGAAGTCCTCTAATGCCACTTGTTGCCAGAGTTGGAGTCTCTCATTTTCAGGACCGGATGTGAGAGGTTTTGTGGATCTCAGAAAGCTGCTTCGCTACTTCAGTCTTGGTGTTGGGGGTATCTGATTATACAAGCAGTGGGACGGTTGATTGATTGCCTTACGCATTTCTTCGGCGCACATGACTTTGCGTCTTATGTTTGGTGGTGCGATACCAGCCAAGGGGTATAGTTTTGAAATGAGTGTTAGTTTGAGGCAGCCTGTGACGACTCTGCATGCATATATTTGATGATCATTTTATATTGTATTTCATTATAATATAACTTTTGATAAAATGTGCGTGAATGTAAAATACGTAAGCAGATCAATACATGGAGATATATCGACTGCAAATAAATACGTATGTACGACATTGATTCTGTAGCATTTACCCATTACATGACATAAATTTTTTAAATCCCTTTGGTTTAATCATGTCATTTAATCAAGTCAGGAAAGGCATAGCAGATTGTGACAATACATAAGATACAAGCAAAAATAATAAAGTACCACAAAAAGCTTTTTGCCGTCTCATATCTATGAAATATATTACAAAAAAAAAACTGAGAATTTATGAAAGAATCGTAAGAAAGACAAAATTTAATATTATAGTTCTAGTATAATGATGATAAAAATGTATTATGCGGCATGTTTGAAAAAGGCGGATCTTGGATATTATTACTTAGTACGTACATTACCTTTATTAGTAAGAAGGTGGGCGCACTTTTATGTTTCATTTTTATTTTGTTAAGAGTTAAGTTACTCGGGAGTCGAGACCATTAAGGAACAAAGTTTTTTTTCTTTACCATTAGAAAACATCTGTGTTTTATATATAAACGCACTTTGAAAATTGCCAGCGTGGAATAAATAACAATGTTTTCCACGCATTTATAATATTCGGATTCTAGCGTGTACTGCAAATTGAATCAGTGTAAAGTATGTTCAGAAGAATCCCAGCGCTAAAGAGTAAATGCGAAAACGACGTCACACGCGCGAATATTTCTAATCTAGTCATTAGCTGATGTAAGCAGTTAGTTAAATGAGTTAAGTGATTATTCGTTTTAGGCAATTTCATTAAAATAATGTGAAGACTGCTGGTGATTAATTTGTGTGTTCATCTAAGAAACAATTTGCAAGCAATTTCTTCTCAGAGGTGAAATTACACGGAGAGTGTTTAATTACTTAAATAACGATCACTATAATATAATGCGCAAGTTTATAAGCGAAACTAAGACAACCCCCGCCACTTTAAGGTTTATTTAGTAATTCAGTATGCATCCATTCATAACTGACAAACTCATCTTACATTATCGATCGCTTCTACATGAAATTCCACAAATTCGTCGACATTACATGCAGAGCACGTCCGTGTGCATATAAAGCGGAAATTTATCATTTTAAATACCTCTTTAGTAAACTGACTTCAATTTAAATTAAATAATAAAAAATAATTTTTGTTCACCTCAAGAATACATCTCAAATATATATAAGTTTTTTAATCTCGTCGATTCAGTTTTTAAGAGAGTATCACGTATAATATGAGTATTACGTATACGCGACATGAACGATGCATTGGCGTCTGATTTTTACTATTCGTTCGAAAAGTTAGAAGGAACAAGTAGTTACGCCAACTAACTTTTTTATTGCCGCTAGTTTACGCAAAAATGCACTCTCAGCAACGGTGTTTTCTTCGCCTCGCAACGATTAATACCATCAAGGAGCAAATAAAACATTCGCAATCTTCTGGTATTTATACTCATATTTTTTTCAAATAGAAACCATTTAGTTTGTATTGGGAACTTCAAAGATCGATCAAATCTAACGTTCGAATATGCTTGATGTGTAGCAGATTTTACAAGATAAAAAATAGCTAAAAACAAATTAATATTCTTGTTCATATTCTAGTTCTATGTTTATTTCTTTTAAATTGAGCCTACGAAATATAGTTAATATTTTTATCATAACGGCTTATAGTATTTCTATTCGAAATGTTTTTTTTTTAATTATAACTTTTTTAATTATTTTGTTAACAAAGCTTGTAAAATAGTCAACGACGGTCTAGTATCAAATTGGGTTCTTAACCCTCGCCTTACGATGCTAAAAACTTCCGCGCGTTCCGATGATGTCAACTCATTACACATTCTGATTTAAAGTGAATAAAATGAGTAGAAATTCGAAAAAATTAAAATATTCAAAGATATCGCTTAATTTTACAATAGTTGATGTCAATAAGCAGTAATAATTGACATTTAATAGCTAAAAACATGAAAAACATCAGACGAAGACCTCAAACGGCCAGACGCACCTTCGCGCTTGAACTTCCGAGAGATACTAACATGACTTGGCCTGTCGACATATGGATGAGCCGATATCATTTCGAACTAGGCGACTAACTGAGGTTTCCCGTCTCGCTCACTCATATTAGTACGTCAGCGAGAGTGAGGAGTATAGATGCCGCCGCATCTGGTTATTTTTTAATTTTATTTTCGCACACTTCCGGCAGGTGCAATGATTCATAACAGTTGACGCGTCTTGATTGTAGTGGTGAATTTATTCCGGATTTTGGAAAAATATTTCCTGCTCCCGATGAGTGCCTATTATTACAAATATTTTTTTTCAATACGTAAATGTATTAAGGACGAATACCTAAAATCTGAACCCTGTGTGTATTATATTTACAGAGATATTTAAGTTATTACAAGCAATGTGTAGTCGATAGACATCATCGGGGAGGAGAGGTTAATATTACACATTTCAAGTATTTGTGTCAGTGTTCTTGGTTGGGATATAATCTCTAAACCAAAATCCTTAATTATAGTTTCCCTGTATTCATTTACATGAAAGTAATTGGGATTCTGTAAGCGTTCCACAGCGCCAGTTAGGGTTATTAGTTTAGTCAGTGCATTCACCGAAACACTTCCCGTGTAAGCCAGGCCAAGTGTGGGACCTATTACGTCAATTAATTATTATTCCTAACACTTTTACGCTGGGAACTGCTCGGGGCGGTTGTTTATTTTGGTTTTGGATCTGGTTCGGCTGTGTTCGCATTAGAAAACACGGGTCGTTTGAATAAATTCATTAAAAAATAATTGTACGTTATTATTGCAAAATGAAGACTAGTTACATGGTATCCGACGATTATATGGATTACGTAACGAGAAGTTACATACATTCCTGCAAAAAAATAGGTTTGAAGGGTTCTATTACATATAATGAGTTGTAAGAAGCAAGAACGGTGTGACTAGAGTGGATAGAGTTCGAAATGAGCATATTCTGGGTTCATTTCGGGTGGCCCCCATACCTGAAAAGATAAGGGAAAACCGCCTAAGATGGTATGGGCATGTGACACGGAGAAATGAGGACCACATGGTGAAGAGAGCCCTCAACATACCCACGCTGAGAAGAAGACCTGGAAGACCACAGGCAACCTAGACAGCAACTATAAAGAAGGATGTGAAAACTCTAGGTCTAATCGGGAATGCAACGCATGACAGACATGGCGAATGTGCACAAAGAGAGACGAAAGCAGATGATGGGAAATGGCGAGGCTAATGAAGAAGAGTAAGAAGCAAGAACACTCTCACTTTTATGTCAATTAAATACATTAGTTCCTTTAAAAAAATATTTATTATTATATTGAAATGAAGAAGCAATAAACAGAGAAAGATCCCTACCACACTTCTAATATTGTTCAAATCTTTCACAGGTAAAACTAACATTGTTTATTAAAAAAAAAAAACACAAAATCCACCAAGAATTAATTCAATTCAACTAACAAAATTTTACACCTGCTGCTGCAGTTGCCCTGCGTTACACATTTAAAAAGAACGCTAGCTGTAGCGGTAGTATAAACAGTAGTTGTTGTGGCATTGTAGTAGTTATGGTACAATAGTTGGCTGCAGCTATTTGATACGAGTGGAAAGGTTGGCCGTGCCTGCTGAGGCGTGTAGGACACAACAGTCTGTAAACATGTCACATCCGTCCCATCGACCCTACTCCTGCGTGTATGTATACAACGACCACACACACTATTACACCGCCCCAGGGCCGAGCTGGGAGATTCAGTTTTGTGGAATATCCGTATGGATACCCCGAGCCTAGTTTGATGTTTCCCTTGACATTGCGGCATAATATATTAGTCTCTGCAAATAATAAATACGAGCGGAGACCTGAAGTAAACGTTCGGTGTATACAATCTATTCATATATGATCTCGCAAGCCGAATCGAATAAGTAGGTAACTCGTAAATCTCCAGGTACTTATCTTTTTAGAATAAAAACGTATCGCAAAAATAGTTTATATCAAACAATAAAGAAGTTACAATAAATTGTAAGACGTATGTTTTGTATAAAAATAATATTTTAAAGTTGTCGGCTTAATATTATTATGCATTCTACTTTATTCTCAGATGAGAAATGGATCGGTCGCATCATGCGCCACGATGGTCTTTTCACGACATTGTGGAAGGTATGGTTGAGGATAGAAACTGCAGAGGGCGCCCTAGACGGGAGTGTTTGCAGCAAGTGTTCAAGGACATGAGTTGTGGGTCTTATGCTGAGCTAAAGAGGATTGCAGATGATCAAGAAGAGTGGAGAACGAGATGCAAGATTTTGTTGCTGCAGAACAATCCACCGGATTGATACTACTACGAAGAAGAAATTATTCTCTGATGAGAAATTATTTTAGTATACCAATTTATATAAATGAAAAGCTTATGCAAAAAGATATTTACTTATGTAAATAATTTAGAATCTCGACATTAGTTACATCATTCTTGTATTTATTCCTCTAAATGTAAAAGCAAGAATAGTTTTTGTTTGGATTAGACAAGTTTATATTGTAGTATATCCTGAAGTTCAAATATATATATTTTTTAAATGGTGCGAGCTTCTTATCAGTTTTTTTGTAGCAAAATAGCTGCTATCTAATGGTGTTATTAATTTAATAGTGTTTTCACGCATCATCTCTCATTCCTAAATCCCCTGAATTCCCCTGAACAGATTAAAAACTAGAGTTGGTAGAATAAAGGACAACCTCAAGCGGTGGGGAATGCTTCGGCAGTGAGAGTCACTGTTGTGCGACTGTCGTGACCTGCAGACCGCCTCACACCTAAGATCCTGCTCCATGTGCCCAACAGTCTGCACATCTCAGGACCTAATGCTGGACAACACACGAGCCATAGATGTTGCCAGATACTGGGAAAAAAATAATTTGACGTCGCTGACACGAAGAAGAAGATTCCTAAATATTTACTTAGTACTTTTGCTCGCTACGATGTCATTACATTTTTTCAAAGGACCATCAATATTCCGTAGCAAGTTCCTTTGAATAGATAAATGCATTCAAATTTAAATGCAAAGCAGATTTAAATCCTCTCGTTGGTAAATACGACCCTGGTTTTGAGTTCGGGTTATAAGTTATAACCGCGTAACTTACACAATCACGCATGGCGTGCGTGGAGTTACTATGCGCGTAAAAAATGGTGGGTGCGTCTTATGCCGAGATGCCCACGATATAAAAATTATATGTGTATTCCTTCTTTCAAAATGATGATGGTATTATCATTGCCAGTATTTTATTGACCCCACGGATTTTAATATCGAGACTCCCAAATTAAATTGTTATCCGGATATGTAATATTTCATTTAGTAAAGTATATTTTTATTATTATAAGACATGCGAGAAAGAGTAACTAGGAGTGTAACCATCCGATGGACACTTTAATAATACTGTTATTAATATTAAAAGCATTAAAATTATATTTTATGGTCCTATGTATAGTATTTCCTTATATATAAAAAGATGGTTCGCGTGTAAAAGTTATTTCTTGCAACCAGATTAGAAGACGCACCGCGGCCTAAAACGGCTTGTATTTCTTTGTTTTGAAACGAATTCAATGTTTTGGTCGTAAGTTAAATAAATTTTCAGTAAATAAAATTAATCGGCAGTAGATCCTATACCTGAGATCCTGCTCCATGTGCCCAACAAGCTGCACACCTCAAGACCTAATGCTAGCCAACACACGGGCTATCGATGATGCCAGACGCTGGGCAGAAATAACGTCACTAACACGAAGAAGAAGAAGACTGTGACATTATGAACGTGGTCAGTTATACAATTAAAATGGAAGTAATATATTCAATATTGGTAACAATTAATGTAAGATTAATGAATAATTAACTCATAAAACATTGTAGAAACCTAACCTGACCTATTGTTAATTACAATTAATTAATTGTTTCCTGCCAATTTATTATTTTTCTACTGAAAATTGATATTTTTCTACTACCAAATGTTCATATTTATTTAACTTTTAAGGTATTTATAACTGAGCTTAGCTGTCGCCTAAAAACAATTAAAATATTCGATACCAAATGTCCCGTGTACCGGACGTCCAGTGCGCACCATGTCGTTACCGATGAGTCGATGAACGAATTGTCTGGGAACGGAATACGTCGGAACCGTCTTACATACTATAGTCGGCTGAAAGTTAAAGGTAGATATAGCAGAGACATATGGTTTTGATGACAGAGAAGACCTTTAGAAAGCATATGCGAGTATATAATGCAGCCGAGATGAAGCAAAGAGCATGGCGGCTGTCAAAGGGTCGTTGTGGTAGATTGTGTCGAACATAAGCTTCTAATTAGTAAAGCCTATATAGAATAATGAAATGTAATATTAAACAATACATTACTTTAATAAACAATTTCGATCGTAATTAACCCTTCATTACGGCTCGGTTCGAATACAATATATACTATCAATTGTAAAACTAATATTTGAAGCATAAATGTACTTATCTGGACTATTTTCATATATCACATTGGCTCTTGTATCATTGAGTTATCAGATGATGCATAAAAAACTATTCTAAGAAAGTAGCAAAACGATATAGTGGCGTAAGTCAAGAAATAGTAAAAAACGAGTTATTCATTGATTTCAGTTCCCAATGTTGTGAATTAATATAATCTTCATCGAACATTAATTAAAAAAATCTAAATACGGCATTTAATGCAACATGAAGTTGTCACTTTGATTGGTTTTCAACCAACATCAAAACACAAACCTTTAAATATCTCAGAACGAATAAAACATGACTTACACCATTTTCATAATCATGGGCACATATCACGTCAACCGATGTCAACGGTCGGAGAATCTTATGACGGCATATGCCGACAGCCGATGCGAAAGGGTTAAAAAGGTTCACACAAAGTAAAGACACATTTCTGTGAAATAAAAAATATCGTTGCCGCATGACCTTTGACACCTGTGTCCGTTGAGCTCGACAGTGATGACCTCACCGTTAACAAACACTCGCGATGATTTCTCTAAGTCTCGCCGCGGATTAACTAAAAAAGGCTGAGAGAGAACCTCATACACTTGCGGACGTACCCCGTCCGCTAGTCCGATGCAAAAATGGAAAGTGTCGCTATTTAGTAGAGGCGTATTGAGTGAGGTGACGTGATAGATTGAACGTAGTGCCGCGCTTACTACACCTGGGTTTATACTTGCATAGCAACAGGGTTATTAATCGGTCACCGTTTAAATAAATATGAAACTAATCAGGTAAATCAATTAACATCCAATTAATAAAAGTCCATCAAGATAAAGTGTTACACGATCTAGTTTAATTAAAATGATTGAAATGAGTACAAAAAAAGTACTATTTAATTAATGTTTTTTACAAATTTATAAATCAAATAGAATATCAATTAATAATTGTATTGTATAAGATTTATTTTAATTATTATTATAGTTCATCTATGTTGCAATTACATATTACATCGTTATATTATTACTAAATTTGTTATTGTCCCCTAAAAGTACTGGATGACTCTGCGAAATGCCTGATGGTCACAGGTTCGATGAAAGGAAAATCCTGATATATCTCCTTCTCGTGGTGGGGGGTGAGCGACAACAAGGAATAAGCTAACACCCAGCTAACCTCATCATGTCAAGCTGGTTAGGGCACTCCATTGTCTTGGAGGTAGTAAATGCCCTCCAAAAGCGGATGAATCTTTATGATCAACGGCATTAGGATGTGGAAATAAAGGGAAAAATATCACATTAGAGGTCTAAAAGACATCCAATGTATCAGCAAAAATGATTGCATCTCAAGTTAGCATCAAGAAGAGTGGAGATCGAGATGCAAGATTTTGTTGCTGCAAACCAATCCATCGGATTGATACTACGAAGAAGAATTATTACTAATGTTCAAGCACAAGCCTTTAAGTTCTTTTATGACGTGTTTCAATCAATCATCATCATTGTCATGTCCGTTTCTTTAACTGTAGCAAATGGTCGTCACGAACTGCCGACATAAAACTCTGATAACCGCCACGATCCTTGTCTCATCTCATGTCAGTTCTACTTCCCGGACTCATGTACATTATATATATAGTTCCTGACAGTCCACATTGTAGTTTATGTTCTCCTGTGGAATCCAAAGTACTCGCACATGTCCTAGCCAGACACACCTTCAATTCTTAACCGACAATAGTATGTAAGGCTGCCTTGTCCACTCCATCACCTCGCAATTCTTCACGAATTCAAATCATAATGCTTACATTATTCTACGTAAACATATTGTTTACAAATCACATTCTTCTTCTTCTTCGTGTCAGCGACGTCAAATTATTTTTGCCCAGTATCTGGCAACATCGATATCCCGTGTGTTGTCTAGCATTAGGTCTTGAGGTGTGCAGCTTGTTGGTCACATGGAGCAGGATCTTTGGTATGAGGCGGTCTGCAGGTTCTACCAACTCGGGTTCTTAATCTGTTCAGGGATTTCCAGGTCGGCCAGTCAAGGTTCTTGCCAGTTGGGAGGCCTTACTTTGGAGTAATGAAATGCTGGAGACCATGAAAAGAACCTCCATGCGATGCCCCCTGGAAAAAGAATCTCTAACTTTGTACTTTACTTTTGACTTTCTAATCCGGCCAATCTTTTCCACCCAAGAACAAAAAAAAAACACATTATATGGATGCATTGGTTTTTGGTGAGATGCTAAGATTCGTAGCCGTAACGAAGAATGAGGACGACACAGGAGTAAAGTCGGCAAATTGTTTGATTGAGTGAATCTGAAAGTTCCAAATTTAGGGAATGGATTTAGAAGACGCTTAGCATTACAAGGACGAAATTTGTATTATTAGGGTACTTTTGTTAATTATTATTGATCCAATGTACAAATTCAGTTTAATAGTAAATATAGTCGTTACCCGAACGCTAATTATTAGACTTTCGGCAACATCAAAGTAAAGAGCAAAGATACGAGTACAACCGCAAACTCTATCAATCCCCTTGTAGGCGAGTGTGTGTGTTACCTCCGAGCATTCTCGCAAGAGCTTCACCAAAGCATCAAATATTAATTGTGTAGAAACTTCATCATAGTCGTGTGCAGAGCAAAGCGTATTTACTTTAACACCACATTTCCTACGCGAGTGCTGAAACAGTTTACTGTTCTAAATGCACAAGCCTAGAAGTTCATAACATGGGTGGGTTACTACTGAGCGCAAATGGCGACTTCCGTCTGTTATTAAAATTGTTATCGACAATTTTCTGCTAAATTTCATTGTAAACTAATGTAATGAAGCATATTTTATAATAGTATCTAATAATAATACATCATCATTAGCCACCATGATACCCGCGAGTATATATCAATAGTATCAATAAATTAAAATGTTTGTCACGTATTTGACAGCGAAGCAGCTTTCCGAGATCCACACAACCTCTCACATCCGGCCCTGAAAATGAGAGACTGCAGCTCTGGCAACAAGTCGCATCATTCGAGGATTTCATTACTCAAAAGGAAGGCCTCCCAACTGGCAAGAGCCTTGACTGGCGCACCTGGAAATACCTAAACAGATTAAGAACCGGATTTGGTAGAACAAAGGACAACCTCGAGCGGTGGGTAATGCTTTGGCAGGGAGAGTCATTATTGTGTGACTGCGGATCCTGCTCCATGTGCCCAACAAGGTGCAAATACTCAAGACCTAATGCTAGGCAACACACGGGCTATCGATATTGCTAGATACGGGGCAGAAATAATTTGACGTTTCTGACACGAAGAAGAAGAAGAAGAATTTAACAACAATCTACTGTTAAAGTATAAAAGCAGTAAATCTATTTTTTATATAAAATTATGGTTTGAATAACATTTTAACATCCACATTTGAACATAGAATGGTCATTCATGAGTAGAAAACTATATAAAAGCACATAAATATAAATTAATATAGAATAGCTAATAATTCATCACACTGAAGAAAATTTAGCATGATCGCTGAATATTTAGCTTTATTAAATATATCTACTACAATCCGGGCTAATATATATATATATAAAATACTTGAAATCACTGAGAGCATGCACAAGCTATACATTTAGTTAGACAAACATATAATTTAATAAATAATATAATAAATATCCATTATATAGATAAATGCGCAGGGAGCATGCTATATTTTCTCGAGTATAGTAACTCTCGTGTAGATATAGATTCTACAATAGATTTTGCTTTATCACACCGTATGCGATGATTCTTTTAGTTCATAAGTATTGTTTTGGTAGCGAGAATGTTTTGGTATCAGTTTGGTGTGAAATATTAAAAATGTATAGTTTCGTATGCGACCGGCTTTATCCATGGTGATGCGTGAGATGCGTCTGTGTGGGTCGCGTGTGTGATGTGTGTGATGCGTGTGGTGGTGAGCTGCGCCAAGACGGGAGGGGAGGCTCGTGTGCGTGTAGGAGTGCCCGTGTGTGGGTGCGCCATACATAGGCGTATACTTTATAAGACATTCAGCTATACTCAACATGATCCCTGAATATGAAACAATATTTTTTATTCACTAGAATCCGAACTCACATACAATTGAAAGTAGGTATAAAATATTCATTATTTGGGATAAACATGTGTTGGACGTTTGATTATGTGACAATAATGTCGTGTTATTTGTTTGTCAACCATGATATGCTTACGACATGGTTTTTGATGTCACAAATCCTAACTATTTGCGCTGCGTATTCCAACACTTCATCTGAGTGTGAGGTCATTGACACTAAATATGTCAATACATTTACATCATCACATTTACGTTTGTACTTCAGTAACGATTTAAAATTGTATGTTTTGCAATGTTATTGAAGGAAAAGAAAAAAAATTAAAAAAAAATAAACATTAAAAAATCTTATTACAATCAATTATTTAGTTAAATACTCCAAAATCATGCTACATTTTCTTGAGTTCAGGTTTTTTTTTCTATATTCGTTCGATAGTTGAAACATGTTGTAGATTCCATATAATCGCCATAAAGTTTTGTAAGCTTTCATTATTTGCCTTCTCTCAATTCGTTTCTACACCAGATATGCTTCCGAACATTAATGATTCTAGGAAGCCTCCAGGTCTATAGTATATTACACAGTTCTTTGTTGATCAGAAAATTTAATGAAGTCCAAAGAATAGCCGCGCATCCTCAAGGTTTGGATTATTAGGTCTTAAGAAGCGGCTTAACGCAGCTAACGAATTACGGTGAAAAGCAGGTGATGAATCACGCAAGCTTGGTGCGCATCCAATGCTATTAAACTTAATAAAAAAAAACAAAGCTAACATAGTTTTTTTGTTCTTAAATTGCATTATTCCAAGCTACGAGTACAATTTATAACTGATTGTAATATATTATTATAGATAAATTAAAAAGTAAATGTTTTTGACTAAAATTTTGATATTTTGACTCAAATTTAATAAAAAAATACTTTAAAAAAAGTAATATACATATATAGTATAATAAAGCTCCATTAAGTAAGAACCATCTCAGAGAGGCGAGCCCGATGAATCAGTCACATCATGCGCCACGATGGTCTTCACGACATTGTGGAAGGGATGGTTGAGGGTAGAAACTGTAGAGGGCGACCTAAACAGGAGTATTTGCAGCAAGTGGTCGAGGACATAAGTTGTATCTGTTATGCTGAGCTGAAAAGGATTGCAGAGGATCGAGAGGAGTGGAGATCGATATGCAAGATTTTATTGCTGCAAACCAATCCACCGGATTGATACTACGAAGAAGAATTATTAGAAGGAGGGATTTAGTTGCGCCTGTGAAGTCTAGTCCACTATGCGACTACGTCATATGTGTTGGAGATAATAAATGTTGAGGTTGTATTGTAATGGGTTAAATTTTGGCTGAAGCATTCCATGAGAATTCCTCATACATAACGTAACTCGTATTTTTGTATGTTTGTGTATCTAATACACTTAGCAGTCACTTCCCATAATAAACCTTCATACAAATTATGCGTGGTGATGTTTATATTTAATTAACTCTTTGTATGGCATAAATATCTGGGAGGTGCAAACGCATAAAAGCCGCGGAGAAAGTTTTGAGCGATGGCGGGTCCACAATATTTAAAACCAGATGTAATCGAGAAAATATGAAAGAGGGTAATATATCATCAGAATACTCGTATTTAAGCACACGCAGGAATGGCAAAAATATTTACCTAGTCAACATTTCCTGTTAGTAATTGGCCATATACAATATGGCAATTACAATATTTCATTCAAAAAGAAGACAGTAATCTAACTCTGAAATCCCAGTACGTTTCACGAAGGTATGGAAGAAAAAAAATTCACAACGATGATTATATTTCCGGAGATAAATATCTGAGAATACGGAGGCACAGATTGTCCGCTCTCCCAAAAAGTAACACTAACCTGCCAGAGACTATGCCTCTTGGGAGAGGGATCAGACTGTTCAACCAAATCGCCTCGAGCGTTGATATATTTCACGTTAGGGAGTCCCAATTCAGGCATGAACTCCACGAGTTTCTTTGGAGAAAAAATTTGTTGGCGTCGTCTGTTTGATGAGCATTGGAACCTTCTGTTGCTTGTATTTATTGCTTTGCTTTTAGTACTTAATCATAAGCGCCTATATTTGTATATTAATCTTGATTGTACGAGTACTTCAGTAACGATTTGATTTTATTTAAATTTTAGTTTAGTTTATTAAATTTGAATAAATTGAAATTGAATAAACTAAATATATGCTGTGCGATATGGTTTCTTCGCGATCATCATAAATTTATAAAATATACAACGTAGCACCAAATAAAGATTAAATACAAAATTATCAGATTTACAGTCATTAATGTAATAATCTATATAGTTTCTATATAAAAAGGTAACACAAATTCATATTTAAAAATAAAATAAAGAATTACAATTTCGCTTGCTCATAATGTACGTGCGTAAGCTTGATGAGTTGAGACTTGAACTGAATGCCGAAAAGAGTGTTTAAAAAAACATTTGCTAAGCTAGATGAATTCTGACTTAAAACTACATGCTCTTAAATGCCCGCGTTTTTTTTAAAAAGTATGTGATGATTTTGATGACTTGAGACTTAATGCTTGTCCACGTGTAGTTTTTAAAACGCTTTTGATAAGCTTTATGCGATGGGTTCACGATCGTAAATATCCGCGACGTTTTTTGAAAATCGTTCGATAAGCTTGACGAGTTGAGACTTGAGACTGCACGTGTTCGCAAATGACGCAATTTATCTTTTATAAGACACTGAATTGCTCCTCAAGGTCATGTTGTATGAGCGATGCCATT
>JAGTXR010000350.1:0-286945 GCA_022606575.1 Glossosoma conforme | reverse complement strand
ACGATTTGACTTTGTGAGAAATGACGAGGTGAGAGAGCAGACAAGTCAAACTACCATACTACAGTCGGTTTAACAAGTGAAGGTGGTCCTGGTTGGGAAAAGTACTAAAAATGCCGCAGAAGAGCATAAGCAACAGCGACTTTTTTCAAGTCCCCAGGCTCGTGCCTTCCTGGAAGGCTGTCGGAAATTATGTATATAATGTATTAGGCGGAGCTGTGAGAGGCAGAACTGAGATTGGATCAGACTTTGGTGGCTTAGTTTTATGGCGGCAGTTTGTGAATGCCAAATGCTCCAGTTTGAGGAACGGACATGGTAATGATGATGGTATTTAGTATCTCTTCTTGTGGAGGTCTAGGACTTGTGTTGGGGGTGGGGCCGGTGTAGTGGGCGGAACAGGTGCTGGTCTAACAGCAAAGTCCATAATCCGCCTACGATAGTGAAGAAAAGCGGCTGCAGCACCTCCTAGCATACCACCTGTGACCAATAACCACTTCAGTACTGCTACTGCACGCATTGGACGAAATAATTGCGCTTTCATCATCGATACGAACGTCTTGTTCAATGCCAATCCCTGCAAAAAATAAAACACTTAATATTCACTTATCGGTATCCAAATTTAAAAATAAACATAACGTGTAAATAATGTATTGTGCGGATTATTATTTATTTATTTTATTATAATACAATTGACACAATAAATTATCAGATATAAATAAAAGATTTTTAGAATTTATTCCACAATTATTTTTTTTGACGACATGTTTCAGCCAGGTCGAATGGCTATTTTCAAACCAATAAGTAATGTGTGTGTAGGCTCTATATAAAGCAGCGGTCGGGGTAACCGGGGTAAATTACACCGAATGGGGTAAAAACATGTTTTTTGTCCTAATAAGGAAATTTTTCTTGTTTGCTATTTCATAAAACTTATTATTTTCATGTAACTATTTTGGTATTTTCCGTGTAAACTAATTCAATAAATAATGTTTATTCAAATATACATTAATTGTCTTCTTATCAAAATGGTGAGAAGGGGTAATATCAACTTACGCAAAAATATTTTGGGGTAATATCGACTTACGCAAAAACATATTGGGGTTATGGTTAAAAAAGTTCCCCAACCGCTGATATAAAGCAAAGAGTGAGTTAAAAGGTAGATATGAATTGTGTGATGGGTATAAATTCATATCCACCTTTTCACTCACTCTTTGCTTTATATAGAGCCTACACTCACACTTCTAATTGACTTAAAAATGGCCATTCAACCTGGCTGAAACATGTCGTCAAAAAAAAATTGTGGAATAAATTCTATTTTTTTTAAATTTATTTCTGTATTATGGAATTCCACCAAGAAATATCGATCGAAAAAATCGAAATAACAATAAATTACTCTGATTACAAATTTATAACAAGTATATCAGTTTATTTCAGCTGAAACATCCAACCTGTGGATATAACTATTCAATTTAACGGTAAGTTTTACATTTTGTTATCCATTTTATGATAAAGTAACTTTTCTTTGACAAGTCTTTAGATAGGTGGCATATGAAAAAGGCGAGGTATCAATGCCTTGATGAATCAAAATAGTGATTGAAATTGTAATCATCACTTAGGAAGTCTCTTACTGTAGTGGATTAGTATATAGTAGGCTTTGATTTGTATTATCTTTTTTGTAATGTTATATGAGCCGGAATAACCTAACCAGTAAATATAAATAATATGCATATTACTGATAGCTTACAATATTTTACTCATTATTTTGTATGTAAAATATTGACTGATAGTATATATTTATATGCTGTCTGAAAATTTAAATTAATTTTTCCCCCTTACATTTTAATTTTATTGACATACTTACGGATGTAGATATTAAAACACACAGATCAACAACACAATACATTTATATGGATTTTTAAATATTTATTAGAATATTATTTTAATCATCACTTAAATATACATATACTAATATTATTTTTTTTCAACGCGGTATTCATACCGCTCGGCGAACTGCGCCATTGCTATGCCCAGACTGACTTGCGTTGAAACTAGTATTTATACTGTTATCATCGTACGATAGATGTCGCTATAGTATATATTCAAAGTATGTATATATATTTTTTTTATTATTATTCTATCAGTCTTCATTTATTCACAAGCTTAATATTATTATTTAGAAGAATTTTATGTATAGTATATGTATATTCTGAAAAAATATCTATAAAAGTAGATTAGAATATTGAAATAATAAAATAATATTCTAATAAAAATTAAAAAAATTCATATTATTTTAATCTTTCAATATTCTAATCTACTTTTATAGATCATTGACTATATTACAATATTATTAGTAAATTAATATACACATACAATAAGTTCAAAAATTCCCAGCGAACGTTGGAACCAACCATTGTTCACACCAGAGAACACTCGACCATCGTCTGCCCGAATAACGAGAAATTTCTCTATAATATATATTCAGAGTGTGTATATTATTATTTTTTATTATTCAATCAGTCAACATTTATTCACAAGCTTAATATTATTACTTTCAGACAGTCTATTTATTTTAGTAAGCACCACTCGGGTCTCGAACCGAACTATAGATTGAAAGGATGAGAAACAACTTCTTGTAAGTCCGACTCGGACTTTACAACCAGTCATTTACCTGGCCTACTGATGAACAATTTTACCTTCTTGATATTGTCTCAAGATTGAAAAAAAATAAAATAATATTCAGATAAATATTTAAAAATCCATATAATAATGTCACCTTGAGATAATTATTTACCATTTTAATTTTATTGACATACTTACAGATGTAGATATTAAGACACACAGATCTACAACACAATAGATTTAAGTAAGCAGCTAGTAGCCGCCCACGCTGCCAGAAATCTAAACTTGCAATAAATTTGCAATCACACAAACGCATGCACAAAACATTCTGGTATTAAAAGCTCGACTTACATATTCAAACTATCTTTAGTATATAGCTTTTGTGTTACACGGGTGCTTACTGGAGATGGAATATTAATAAAGTTCATCAAATGGCTGTATTCTTATGTTGTCTGACTTTGTAATCCTAAAATAGGTTATTTTATGGAGTATATCATTCATGAGAACAAGAGACGTATTCTGTGTGTTGTCGTCTAGGAATCTACTATTGGGAGAACTTTCTAAGGAACTGCTGTTTGGTTTTGATGGTCTTTTGCTATTAAGCGATATCAAATATATCTTCAGGATAACTGGATAACAGGCGTATTCTATTTACATCCTTCTCTCTCTCAAAAGTTTGGTTATTACGTCGCGTGGGGGCAGGGTGAGGAGCAGGTCAGCAAACAAAGACTTTCTTTCAGTAGCACATTGATTATATTTACTTAAAACTTTACAAGCTTCCTGCCATGCGGGATGACAAGCTGCTGGCCGTAATGCTAACTCCTCGGTTGTCAACGCATAACTGACGCGTTCGTCGGCGCTTACGGTGTCCCCCAGCGCTCAAGTGGCGATGTCTACAACTAACGCACACGTGAGCGGATAAGCGAACAGAAAGAGACGAAAAATTGTAAATCGAGGTTTTCGGTACAAGTCGACAAGGGCTACATCGTGCTGATGTCACTATATTCTGTGTATCTTCAGGTAACTTAAAGTAATTCCGTTCGGTTAACATAGTTAACGGAACGGTATTCCTTGACAGTTTTAATCCTGTAACATGGAATTTACTATTATATTTTTAATGTCGTTTTTTTCTGTATCGTATAATATGGTGTGTAAGTTGCATGGTACCACCACACGAAATCACTGTTTAAGGTTGAAAAAAAAATATTTTTAAAAATACTACATATCATTTCCAGGTGCAGTCATTCTTGTTGAAAGTCATAAAATCAAAATCATTCAATCAATATGCACGCCTAGTAAGGGAAGCCATTGAAATCAAAATAGATCACATCAACATCAACAGTGATGACGGCTTGATTCTCAAAACAGCATGGCTTCCACCTCTAGCACATACTCTAAAACCTGTACAGGCAAGCAAGGACGACCACAGTCCGATATGACATTCGTGGAGGTACAATTATTAGAACATACCGTATTCTCAGAATGTACCGACGATTCTCCGGACTAATGAAACTTGAGTATGTAGTTGCCATGGAGATATCAATAATGCCCGTAAAAAAAAGATCTGCCACCAACTCACAACTAAATCATAAATCATCAATCCTGAAGAAGACCCCGCAATGGCGGTCGAAATATTGGTTAAAATAAATTCGCCACACACAGCTAAGCCCAAAAGCCACAATATCAAATCTGGCCGTGAAAAAAATCATTCAACGCTTAAAAAACTCTCATGTCGAAAATAAGGTTTATCAAGGATTGTATCATTTTCAGGTTTTGCTGAAATCTTACCTCTTCCACCCAGAAGAGGGGCACAAGCGTCCCGGTGAGGTTCTTAAAGAGGTCCAGTTTGTCTACAGGGTCCAAGGGGATGTTGAACTGCAGCCTCTTTCGTGCCTGCATCGGTGTGCCACTCAACTGAAATAAGAACAGGAGAATTATTTTAAATCTGCGAGAAATCGTTTTCTTTTAACTTTTTAAAGGATAATATCTACTTTTTTTTTCAATGTTTTCAGCATTCACTTTGAGATCCATTATAAATTACAAAAAGAAAAACAACCTTGTTTTTATAAGGATCACGTCAGATAATTTCTGTATTAGGAGACTCCAGCAGTTTCGACTAACTCATAGACTTTCTCAATCCTTCCCTTGTTAGAGATAACTGAGCTGCGACAGTAATTTGCAAGTGGTCTAACCCATTTTTTTGTAGGAGAGGGGGTAAATGTGTGTCTTTCAGGGAATGATAGAGAGGGAGACAGATAGGGTTGCATGGATGAAGAAAATAATTAATAAAATGTTTTAGGTTATCGTTACAACCCTAATATTCATTCGTAATATGTGTCTCAGCCAGGTTCACCTTTGTCTCTTGACTGACAACAGTATGAAAGGCTGCCTCGTCCGCACTTTCATCTTGTCATTCTTCGCTAAATCAAACCATCTCGAATACCATAAAGATATATCAAAATGAAAAAAAAAACTGTTCATACTGGTTCAAAATCGACGAAAATGCCGTGTTTTTCTATATCTGGATGCATCCCAAGTACGGATTTCTGCACTTCCGGTGCCACGTTGAGTAGGTGAGGCATGGACACGATCAGCGGCGCGCGCACGCAACGTCGTATGTCCATCAGCCCAGCTGGCGGGCACGCGGACTCCTCGCAGAAGCACCGCGTGTCCGCGCAGTGCGACAGATCGCCAACGTCGGCGATATATCGATTAGTCTGGATGCCTGCGTAAACGCTCTTCCGCGAAAACTTTGCACCCAGCGATCTGGAAGCAGCGAAAAAAGACACTTACTGACCAATGTCAATTAAAATACCGACCAGTAAAAAACAAAACCACGTTCAAACGAAAACAATTAAAATTCTTGGAAGTCTCATTTTTGAGTGTGTAAAAAATATTTCATACCGAATGAAGAAACCTTTATAGATCGCGAAGCTGCAGTCTTTCAGTAAGTGAAACAGTGCTCAGTGTAAACCATGTTTAAACAAGGTATGAAATACTATATATCTATTTATTTTCATATCATATTTAACCCTTTATTTACTGACGGGACTTATAAGTCCCATACCACCAAATCCAATATTGATCGTGCATTTTGCTGCAGTTGTTACCCTGACAGGACTTATAAGTCGGATTTATAAAACTATGAAATAAATGCTTATTTTAGAAAAAAAAGATAAAAAAATGTGTATATCCTATCAACACTTCTTCTTCGTAGTATCAATCCGGTGGATTGGTTTGCAGCAACAGAATCTTGCATCTCGATCTCCATTCCTCTCGGTCCTCCGCAACCCTTTTCAGCTCAGCATAAGCGCTACAGTCCTGCTACAGTTGGTGGCATATCTTGTTGGCTGAAGGTTTTTCTTATTTGTCTTGGTTGTTTTGTCTCGAGCACTTATTCGTACAAAAAGAATCAGTAAATTAAATACACTACTTCATAATTCAGTAAACAAATAGTTAAAGCATGAATCATACGGAACATTGTTTAATCACTTGCTGACAGACTGTAGTTTCATCCTCAATAAAGGTATCGTGAGTTTATACGCGTACGCTTATACACGCTGTAACTGATGAAACCTTTTTTGGGGACAAAACTGCTGTCTTCCAGTTCCAACGTGTATAAACGTACCCGTTTACTTTTTATAGCTTTTTTTACGTTGGGTTTATGTATTTTTTTCTCTAAATTTTGTATATTTCAGGCTCGTTATCATTTTTTTATGTTTAATTAGAACATTCGTATTTTTAAATGAGAGCAATTGAACACAAAAAAATGCCCCAAAGCAACAAAGGTTAAATACGGTATTGATACTCATTACTAACATAATTATTATACACTGATAATATAACTCATTTGGCTATCATTCATAATTTTTGATGTTTACTTTTACTATGATTTTAAAACCTAATTAAATACTCATTCACTTCATTATCTGCAGTTATCATTTACCTACTAAACTAGGTCATTACACTTAATTGCATTTAACGAAAATATAATCGTTTGTTTTCTCTTAAATTTGTCACATTTTTTCAACCACCAAAAATACATTTAAAATATTATAAGAGTAAAACAACCCAATTTTTGTTAAAAAGATAATTAATAATTGTTAATAACTGAAAATCGGTGATTTTGTATGAGCCGAGTTCGCATTAACACTTCGAAATGAAAATGCAATCATGATTTTCTACAATTGGTATAAAGAAATGTTTATTAGGAATTAACGGTTAGAGTGCTAGAGCACGTTAAAGTTTAATGAAAAATTAAGACTACGCTAGGATCCATATAATGTGATATTTCCAATATGTCTGTAGTGTAATGTATTAGTGAAGAATGAGTTATCTTAGGACTTGAGAAATGACGTGAAGATACTCTAGTGACTAGGCCATGGTCTGCTTGTTCTTGTCCATCTTCATCACGATCCGAGAGCCTTCCACTTAACCCAACCCAGTGATGTGCATTCTGCAGCCTGCGAGCCCTTTTATGCAGCCGCCATCCAAAAAATTTGCTTCGGACATGACCTAACGTAACTTCACTTGCAGTTGAAAAGAACAGGTCTTCCTACTTAAAGAGAATATGTGAAAATATAGTGTTTCCTAGAAACTTTTGCAAGCCTAACGTAGCCTGACCATGGAGATGCATGTTTTACAAAACAGAAGGCTTTCTTGCCGCGTGAGTAATGGCTATTTGATAGTAAAGTTCGTAGCCTTGTGATTTTTGTAGCCTAACCTAACATAACTTAACCTGACCTGCAGATATCAGGAGTGAAGGACAGCAGGTCATCCTTCGGCGTGAGGAATGGCGGGAAGATGGTGGAATCTGTGCCTTCGTAGTCGTTACAGGCCTTGCCTCTCCACACGGTCTGCGAGATCTCTCCCTTGTACTCCACTACTCTACCGACGTCCTTGATGTTCTTGATCCCACGAAGAACTTTGAAACGCGCTTCCTCGATGGTCGCGTTTTTCTGAAATTGTAAATAATTGACCAAACTTAAAAATAAAAAATGTACAGTTTATTGGAGATTTTAATTCCAAAGTGATGAAACCAAACAATTATTTAACTCCATTTTGAAACAATTAAAATTAACCTTTTTTTGATTAGGTCAACGATACGAGAGAAAAAATATTTGTTGGAACCATAACGTGATGGGAATATTTAAGACATACAAATCTACATCAAACATATACAAATTTCTCTCGTCAATTTCGGAAATAAAGAAACGGCAGACGCTGGGACTCGAACCACAAACTAAGTAAGTACCTTAGTTCTATTCTATGCACAACGTGATCAACTACGACAATTACTTCACCGGAAGACTTGAGAAATTTTGACGTTTTTATATTATTGATACTTTCGTCTTCTTCGTAGTATCAATCCGGTGGATTGGTTTGCAGCAACAGAATCTTGCATCTCGATCTCCATTCCTCTTGGTCAAATTTTACTTGAGATGCGATAATTTTTTTGCTGATACATGGGATGTCTTCAAGACCTTTAATGTGGTATTTTCCCCTTTATTTCCACATCCTAATGCCGTTGACCATAAAGGTTCATCCGCCTTAGGAGAGCATTTACTACCTCCAGGACAATAGAGTGCCCTAACCAGCTTGACCTGATGAGGTTAGCTGGGTGTTAGCTTATTCCGGCTAACATTCGGTCCCTGTCTATATTGGCCGACTGATGTCGCTCACCCCCCCCACCACGAGAAGGAGATAGATCAGGATTTTCCTTTCATCGAACCTGTGACCATAAGGCATTTCGCAGAGTCCTCCAGTACTCTTAGGGGGCTAATATTAATATAAATTTATATGCTATAATACTTTCGTATTATAGCATATAAATTTATGAAAATATTTTTACACATCAATTGACTTCTAAAGTATTAGAGTATCAAAATACATTCTAAAAAATTAAAATTATCTGATTAAAACATTATTTTAAATGTACGTTTACACTGAATGTTTCCACAAAAGTCTCTCTTCAAAATGGAAAGTAGATTATCAAAAAAGATTATAAATAAGTAGATCCTCACCTGGCCGAAAAAGGAGAACTTAAGATAGCCGTCCCCCGCAGGGTCTAGGGTTGGCTCTTTGGCCATGGCCGTGCAGACAGCTTTGGCCGCAAAGTCCGTGCTAGTACAGTCGATGCGGAAACCATCGAAGAGGATCTCTCGTGCTTTGGCCGCAACAAACACAGACTCGGGATTGCCATAAATGGTGGCCATGGCCTTGTTGACTAGGTTGAGCATGGCTGGTCTCTCTACGGCCACCCTTGCTGCCGTGGACTAAAACATAACAAAGAAAGCAAAAGATAAGAATCAATTTCATAGTTGGTCATGTTGTGCTAATATAGAATGGAAGGCTGCAGCGTATAGTTGCCACAAATTGTTACCAGCACATTGTGTAAGAATGCAGGGTTCTAAGCATGGTGTTGGAAGTCAGTAGAGCTTACCATAATGATGATATGTGGCATGATGATTATTTCTTCTCCCGTGAGTCCGTCAGACTTTGCGGGATCAAAGATGAACGTATCTCTTCTATTGTAGTAGATGGCGTCTTCATCCTCCAGATCTTCAAGATTCAGCTTCTCCTTCCATTCCCTACACAGACACAACATTATGAAGTACTTTAAAAACTAAAAATCATCTTTACTTGCTGCTTCGTTATTTGTCTAAGCATATTTTAAGATTCGTATATCATATCAGAAATAATCGTGTCGGAAACATCAGGGTCAGATCTTGTCTGCCCAGAGGTGGGAGACTTCAATGGCATTACTCCCAGTCATCATCAGGTCCTCCTGGGTGCAGATAATCGGAAACAGCGCACGCTCCAGAAGGTGGCACAGGGTCTGCTCCACGCCGCAGTAACATTCAGTCGGCTCGTTGTAAAACTACCAGGCTTTCACTTGTGTCCTCGTCTTGCATACTCCGGTCCGAAGTCTGTTAAGGGACCTCCATATGAGGAGGTCTCTGAGGAGCAAATATACCATGCCTTAGCAGAATCAGTTAAGTCATTTGATCACCTTAAATATTCTCAGATACTGCACTGTCATCAGGTCACCAGGCTATTTGCTGTAGAGGTTGTCGGGAACCATGTATGTTCCCAAATAACGGATGCAAACATGTCTTGAGACGAGGTTTGGACAATGACAATTGTGATCACTAAAAGGCGGAAATTTATGAAGACAATTTTCTTCAAAAAAGCCGGTCTCGCTTCCAAAAAACTAGGTGTATTATATAGATCACGTCGGTATTTCAACGATAAACAACTTCTTCTTCTATATAAAGGACAAATCCGACCTATCCTTGAATACGGCAGTCACCTTTGGATTGGAGCCCCAAAATACCTTCTTAAACTTAATTGACTCAGTTCAAAGAAGAGCAATTCGTTTGATAAACAATGACACCCTTAAGTCTAATCTACAATCAATGGAACACAGACGTAAGATTGGTTCTCATAGTGTTTTCTACCGTTATTACCACGGTCGCTGCTCTTCGGAACTTAAAGAACTAATTCCTCCTGCACCCACTCACAGCCGACAAACTCGTCTTACACTTGCCTAACATCCATACACGGTTAATATATGTCGACCAAGAGCTGGCAGTTTCTAAAGTTCCTTCCTTAATGCCACCGGTAAGCTATGGAATGCTCTTCCAGCGTCTGTGCTTCCTCCTTCCTACAATCTGGATCTCTTCAAGAAGCAGATAAATGTACACTTGCAATCTGCCCAACCCACACACAAATACGAACACAACACACGTTTCCCGCATGCAGCGTCCAGCCTCCCTGGCTGAGCGTCATAGAGTGCACTGGTCTTGACCGGTTGTGATCTCCTGCATGCGTTTACATAAAAAAAAAGCAATGTCTTGATAAACAAACATGTTAATTGTTACACAATGTCTTTGATTCGAACCTGATAATAGTTTTTATGCACAATTTGAACATATGTCTATGACGTTATTCGCAATGAAATAATTAAATGAGCAACCAACAAACTAATTATTTCATCAAATTCGATATTTATATGAAAATATTTTTTTTTTGCATTTAGTGCGATTCTCAATGGCATTTTGAATATCATACGAAACAATTTGATGCCAAGTTCACGGCTGAAAGCATTTGAAGACAGGAATAATGTCATGAAGTGTGATGAGTCCGACCCCCGCGGCGAAGCCTCCAGTCTTGGCGAGAAATGTCAGGCTGTATATAACGTGTTACGAAACTAAATGTATAAGAAAAGGGTACACGGCATTAATATAAAACTTGCTGACAGAAATGTCACAGGGCGAAATATCCTGGACCCCAATAAAGACCCGCAATTTCTAGAAAGAATAAAATAATACAATACAAGGAAAATATTATTAACTGCTTTTATTCGCTTGCTTGTTTCAAACGCTGGAAAGAAAATGTGTTTTTTGTACGAAAATATTTACATTGGTCATTTTAAAAAGTATTTGTTTATAAGTGGTTAGTTTTAAATATATTTAGCGTCAGTAAATAAATGCGCAATATCTTTTTATGTAAACACATACAGGAGAATACCGACAGATGGTAATAGTAATTCTGAAGTCTCATCTGTAGAATTCTATGACGCTTACCGTGGTGCATATGGGTAAGCGCTGCATGTAGAGTGTTGATCCGTCAACGCCATAGACTACAACCTAAAATTCACGCATCGTCTTTATCAAACTGGGACAAATCACTAAGGTCCTCTGTAACCCAGTGGCGTAGATGGAGTAAATGTATTGACAAAACGCAAATACCATAAACTTGCTAGCAAAATTTTGATTTTTCGCGGCAATTTTCATGTTGAAGATGCACCATGTTCTGGAAAAACAGTTAAAGTTGATAAAGACACTATTATGTCTTTGGTTTATGAAAACCGGTGAATAACAACAATTGATATCCCTGAAAAATTAATTTTATTGAATGCTGTCATTATAAAACAAAATATCCTCGATACAATATAAATAATACAGTAAAAAAATAAAACACTGAGATTCATATAAACTTAAGCTTGTATACCTTAAATTTTCTGTACACTGTTTAAAATAATCTCTGATTAAACATTCACGTATTCCTACAATCTTTGTAGGAAATACGTGACATTTTTGTGAATTATTCCATAATTTTCTACTTATAAAATTATTTCAAGGGATAAGTGAAGATAAGGGAACGTGCAAACACCGCCATTTCTAGCCTCTGCATAAAATTTTATTACGGACGCCTTTAATACAATAATTTAAATATTTTGAGTCAATCAATGCATGCTATACTGGCGTCTAGAATATAAAGTTTTTTTTCAATGACAAACTTCTCTAAAATCAAATTTGCATCCTCTTTAAAGCACAAAATGTAACATACAATTATACTCGAGAAAAAAAAAAGATTGAACACACAAAGAAACATTGAAAAGCTACTATGATTTATACATTAGAATTCTTATAGTCAGATAAACGGTTTCGAGGCTAGATGACTTTAAATTTTAAAAAAATCTATACTTTAAGCCACTGAAAAAGGAAACTATTTATAGTTTTTATAAAAACCGTTCTCCAACATCGATAAATAATAAATTCTTCAAGTTAATAACGTTCAGTGCATCCAGTAACTCTGCTAATCAATAATAAGTTTTTTATCATATTTAATTTATTCATATTATTTTTTTCTTTAATCCTAGAGCCGCTATATTCCATATGAAACTCATATAAAAAGCTGCGCAACGGACTTACAAAGAGATATGTCCGAGACAAGAATTATAATAACTTGTGTTTATTTTTTGTAAAAAAAAGTTTATATTTCGTCTATTTCTTGTAATAATCTTTCAGTATTTAAGTCGAATGGTTTTGTGAAAATATTGAATTTCTTTCTTACCTTACCTAACTACACTTAACGTAACCTCACTTAAGCTGATTAATAAAAATGTAGGATACAAAGAAGAAATTCGCTTTAAGCGCTTTGCAGCTTAATGAGAATTTTATTTATTTTCTCTCATTTATATTTTGACACGAAAAATTTGTAGATTCAAGATACGAGTATAATAACGTTGTACATTATCATGCTCTCAACACTTTATATTTTTTCACCTAAAATTAAATTACATAGTAAAAAACCGTTATCTAGGGATTAGAACTGCAAACTCAGATAATAAATAAATCGCAAACTGCTAACAAAATAGGATATAAATACTGAAGAAAACTGAAAAATACATTCAATATTCTTTGTTTACTTGCATTATTGGAAATTTATAAACCAGAAGAAAATATTTTTTCAATTTTCTTGCAGAAATACCTGCCGTAATGTTTTTGTTTACTCTTCTTTAGCCTCGTCATTTTCCATCATCTTTGGTCGGCTCTCCTTGTCTACATTCGCCAAGTCATGCCCAGATTTTTCAGATCATTGTCTACAGTTGTACTCCAGATTGCCTGTGCTCTTCAAGGTCTTCTCCTTAGCGTTGGTTTGTTGAGAGCTTTCTTTACCATGTGGTCATCGTCTCTCCATGTCACATGCATATACCATCTTAGTCGGCTTTCCCTTACCTTATCAGGTATGGGGAACCACCCGAAATGAATCCTGAATATGCTCATTTCGAACTCTGTCCACTCTAGTCACACCACATAAACAAAATTTTTGTTTACTCGTATATAATATAAACTATGTACTCCTATTTACATGCCAACCATTTTGATACTACAATACTAAACAATATTTGATTTATATAGTCGTCTTCTTCGTAGAAGTATCAATGCGGTGAATTGGTTCGCAGCAACAAAATCATGCATCTCGATCTTCACTCCTCTCGATCTACTGCAATCCTCTTCAGCTCAGCAAAAGAGCTACCTGTACAACTGTCCTCATGTCCTCGGAGACTTGCTACAAACACTCCCGCCTAGTGAACCCTCTACAGTTAACCTTTAACTATCCCTTCCACAACGCATGATGTGACCGATCCATCGGGCTCACCTCTCTGAGATGGTTCTTACTAGGTGCCTATCTTCCTTGATTCAATCCAGGTAATTGTCGTCATGAATCAAAGTCGTCTATAATGACTGATATTGAATTCAATTTTGACTATTTAATTTATTGCAAACTGTTTATAAGCATTAAAATTATATACGCGAGCTTCAATTAGTTTTCTATACACAAATCACTCAAGTGCATAGCATCAAATCCCTTTGAAACGGCGGATCTAATTATCTTGGTCCGAGCCACCGATGAGTAATGTATAATTATTTTCAACCCTTTCATTGCAATGCACATGGGCGCTTTGTAACGAGTGAAACGCGAACCGGGAAAAGGGAAATTAGTGTCATACATTTTTACATGCTTAATTGTATTAATACTAGTGCAATTACACTAACAACAAATGGGTAAAGGGCATAATAAACAAATCAAAAATTGGACAAATGCTTCTACCCTATAATTATAAACATATCTCAACCATTGAATTGATAACAAGATAATGTTTAGCTTTTGTGATAAAAAGAGAAAAACTATATCTCCTATCTCATAAAAAATATACAATTTACTCATATAGTGTCTACTAGTTTTGCGTTTGATTTGCAAGCCAAAGGTCGTGGGTTCGATCCCCGATGGAGATTTAAAAAAAGATTTTTAATCGATTTCTGAGCTCTAAGATACCACCGGTTGGTGTGAATTTGATGCCTCGCCTATTAATTACACTAATAATTAAAATTGGTGTTAGACGAATGTCGTCCCGTAAAGACCACCCATTCACAGTAAATTCTTGTAATAATAAGACCAAGAAACTCACAGATTTTGGTTAGAAAATTAATCAATTTAAAAATATATATAAAATTATATAATACGAATTTAAATTACATCAAAAAACACGCAACAACTGACAGCGTTTCTATATTTTATTATGCACTAGGAAAAATTCGTCTTAAAAACGTATTCCAATTGATTTAGTAGTGTTTAATAGTTCTTAACTTGTACTACAAATTGAGCTACAATCGGCCACCTTTGGCATTCCAAAAATGTTTTGAGCGTAGAACGAAATCCTTTTTTTCTTATCTAAAACTTGATTATCAAACAAATTGAAGATATCAAGAAATAAACGCCTCTTAGAGCAAAAATCATTATTAAAGCGAAAATTCCGCAATGTCTTAAAACTAAGGCGTTTTTTCCCTGTATTAACTTATGTCGCAGAGACGTGGAATCTGACAGCAAGTCTTATCCATAAAATAAAGGTCACCCAGCGAGCTACGGAGAGATCCATACTCGGAGTGTCGCTAAAAGATCCGAAACGAGGAAATACGCAAAATAACTCAAGTAGTGGATGCTACACAAAAAATAGGCACACTCAAGTGGCAATGGGCAGGACATATCTGTCGAAGAGACGACGGTCGATAGGGAAGAAAAGTATTAGAACGGCGCCCAAGAAATAGCAAGTGAAGCATTGACCGACCCCCTGCAAGATGGACTGACGACATAAGAAGAATAGCGAGAGTGACCTGGATGCGGAAGGCGGAGGAACGAAGAAGACGGAGACTCATGCGGGAGGCTTACGTTCAAGTGGACGGATACAGGCTGATGATGAAGATGAACACATTCCAAAACGTAAAATTGGAAACCTCACGATTCAACCGCAATCACGCCCTGGAACTGTATTTTTTTTTTTGGAATTTCTCAAAAGCTTTATACTGCTGGGTTAGATATATAAAAATGTTACTAGGCATAATGAAGATTGACACAGAACCATAAAAATAGAGAGTGAAAATATTCAAGTGTTCAGTAAAATTGCGACGATACAACTGATAAAAGAAATTCCGAATGTAAGAGTACATTATTCTTTAGTGAAAAAGTGTGTCGATCGTCGCAATAAATGCGGTGAATATCGATGGCATTTATTTGAAAGTAACTCCCTTGTCGTTCCACGGCTTGTTTCCGTGTCGTGTCTTATCGCAGTGTACTCGTATTATCTAGGGAAGAAAAAAAGTTCTGAAACAGAACGTAAAGGGTCCGCCATCTAACGTTTTTTTTAACTAGTGCTTATTTCGTGAATGGTAACACTTAGCTCATGTCTGATTTGACAAATAATTATTTTTATCCTTCCGCTGAACGAATATGGTTGTGTGTATGCTTGAACAATGTTGGAAAATATTGCGACATAACTTTTAAAATCATGGTAATGTTGCAGAATGTGTGCGAAAATTGGGTACGGATTTTGGAAGAAGAGAATCATCGTCAGCTCCGTATGTTCGTTATCTTGTGAAAAAAGTGAAAGAAACTGACATCCTCATCGATAAACCAAAGCGTGAAAAGCCAAAAATAGTGCGTACACCCGAGAATATTGCTGCTGTGGCAGAAAGTGTGCGTGAAGCGCCATCAATGGCGCTTCCATGCGGCGCGGCCATGTTGAACGAATTTTTGTTCACAAAAATTGAAGAAGAGGATATTGGCAACATTTGGTTTCAACAGAACGGCGCTACGTGCCACACAGCCGAAGCTACACTCGATGTTTTGCGCCCTGTTTTAAAAAAAAAAAGTTATTTGGCGAACCTTTATATACGAGTATTATTACACACTTTGAACACTTTGTTGGCATAAATATTTGTTATATCACATAGCGATTTCAATAGCCAATCCTATTAGCAATACTCTCTAACTAGCTCTTTTGCCTCGCTATTTCCCATCATCTGGGGTCGGCTGTGGCCGTAAAAACGTAAGAAAATATTTAATATTGCTCAACTTCGGTGATCTAATGAGAACCGTACTGACAATGTGCTACTGTCGTTGGACTTTGATAATTAGGCTGTAGCTAATTTATAGCTTTCAGTTCGCTAAAGCTCTTAATCTACAGTTCTCATACGCCAGAAGTTGAAGTATACACTAATTAAAAAACGTATTCCCAGTACTGTAACTTGTATTTTCTAGAGTTCGAACACTTGTAAGAATGTTTTAATGACTTCGTCATCAAAACACTCGTATGCGATGTAAGTTTATATTGCTCATTATAGGATGAAAAAAAAACAGACAAAAAATTATATAAACAAGACTTATTATAGGTGTGGTTCACGTTCAAGTACACAACATTCAATTTTGATCTTTTTATTTCTGGAATAACATCAGTTATACATGTTACTAATTAAGGAGGATAGGCACCTAGTAAGAACCATCTCAGAGAGGCGAGCCCGATGGATCGGTCACATCATGCGCCACGATGGTCTTCTTCACGACATTGTGGAAGGAATGGTTGAGGGTAGAAACTGTAGAGAGCACCCTAGACGGAAGTATTTGCAGCAAGTGTTCGAGGACATGAATTGTAGCGCTTATGCTGAACTGAAGAGGACTGCAGAGGATCGAGAGGAATAGAGATCAAGATGCATGATTTTGTTGCTGCAAACCAATCCACCGGATTGATACTACGAAAAAGAAGAATTGTTGATTTTATGAATCAAAACAAAAAACTAAAGGACCCTAGTTCCACACTGCCGTTAACAGTAGAATTACACCAATTGCGGCTTGCATTTTCCTAAAACTGGTACTCTCACACATATTTATAACGATTCATACGTACTTACAAATTCACAGCTGTTTTCAAAGTGTTAAATAACAAGTATGGATCATCAAATATATAAATATTATTGAAATGTTTTGTACAAATTCACCAAAATCATTTAATGTTACATATATATAGCGTCATAAATAAATTATATACTCGTATTTAAAAATGTTAAAAATTTTACAACTCTGTAAGGCCATTAACTACGCCAATATAATTATATTAATTAACACGTTGACGGCGAACACCGTTTTTTGTAGTGTGTGACGGAAAATGTTTTTGTGGTTTTAGGTTAACTATCACATCAGACATTATAAACAGTCTGTACGGAGCGTGCGGCTGACACCACAAAACGAAAATTCAAATGTATTTAAGTTGCGTCATCCACCGGTAGCTGACGCGGTGTATTTGTAAAAACATAGTGTCTAACACAGGTGGCTGACCCGTGTGACAGCTACTGATGGGCGGCGTAGTGTATTTGTAATGACTCAGTGTCGGCTACCGGTGGCTGACATGTTAGTAAGCGTGGTGTGATCAGTACTCACTCATAGTGGTAAGGTCCAATCTCCTTGACGCGTGGTTTAGCACCCTTCATCACTTCCATGTGGTTAGTACAGTTGAAGAGGTACACCTTGAAGTCCAGCGGGAAGGGTATCTTCTCCCACATGTCCCTAGTCTCGGTACCAGGATGCAGAGCCATTTGCTAAACATACAATTATAATACTTAGAAGAAGACAAAAGATGAAAGCATCATAAGATAACTAAACATAATGTCATTATTATAGCCAATATTATATGTATGATTCGATTGAGTCAGTTCAAAGAAGAGCAGTATGTTTGATAAACAGTGGCATCTTAACGTCTTTTTCTTCAATCCATGAAGCACAAACATTTAATCAGGCTTAAAAAATTGATAATTTTTTTCTTAGGAACACTGTTCTTTAAAAAGTTCTTAATCGATCACTCCTGCACGTCATTCGTCACCAAATCCGTTTGTTCAAAAAGATGAATGAGTTAACATATGTTAACTCGTGAGGATCAATTTCTATAGCTTTTTTTAATAATATGCTTCAGAATACTGTCCCAGCGATATTAATATATTTACATAACATTCTATCGTCATATGAGTTAAATGCTTTGGAGAATAACACCAGACGTGACTGTAAAATAAAGAATCTTTCTCAACAACTTAGATTCCTCCTACAGTCTGAGTCTCTTTAAGAAACAAATTGATAAACAGTTGCCAAGAAGATCAAGATCCACCTGGCAATTTATAAGCAAGTCATGTTTACGAAAGCTTCCAAAACAGCTCACGGATTTGAAAATATGTCTGCTGTAAAATCCGAAGCATATTTTGAATAATATTCTAATCGTTAATTTTAACAACATTGGATTAGTACCCCGACGTTCTCGTAATCTGGACTATTTGATACACACGGTAAGCAACGAGCAATTACCACTTTTTCTTCCAATTTTTGTTACGCGACCAATGTTGTTTAACTGTGATGATTTTAAGGCGAAAATTCCGCAATGTCTAAAAACTAAGGTGTGTAACCAATGCATCCTCCCTATATTAAGTTATGGCGCAGAGACGTGGAATCTGACAGCAAGTCTTCATGATTCATCCTCGGAGTGTCGCCTAAAGATAGAATCCGAAACGAGGAAATACGCAAAATAACTCAAGTAGTGGATGTTACCCTACGAATAGGCACACTCAAGTGACTCATTGGCCGACCCCCTGCAATATGGACTGACGATATAAGAAGAATAGCGGGAATGACCTGGATGCGGAAGGCGGAGGATCGAAGATGATGGAGACTCATGTGGGAGGCTAACGTTCAACAGTGGATTAATACAGGCTGATGATTATGATGATGATGATCTAACGAGATACGTACACACATGCAAACACAACACACTATTCCTACAGCGTCATAAAATCTGTAGGAACCAAGGCTTTTTGCAACCAATGTGTGTGTATGTTTATATTTGAGTATTTAAATATATATATTTTGTGTCTTACCTTAACAATTTGACTCTTGAGTATCATAGGGAAAGCGACCCAGCCAAACAGAATCCCAAAAACCAAAGCCCCAGCTGAACCTATCACCAACTTGCTTGGTAACTGCATGATACCTTTTCAATGACGCACTGAACCACTTATGAACTACCAACTAACGAACACTAGACCAGTTTGATAGCCAAAACGGTAATGTTGAAATAACTGTAATAGAAAGTAATTGAAATATATCTTAGTTTATCTAAATCTTACAATTATGATTAGGGACTTGATGGAACTGTATAGTATTTCAGTTCTTCATCTTCAGTACTCTTATATAATACAAGTTATAAACTGAAAAAGCTGTCATTGATGATAAAACCGCGGACTGAAAATATGGGAATAGTCAGTGCTTAACGTGAATCATATTAACCCTTTACGTGCGAAATAAGATTTCATATGAAGTCACGAAATAAGTCAATTATTCAATGAAAAATAAAGTTCAATATTTAAGGATGATTTTTTTATGTGTTTTGATTGGTCAGTGCTGCATTTATATTCACCTTCAGAACTAAATGAAATAAATCCATGATTATTTTTAAAAAAGGGCAAATTTGAAAAATGTGTAGAATGGAATAAAGGGTTAAATAGGTCAAAAGTATTATTCTCAGCAGCTGTAGTATTTTTTACAAGACTTTATAATATCTTTGAACAGCAGCTAAAATTTCTGAAATTACATCGTCATTTTTCATCAAAGAAATCCATATGTTATGATACAAAAAATAGTATGTAAGTATTTTTTATCACGTAAAAGAAACATTATCTGTGGGTTATAGCAGGCTAATCACTGCATTTGGAGTATTGATTCGTTGATCTGGTTAACTACTACCCGGCACTCACGTATAATTTTTACAAAGACTCACTATGAATGGGTGTTGTTCAATTTATAGAGCTTGTTAATTTTTTTAAATATATTTTTGTTATTTTTCTTTGTCGGTGATTAAACCCATTACCTTAAATATGAAAAAAATGCTTTACCTCAAAGTCTTAGTATAAGCCATTTGCTCTAGCAGATAATAACCACTTCATCGCCACATGTTTGCAGAAACGTGTTAAGTAAATATTTACAATAATTAATATTTTATACAAAAAATATTCATAGATGTCGTTGTGAGTAAATTTTAATTCGGAATTAATTTTGAAATACATCTTTCGAATATTGCGAAGCGCGCACAGCTGCGCTTATGGCGATCGTCTACGTAGAGCGCACATGTGTGCTTACGGCGATCGTCGGGTTAAATAAAAATATATCACATTAAATTGAAAAAACAAGCTGAAATTTTACCGACACATTAACCGAGTATCATTGTTTAAAAATGTATCATTGTAACTAAAATTAATTTATTAATTTTCAAATCAATTAAAAAAGGGCAATATCCATTCGGCCGAAAATCCGCTAGGCCAAATTCTCGTTCGCCCAAATATCCGTTCGGCCAATTTGTTTCTTCTAACAACGATTCTTATTTTAATTATTATAGTTGGGTATTTTATTTTCACTGTGACGACAATCGTCACCGATATGATGCTACATAATTATTGTGTCGCCCACTATCAGGTATTACTTACGAAGTTTTCAATTATTTTTCTTTTATTAGATACACCTAAAAATAACGGTAAGACAGGTATCCGTTACCTGAGCTTAGGCCACGAGACATTCATTGTGGAATAATGAACAACGTTATATTTTACTGAAACGATAGATTTTTTAAATTAGCATTATGTGTCACATTCTACAGTGATACGTGTTCTCCAGATGCCGCAAGAGAACGTTAACTACAGCAGTATTTTCATCAAGACTCTAGGCTCTCAAAATCTATAAACTACTATAAAAACATAATATACTCGGGGAGCTTTGAGATGCAGAGATGAGGTGAAGACCAACGAAACTAACTGAACTGAATCTTGAAAAATTGTTGTCATTTACTAAACCACACCTGCAAACGTGTTTCTTTCTGGTCAATATATAACTACGTCGAATCTACGTTTTTCTAACTTTTATTTTAAATCCACAGACATGCATTAACAAGCTTTCAGAGCATCTTTATTTATTTCTTCATACAATCTGAATATCTTCAAGTACATAAACACACGCTTCTGATCTGTTAATCGCGAACACAAACATCACAAATTCTTTCAACAAATAGCGTCTAGTCAACCCACCCGAACGTCATAGAGAGTATTAAAGAGAGTCTTTACCCTCAATTCGTACATTTTTGCATACGTTTGCATAAAATTATAATAAACGACACTATTGGATTGGACTGGTATTGGATTATTATTATTATGTTAGTATTTGTATAGCGCTCTTTTATGACCGAATGATCATTCCAAAAGCGCTTCTTTGCCTCTCTGAGTAAAAAGGTGGGTCTTGAGTCTGCTCCTGAAGGATGCCTCCGCTTTAAGCTCTATTGGAGACCCCTGCATTTTATATATTGCACGTAGTTTGTTTGAATTGCTAATGAATTATTACTTAATAAGGTTCTTTTTTGGTATTGTAATAAATGATTCAAATTGCGTAAACACTTGTAAACTTTGCAACTATTTAATCAATTTAAACGCAAGTTTTCAAATATAATTTTTCAGCTTCTTTGATCGCGATTACTTGAGTTTTTTGTCTGATGTTTTTACAAAGACGAGTAACAGTGAACTGTGAGCCTATAGTTGGTTAACTAGTGAGCCAGAGCCTCCTGAAGAAACGGAAGCACGCCATAGAAGAGGATGCTCTATGAAGAAAAGAATTTCGTATTACTTATATTAGCTCTCTTGCTAGTCAATTGTAAGCTTATATTTACGTTATCACAAGTCACCGTTATACACGAAGCTCCACCGAGTGCATTAAATGCACAAGTATAATTCTAGAACAACAAAATCATTCATCACCATCACCATCATCATCATCAGCATGTGTCCGTCCACTGTTGAACGTAGGCCTCCCGTATGAGTCTCGATCCTCTTCGATCATCTGCCTTCCGCATTCTGGTCACTTCCACTATTCTTCTGATGTCGTCATTGCATCTTGCAGAGGGTCGGCCCACGCTTTGTTTGGCATTTTACAACGCTTTTTTTCCCCGTGCCCTGCCCATTGCCAGTTGAGTGTGCATATTCGTTGGGTAGTGTCCACTACTCGAGTTCTTCTTCGGATATCCTTATTTCGAACTATATCTTTTGAAGACGCTCCGATCATGGATCTCTCCAAAGCATGCTGGATGACCTTTATTTCATGGTAAAACTTGCTGTTAGAATCCATATCGAAAAAAAGTGCTCAACGAGATCCATAATAAAACAAGATAAGAAGTATTCATATATTTTATTATCATCCCACAAAATTAAAAAAAAGGTTTTTAATCGGTTTCTGAGCTCAACAATACTCTTCTACACTATATAAAATAGTCATATCCTATTAATCAAAATTTGTGGTAGCCGTAAGTCGTCACGTGAAAAACACTCATTCATTGTAAATTCCTGTAATAATAAGGATGAGGCGTGAATTTCGGACTGTAGTCTATGACGTTGGTGGATCAAAACATCACATGCAGCGCTTATCCATATGTAGAATGGAATGAGTCACAGAATCCACAGATAAAGCTTCAGAATCACCATCTGTCGGTATTCTCCTGTATTTGTTTACATAGAAGATTTATTGGAAAGGGTTAGATCAAACACGAATAAATTCCACAAAATCTCACCCAAAGATAAAATGCTACCTTGCGCGGCAAATTAATTTAAAAATATATTCTTGTGAGGAGTCATTTTTGTGTGGTTTGCCTGCAAGAGATTATTGTTGATGACGATGTTAGTTAAGTACAAGGTCTCTCCGTGTAATAGGCGGACATTCGCATAAATAATAATATGACCGGCTCGTTGGGAGGAGCTGCAAACGGAAAAAAATGGAGAAATGGAAAAATGCCACCACCTGAGAGTAGCAGCGGCGTCGCTTCAAGCCACCACTACAGCGCCAACCATAGAATATAACATGCCAACCAAAACCATCATCATTTCTATGTCCTTTCCAGTGCCGGTTTTAGGGGGTGGCGAAGTGGGTCAGTGCCCCAGGGCGTCGAATAAGCTAGGGGCGCCAAGAGCAACCAATCTTTATTATATTTTTAAAATATTAAAAATATGGGCGCGGCAGGGTCACCGTCCTCTCCCTTAACTATAACATATGGACATCACGAGCCGCTCCCACAAGGCTCTGTCAGCCGCCTTGATCCGGGGATAAAAAAGTGCGTATTAACAAACAACCAAATATGCCTAGTTACAAGACACGTAGAATATTATCACCCGTATGAATATTTTCATAGACTTAACCCTTGTTTTACGATGATATGTATTTACTACAATTCGAATCTAATAATGAGATTATTCATAAAAAATAAAATAGATACTCAGCTCATCACTTTTGTATTCCTCCGTAATATTATAATGTTTGAAATAAAAATATATTAATGTATTCATTTGTAGCGATGTAAATAAATAAATTTTGGAATAATCGGGGATAGAATCACGCGCCCATGTCATGCATCTACGCGAGCGGCGGTTCAGATAGACAAACTTGCTGGAAACGGGCACATGCGCGGCTTCGCGAACGTTTCGTCAGTATGAATTCGGTTGTGCACGGGTCAATGTGCGCACTGAATTTGTTGTTCGTTTTCATCGCTGCGATGTTTTTTTTTCTCTCTTTTTTAGATACTTTCATTACAAAAATTGTTACATTTCAAATTGTTTTTTTTTATGTAAACTTCAACCATAGTCAATCAAAGAAATATTTAGAATATTAATTATTTTCCGTTTCTTAAATGGCATTTTCATATGGTTTATACATATTATAGTTTACAAATACGTTTCATAAAATTTGAGGTGAATCGAGGGCAGAGGATTCCTCTCTTTAATCATTGAAAGAATCAAAGGAAAGTGTCTATTATAGGTTAATTACCTTAAGAAATGTCTTTGAATACGGATCTTAAGTTGGTAACTTTATGTTACACTGGTGTATAACTGCCATATTTAAGTAATGGATTGCGTACATTTGACCTGACATAAAAAGGTTGAATATGACTGATCTTTATGAATGTTTTCCCCCCTTCTTACTTTTAGGGTGGGAAGAGAAGGGGATCACCCTCACAGACAAACAAGCGACAATCATCCCACTAATATAAAAATAATATAATACACTAGAGGCTTCGCTGCTGGCCACTTTGCGACCAAAAAATAATCATAATCAAATACGACAAAAAATAATAATAATCCTATAAAAAAGATCATAATTATATAAAGGACCGTAAAATAAGGTTATCTATTGCCAGCTTTGCGAAATCTATGGAGACAAGTGTATGAGCGTACGACACGTGCACAAATGATTCAGAGAGTTCAAGAACGGGCGTACTGACGTCATTGATGAGGAGCGTTCCGGACGGCCATCTGTTTCTGACGAAACAATCGCAAAAGTGGAGGCAGCGATGCTCTCAAATCGAAGAGTGACGATTCATAAGCTCTCCGAAATGATCCCCGATATCAGCAACACCTCTATTGACAAGATGTTGACGGAGCATCTAGGGTATGGTAAGGTTTGCGCGAGGTGGATGCCAAGAATATTGATCGTACGATAAATTTGGATGGGGTATTGTCAAACACCCACCCTACAGCCTGGACTTAAGCCCCCAAGTGACTACCATCTCTTCCCTGACATGAATAAACACCGGGGTGGAACGCATTCCGGCGATGGAGATGAGCTGGAAGAAGCGGTTCTCAAGTATCTGCGTGGCTTGGCAGCAGATTTTTTTGACTCGGGCATTCAAAAGCTCGTACACCGTAGCAAAAATGCATTGAACTCAGTGGTGACTATGTAAAAAAAATAGGTAAAAGTCTGAACTTTCCAAAAATGTACGTATTCATGGAGTAAAACATGTTTTACACTGTGAAAAATTACTGGGAAACTTATTTTACGGATTACCCCCTATATTCTTACACGCATTAACAGCTGGCCATAATTCAGTTAGCAACAAATATTAAATATGTATTTTATTCATTTGACTTTAAAGGCTCGCAAATGAAATGACGATGTTACCAGGGCGTTGAAATTAAAATAAAAAACATTTAGGTATGTTTTAAATTCTAGGTGATATCCTAAAACAACAGAGAATGTTAGGAGGATATGTGACACCTACATTGACATTACATCCTTATACAATACGCTAAGCTTAAGACAAATTTGCCAAATTAAATATCTTACAGCAAATATTTATTTGAGTGTGTTAAAACTTAAATTAAATGTAAAAATAATGAAGTGACAACGGACAAATGTGCAAATATCAGTACGTATAAACATAACATTTACCTACTTCACTGAAAAAGTTTTTTTTTTAATTTAATAAATAAATATTCGAAACGAAGCAATCAAACAATGACAATTATATTTTTCGAGGGATTGATATCTTACTAATCACTCAAAATGATAAAATATAATTTTTATTTGAATAATATTAAGGCACGATATCTCCACTGATAAAAAATTCTTCTCCTTTGAGATGTTCTCACTGAAAATTCTAGGAATTTCCTGGGTGAGACCACGTCACGATGAGGTTCTCAGGATAATCAAGGAAGATAGGCAACTAGTAAGAACCATCTCAGAGAGGCGAGCCCGATGGATCGGTCACATCATGCGCCACGATGGTCTTCTTCACGACATTGTGGAGGGGATGGTTGAGGGTAGAAACTGAAGTGGGCGCCCTAGACGGGAGTATTTGCAGCAAGTGTTCGAGGACATGAGTTGTAGCTCTTATGCAAAGCTGAAGAGGATTGCAGAGGATCGAGAAGAGTAGAGATCGAGATGTAAGATTCTGTTGCTGCAAATTAATCCACCGGATTTATACTACGAAGAAGACTTAAACTCATAACTAGCAAGCAATACAGAAAAATATATAGGGTTGCGTCTAAAATAATTATGTACCGTCGGATTCGATAAATTCAATATCTTAGCAATATCATAAGTCTACCGGTTTGCATCAATTAATGCTCTCATTGTGTCTTTAACAGCTTAAACATGCCTTCCAGAACGTGGTGCATCTTCATTATCGAAAACTCCCAATTGAAATTTTCCGAACCAATTTTGGCACTGGCGTTCTGTAAAATCTTGCGAAATGATTTTGTGACAATAATGCCTTGTTATTTGTGTGTCAATCATGATATACTTATGACAGGGTTTTTGTTGTTACAAGTCAAACTATTTATCTTGAGTCTCTTGACGCTAGTTCTGAGTGTGAGGTCTTTGACACTAAATGTGTCAATAAATTTACATCGCCACACTTATGTTTGTTTGTACTTTAATGACGCATTGAAATGTAATCTATTTTGTAAAGTCATTTAAGGAAAAAAAAAAAAAGCTGTGTAAATACACAGTTTCCGTGTATATATAGGTTGATTTATTTTTTGATTTAACAGCATTTTTACAATTTTAATAATAAAAAACAAAATATGTCGTAGAGCTGCTTTCACATTTCATATTTTTAAGACTAATCAAAATTCACTGCGTAAAATCAGTATAACTTTTTCACAGGTTAGCATTACTATATCAACTGTCAAAATGTTTAATAATTATGCGACTTATGTGTGGATTTGGCTGTAAAAAATACAACTCCTTACAAGACCCTTTTAATGGCGAAAACGAACAATCTAATAAATGTCTGATTGATGTATACATCTTCGTTCGACTAGCAACACCGCGTACATGACATGTATAAAAACCAATTAAGAAACAATAAATTACAATTAGGTATAAATAAATTACAATAAAAAATGACATCGACTCATGTTCTTAAAATATGAATTTAGAGATTTTTGAGTGGTTTGGAGGGAATTGGATTAAGCCACTCCTGTAGAAACAAGATAATAGAAATACATATATATATATTGGTTTAAATTTGGGAACGTCTGGCTAGTCATGTGATCTCTAATATGATCCGAAAATAGTAATTAATCAAGATGCCTCGGATACTTCTTCAAGGCTCCACGTTCTTGTTGTCTCAGAAATTATCCATGTACACTTTCGAAGCTTTGAGTAGAGACAATGTGGTAAAAAAATATGGTGACAATTGCTCCAACTAGGGAGCGCATACGAAAAAACAATATATTAAGATGGTTGTGTAATTTAAATTTATTTTAATAAAATCGGTCTGAAATATTTTCGCTTAGAATGAATGCAATTTTGTTTAAATATATTGCAAGCAAAATTACGTCGTATTCATTAAAATCTAATATGATCCGTGACTATTGGCTTAGTAAATTATATATAGAGACACTCAGATTAGCTAGAGCAAAAAGAAGCACCCTGCAGCTGACGGGAGGTAGTCCTAGCACGGTCTTTGGCAATCGGGCTTTCAGCTACGCGGCACCAATGGCCTGGAACTCGCTACCGGAAAGCATAAGAGAGCTTAAAGCGGAGGCATCCTTCAGAAGCAGACTCAAGACCCACCTTTTTACACAGAGAGGCTTAGAAGCGCTTTTGGAATGATCATTCGGTCATAAAAAAGCGCTATACAAATACTAATATAATAAAACTAGAATTACTGAAAGTTACAAGGGTACAAGGTATTACGAGTAGTTATTTGGTGTAATGATAGCCCAGCTCCATGATAGCACTAACAATATAACTATAAACAAAGGTGATAGACAAGGAGATGTTATATCTCCCAAACTCTTCACAAACGCCCTAGAAGATATATTTAAACTGCTATCCTGGACAAAATGTGGAATAAATATAAACGGACAGTACATTTCTCACCTCCGATTTGCAGATGACATAGTGCTAATAGCCGAATTACCTGTCAAGCTTCAAGACATTCTCTACGACCTCAATGAAGCGTCGAACAAAATTGGTCTGAAAATGAACATGGATAAAACTACAGCCATGATAAATAGTCATATTTACCAGACTTGTGACTCTATTGGAGGTAAACAAATAGAGATTGTAAATTACACCTATCTGGGACAAGTAATACAACTATGACTAAATAACTTCTTAAAAGAAATCGACAGGCGTATACAACTGGGATGGGCAGCATTTAGAACACTAAAGTACATTTATAAAGCATAAATTCCGTAATGTCTTAAAACTAAGGCGTTTATACAATGCATCCTCCCTGTTTTAAATTATTGCGAAAAATTTCTAATCTAACAGTAAGTCTTACCCATAAAATAAAGTTCACCCAGCGTGCTATGGAAAGATCCATGAGAGGAGTGTCGCTAAAAGATATAATCCGAAACGAGGATATCCGTAGAAGAACTCAAGTAGTGGAGGCTACTTACCGAATAGTCACACTCAAGTGGCAGGACATATCTGTCGAAGATACGACGGTCGGTGGGGAATAAAAGGAATTGGAATGGCGCCCAAGAACTGGCAAACAAAGCATTGACCGACCCCTCTGCAAGATGGACTGACGACATAAGAATAATAGCGGGAGTGACCGCGGAAGGCGGAGGATCGAAGAGGATGGAGACTCATGCGGGAGGCTTACGTTCAACAGAGGACGGATACAGGCTGATGATGATTTGGGGCAAGCGTGCGAAATATTATAAATTATATAATAATAAACCATTCTATAAATTAAATAAGTAAATACTCATGGATAATGATTTATTATACTGAATATATTACGCGTATCTAAAATTATATAATTTCTATGGACGGGGTTAAATTTAACGTTCTAAGAAAAAAATCCGCTCTACAACAGTAATGTTTTCGAATGAAATTGAAAGCAAACGGTGTAGGGCAACGCTAAACTCACTTAGCCTCAACATTTAGGTACCCTAAAGTCGGGTTATCTCCAAGTTTACTGCGGGGTACATCATATCATATCATCGAGTAATTAAATGCGAGGGTAATTATGATTATGCGAGATTGCCATCAAATGACGTAGCGTAAATGCGCAGCTGACGAAATATTTGGCTAGCGGTCATCTTGCGCGGGAAAACACAATGTTTAGCGGCTGGCAACACCGAGGCAGGGGTACCAATCGCAACCAAAACAAACATCCCTGAGTTACCTTAATCATTTATACCTATTTATTAGAATTTTTTATTTTTTGCATATTAACCCCAAATAACATACAGTTTGTATCAAATTTCAGTGATATAAAGTATTTGGTATTTTATATAAAATTAATTTAGTTACATACATTAAACTCATTTCTTTACATTATAGGACTCTTTTTAATACTAATGAGTTTTTATTTCCAATCGTTGAGTACCGTAGGAAAATGGCTGCTCTCAAACATTAATTCCTTCTCCTTCACAGTACTATTCACAACAGGAAGATTTTTGAATGCTCTAACTTTTACGTTCCGGATATAATAATAAATACTAGTGCTCATCTTACCATCTATTGTTTTCCATTCTAGTTGGTAATTTTGGAGCTTCGGGTACTTATTTATATTCAACTGCAATGGCGCTTCTAATTGAGCTGCCAGAACACCTCGATCCTTTTCTCAAATCCTTTTTTCTGTCGAAGGTATTGGGTTTTTTAAATTTTGTGACAAGTGTGATTCTATTTTTATCTATTTCTTATTATTTAAAATGTTTTCCTTATGTTATTATACGTACGATGGCCTTCCTACGCGGCGAGAGCCCGAGGGCTTGAAGAAAAGACAGGTATAGTTTATGATCTCCTGCAGAATTCTTAATACATGTCCTAACAAAATTCGCTTTCGCCTCTTGTGGTATGGTAGGCAACGTTGTCCATCTCTAATCTCGTCATTCGTCAGGAAGTTTTTCCATCGTACCCCCAGCATTGTATTTGCGGTAGTCCCAACGCAATGGTCTCTGTGTGGGTGGATAGGTGGGACTCACGGTTTGAGGGTACACTGATGCGCTTTCACGTGGCCATCCAGAGGGGATCCGGTGCTCCACTCACTGAGTAGTACAAAAATAATTATGATTTTTTATTTATATTTTCTTTTTATTATGTTTAATTTAAATTTAAATTTAGATTGTTTTTTTTTTTGCTTGGAGTTATTGTATGTAAAATTTTGATTGGGGCTAAATATATATTTTTTTATTATTATTGTATGCAGGCATCTGTTCACAAAACTCACTATACGGCTGCATTTTCTTTTAGTGAGAAGCCAATATTTCCAACCGTGAAGAAGAATGTGAACGATAAAAACGCTGTATAGACGGCACTTTGTATTACCGTATTTCACACGATTTTATTTTATACCAATTTTATTCAATTGTACTGTACCTTTTTTTTTGGAACTTTTTATTCTGTGAAATTAATTAATTTTTAATATTCCGCGAGTTTAGCAAGACAATCGATGCGGTTTGAGGTACTTGCGGATACAACATAGCGACAAATTGTCGCTATTAATGTAAGTGGAGATGGAAAACATCGATGAGAAAGTCCATGTGTTGCAAATTGCAGTGAATTGTGCGCACCGCACGTACAAAGGCGGCCTACATCGGTCGAGTCGCAAATTATAGCCTGCGGCGAAAAAAGCCTTTGAGAGTTTTATATGATCGTCTTAACGATTGTCATTGAGACCCTAATACAGACCATCTCGACTATCACCGCCTCGTTTCTTATGATACGATCGCTACCCGTCATTCTAATGGCGATCAGATATTTATATAGAAAATGCTAAGTGAATAAACCGCATTTTATCTTTTTTCATAAACTACTTGAGAGGCGACCTTCGATTGAATTTTAAAATAATTATCTAGTAATACGATGAACGCAAGTTTTACTTTTACTCGACTATAACCTTTAAACGCCCAGTGGTCCCATACGGGACAGCAAATTTGCGTCGTTCAATGCCCTAGCAGGCCAATGTTTGTAATGTTTCGTCGCACAATTGATTCTTCCATGAACTTACTTTGATACTATTATTACAAATTAATGTAATCCGATTGTGAATGAATCATAAGCACTTCCTGTATGGGACAGTAGGGCATTGATCGACGCAAATCTGCGGTCGCGTAAGGAAACCACTGGGCGTTTAAAGGATAATCACAGCTTCATAAGAGCATCAGCAGTCTGTGTCCACTGCTGAACGTAGGCCTCACTCATTAGTTTCCATACTTCTCGTTCTTCTGCATCCAGGCTACTTTTGCTATTCTTCTGCTGTCGTCAATCCATCTTGCAGGAGGTTGGCTAAAGCTCCGTTTGCCAATTCTTGGACACCACTTCAATACATTTATTTATCATTGACTGTCGTCTTTTTAACATATATGTTCGGTCGATTGCCACTTGAGTGTGCCTGCTCTGTGGGTAGCGTCAACTAATTAAATGAGATAATCACGTGATCAATTTAAAATAACAATTGATTCAACTATCAATTATTTTACCTGTATGTAATAACTTCTGTTCCATTATTTGAATATTTTATTTTAAGTCATTTGTCACATTTGAGTAGACTATATAACATTGGTTATCAATGAAGGCGATACGCCCTCATATGGGCCTTTAAAACATATAGGTGTGCAATAGAAGGCACAGATAAAATAAGGAAAAAAGGACAGGTAGTAAGTAATTTGAAAAAAAAAGACCGGAGATGAGTTGGTACTAGTTTATTTGATATGAGACCCCTTTTTACACCCTAGTTTATAACATGAGTAAGCATTTATAAAAGTAATAATAATACATTGAATGTCATAAACCGCACATTTCTCGATACCGTTTTTGGACCTTGATCCCTTAAATCCACATAGAGTGGCAGATTATTGGGATGGTCAATGCTCCGTATCGATCCGTAAGCATTCTTTATTAATAAATATTAATACATATAATTTCACACGCCACAAATTCCTCGATACATATTGTTTCGGACCTGGATCCCCTCAATTTACATAGAGTGGCAAAATGCCCTGTGTCGTACCTGACTGTATGAATCTAAAATAAAGAGTTTGATTATAACAATTAATTTAAAGACTTTATGATGCTTAATACAAAAGACTTATGTTAAAAATAACGTTTTGAACAGTGCATGTAATAATAAAAATATCACATTGTGTGAATGTTACAGAGGTTTACGCCTATAGGCAACAATAGCATCAAAAATAGTGGGATCACAAAGAGGAGATATTAAAAAAAATGTCAATTAAGAAAAATATTATTTATTTCGTTTTAAGCAATTCATCAAACGTCTACAAAACTGTCTTAAAGTATTGCTTTGAAATTTCGCGGAAGGAGAAATTTTCTCGAACTCTGCGTAGTTCTCAGAAGAAAATCACGGTCGTTGTATTAATATGGGTAGAAGCGCAGTGGGCAGCGGATCTCCAGTGGGCTGCTCTAAGGGTAGGCGGATCTCATCAGCTCGGGACCCTAGAAACAACCAAACCATGATATCTTCAATGACACTATCCCTAATCATATCTCCATCATCGTCACCATGTCCCTATATATCCTGTGGAACTGTACGCTTTACTAATCTTCTAAGGTTGCGCTACTTGAAGTGTTCCTGCCGGCATCAGGTCCAGAAGATATGAGCTCTTTGTATTTATTAGACGGAATTACGTCACCCTTGACCTCTTCTACGCCAGCGTCTATAAGAAGGCAGAGACTACTCTTAACTGATTTACCTAATCTACCTTTCAGCCAAGTCAAGTAGTGCAAGTAATGACTCCTAGCCGATGTCTACCATTCTGCAGAATCATTTCCAACCTTACCATTTCTTCATTCAATTCCACGCACTTTGTATATTACTAGTAGCAACAGGTCACCAGGGAAAGCAATCCGAGACACGCTGTAGAATACTTACTTCGTAACCAATAAAATGAGGTTTATTGACTGCTAAACACTTCATCTACACCCGTATGCAAAGTAATTTCATGGCTTAAGGTAACCAACTTAAGACTCGTATACAGAGACGTTTCTTCAAGTAACCAACTTGTATTATTGTAACATATGATCGTCGCAAACTGCCACCACAAAGGTCTTACAGTCTAAGCGGGTTTGTCTTTCATACAGAATAATAAGTTGCTTGCAGTGAAATACAGACGTGAATTACTATCAATATGTTATGCCTTTTGGATGTGAGACCGGCTTTAGATGTCTTGATTGGTAAAAAGGCTCACCTCGTAGCTGGGGTATCGGGTGCGTTGTTGTTCCACAAGAGCTTCATGCAGTTCGTAGTCATGGCAAGGCATGGGATTCGTTTTTACGGTGTCATCCTGGGTGAGTGTGTGTGGGTCCACGAGAGCTTCATGCAGGTTGTAGTCACGGCAAGGCGGATCCTTGGTGTCACGCTTTGCTTGAGCATGCTCAGCCGCGGGAGCGGCGGCGGCATCAGCCAGGGCGGAGCCCACGCAGAAGAAGACACAAACCAGGTACTGAAAAAAAACAAGAGCTATGAGAAGAGGAATAGTGGAGGCTCAATTAGGCAAGAAGGCTACCCAACGAATAGACACAATGGGCAGGACATATCTGTCGAAGAGACGACGGTCATAGGGAAGAAAAGTTAAGTAACGCCTAAGAACTAGAAAACGAATCTTGTCGACCGCCTGCAAGATGGAGCGATGGATCAAAATATATAAATAGCGGTAGTAGCCTGATTGCGGAAGACGGAGAATCGAAGAGGATAGAGACTCGAGCGGGAGTCCTACGTTTAACAGTGGACGTACATAGGTTATGATGATGAGAAGAGACGTTGACGGTGCAAAGAACTGTAGTCAACTTGTATTAGTCATGCTCGACTATGGCATGGCTGCCAGTCGCTGCCACAGAATATTTCAGCGATGTTTTTTGTACGGGTTGGGCAGATTTAATGTTCTTATTTTATTTGAAACGCATGGGTTGTAACCAACAGGTTTTATGAAATGAAAAAAATTAAATATCGATTTTAATTTGATAAATATAATGATGCAAGATTTGTATTGTGAAGGGTCCACCATCTAACTTTTTTTTTCAACTAGTGCTTATTTCGTGAATGGTAACACAAAGCTCATGTCTGATTTGACAGTTAATTAGTTTTATCCCTCCGCTGAACAAATATGGTTGTGTGTACGCTTGAACAACGCTGGGAAATATTGCGACATTACTTTGAAAATCAGGCCATTTTTCTTCGAAAATGAGCAAGGAGTGGCCGTTACAGTCAATGGCGATCGTTATCGGGCCATTTTTGTTCACAAAAGTCGAAGAGGAATTGGCGACATTTGGTTTCAACAGGACGGCGCTACGTGCCACACAGCCGAAGCTACACTCGATGTTTTGCGCCCCATTTTCAAAAAAAAAAAGTTATTTGGCGGACCCTTTAGTAAAAAATATTTAAAAATGATAAAAATCATTGGACTGCTGCTGTGTACAAGATTTGAAGCCACCGCATTACTTTTATAATCGTATCAATAAAAATTATTGAATGAAACTTGCATACTCTAAGAAGATCATCGTTAGAAATAACATATTAATGCGTGTCTAGTACAGGGAGCGGCAAAAAAAGACGGTTTATGTCGTTGCTTTAATTCGAAACCGTCTTTTTTTGCGCTCCCTCTACATACACAGACGACAATTATTCTCTTCTATTTATCGTTATTTTGTGCCTTAATAGAGGTGTTAAGTTTTAAAAAATCATTAAATTTTTAATAAAAAATAATTTTATAGTAAACTTATTCCTTAAATTATAGAATATATCATGAGAACATATAAAGAGTATCGAAAAGACATCAGAAGAATAGCAGGAGAAATTTTTATGCTTGAGAACTAATGCAGAAGGCCTTCATAATACAGGTGATGATAAACTGCAAGACATTTTTCACGACATGATTTGTTAAAACGTTATTTGAACATAGCTGTGTTGTAACGGGTCCGCCAAATAACTTTTTTTTTTTTGAAAATGGGGCGCAAAACATCGAGTGTAGCTTCGGCTGTGTGGCACGTAGCGCCATCCTGTTGTAACCAAATGTTGCCAATATCCTCTTCTTCAATTTTTGTGAACCAAAATGGCCCGATAACGATCGCCATTGACTGTAACGGCCACTTCTTGCTCATTTTTGAAGAAAAATAGCCTGATTTTCAAAGTAATGTCGCAATATTTTCCAGCGTTGTTCAAGCGTATACACAACCATACTCGCTTAGAAGAAGGATAAAACTAATTATTTGTCAAATCAGACATGAGGTAAGTGATACCATTCATGAAATAAGCACTAGTTGAAAAAAAAACGTTAGATGGCGGACCCTATATTAAGCATCCAAAATGCTTTAAAGTAATTGTTATAATCAAACTCTTTATGTTAGATTCATACAGTCAGGTACGACACTGGGCATTTTGCTACTTATGTAAATTGAAGGAATCAAGGTCCAAAACAACAAGTGTCGAGGAACTTGCGGTGTACAAAATTCTATATATTATTATAAATAAAGAATGCTTACGCATCGATACGGAGTATTGACCATCCCAATAATCTGCCACTCTATGTGGATTGAAGGGATCAAGGTCCAAAAACAGCGTCGAGGAATACGCGGTGTATGACATTCAATATATAACTTTTATAAATGCTTACTCATGTTGTTAACTAGGGTATAAAAAGGGGTGTTGTATATCAAATAAATTAATATCAACTCAACTCCAGTCTTTGGATTTATCCTCAGTGCCGGATCCTTGGTATTCCGGTTTCACCATTTAGTCATTCTGGGACTGCGACCACGGTTCCGGAACATGATTTGATGATAAAACTGTATTAGATGCCACATAATTGATTTCAAATTAAAAATTATTATAGATCAAAATCTGACTTACCAAGTATTTCATCTTGAAAGGATTGATTGGATATCGGACAATTCGATAATATGTCTTGAGACACCTGATGCCTTTGAACATTTTGGGGTGAATCGTGACTATTTATACAAGACGTTGAAAGGTGATTAGGTCCACCTTCTGTTTTGTGTAATTAACAGCCCACTTAGTACCATCCGTCTGATAAAAACATATTATTCTTGATTCGTAATGATGAATCGTTACCTGTCGTTCTAATGGTGATCAGATATTTATATAGAAAACGATCGATGAACAATCCGCGTTTTATCTTTTCTTCACAAATTTCTTGAGAGCTTTCGTTCGATTGAATTTAAAAAGAATTATCTAGTAATACGATGAACGCGAGTTTTATTTTTACTCGACTTAATCACAAACTGCTATCCTGAACAAAATGTGGAATAAATATTAACGGAGAGTACATTTCTCACCTCCGATTCGCAGATGACATGGTGCAAATAGCCGAATCACCTGATAGACTCCGAGACATGCTCTACGACCTCAATGAAGCGTCGAACAAAATTGGTCTTAAAATTAAGATAAAACAAAAACCTCGATAAATAGTCATATTTCTCAGACCTTTGACTCTATTTCCATTGGAGGAACACAATTATAGGTTGTAAACGACTATACTTATCTAGGACAAGTAATACAACTGGGACGAAGTTACTTCTCAAAATAAATTGACAGGCGTATACAACTGGGATGGGCAGCATTTAGAAAACTAAAGTACATTTTTAAAGCGAAAATTCCGCAATGTCTAAACACTAAGGCGTTTAACCAATGTATCCTCGCTGTATTAACTTATGGCGCAGAGACGTGGAATCTGACAGCAAGTCTTAACCATAAATAAAGGTCATCAATCATGCTACGGAGAGATCCATGCTCGGAGTGTTGCTAAAAGATAGAATCCGAAACGAGGAAATACGCAGAAGTACTCAAGTAGTGGATGCTACCCAACGAATAGGCACACTCAAGTGGCAATGGGCAGGACATATTTGTCGAAGAGACGACGGTCGATGGGAAGAAAAGTATTGGAATGGCGCCCAAGAACTGGCAAACGAAGCATTGGCCGGCCTCCTACAAGATGGACTAACGATATAAGGAGAATAGCGGGAGTGACCAGGATGCGGAAGGTGGAGGATCGAAGAGGATGGAGACTCATCCGGGAGGCTTACGTTCAACAGTGGACGGATACAAGCTGATGATGATGAATCACATTATCATTACATCATCAGCAGCCTGTGTCCACCGCTGAACGTAGGCCTCACCCATAAGCTTCTATCCTTCTCGATCCTTCGCATCCAGGCTACTCTCGTTATATTTTTCTGATGTCGTCAATCCATCTCCAGCAGGAGAGGTTGGCTAAAGCTCCGTTTGCCAATTCTTGGACATCACTTCATTACATTTCTTTATCATCGACTGTCGTCTCTTCAACATATATGTTTTGTCGATTGCCATTCAGTGCTTGCCGGCGGCTATAGCTCAATATTCAAAGCGTTTGCTTTGCAAGCCAAAGGTCGTGGGTTCGATCCCCGACGGAGATTAAAAAATAAAAATCTGAGCTCTAAAATACCCCCGGTTGGTGTGAATTTGATCCCTCACCCGTAAAATGCCAGTCATAGCCTTTTAATTAAAATTGGTGGTGGACGAAAGTCGTACCGCGTAGACCACCCATTCGTAGTAAATTCCTGTAATAATAAGGATGATGCGTGAATCTCGCGTTGTAGTCTATGACGTTGGCGGATCAACACTGCACATGCAGCGCTTAGCCATATGTTCCAAGGTAATCGTCGTAGAATGCCACAGATTAGACTTCAGAATTACTATCACCATCTGTTGGTATTCTCCCGTATTACATAAAAATTAAATAAAAAATCGACTGTACTAATTGAATGATATAATCACATAATAAGTTTTAAATAACAATTGATTCAACTCTCAATTATTTCACCTAACTTCTATGCAATTATTTGAATATGTTATTTTAAAAAATCTGTCACATTTTTATAGAACAGTGGTTCTCATCCTTTTTGAAGTCACGGTGCACTTTTGATCATGGAAAAAAATGGCGGTGCACCAGAGTTAAGAGGTCAATAAAATATGTGTACATAATTTTTGTTACATAGTCATTTAAAAAAAAAATAGTTTCCATGGAGACAATAAAGCTCGTGAAAAAGATAATCTGACACCAACTCGCAACTAAAATAATCAATACTGAAGAAGACCCCTGCAATGGCGGTCGAAATATTAGTAAAAATAAATTCGCCGCACACGGGTAAACCTAAAAGCCACAATGTAAATCTGGCTGAGTAACTTAAAAGATATTTAATTTTATATTTATACGTGTTTTATTAAAAATATATGTATTAATATTTGAAGGTGAACGAAATCTAGAAAGAGGGTCAATTCTCTCAATTCTTCGTCTAAATTTGCAAGTCTTTCTCGTTTTTTAGTTTTCATTTTAACTATTGTTGAGAAACCAAGCTCACATAAATATGATGATGAAAACTGTAACAAAATTATCAGTGCCTTCATGTAAAGAACTGGATATTCATCTTGGACAGAAATCCAAAAGTCCTCCATGGGCATTTCGCAAAATTTAATTTTTAGAGTACGGTCAGTCGACAATGAGACTAATTCTTCTTCTTCGGCGTATGAAAATCCACAATACGGTGTATCAATCGTAGCAAATGGATTTCGTATCAAGTCATAATTTTCTAAATTTAAAGAAGGAAAATAATGTGCAATATTTTCTTCTTCTAAAGTTAAATGATCTATTATCGCGGAAATAATTTCCTCGCAAATGTATTCGTTGAGTGAAGAAACTTATCTAATTTTTTTCTATTATTCGAGAGTTATTTTTTTCCTAAATCCTGACAATTTGTCAATTGGGTGAAAAATAATTTTAGTTTTTTCCTTGAATGCTTGTGTTAACGTTATTTAAGTAATTAATAATATGTGCTTAATATGCTACTTTAGTATACCAATCATTATTCTGAAGACATTTAACAAAATCGTCCATACATTAATTTCGAAAAAAGATGAATATCTCATTATTAAGTGCTATATATGAAAATAAAATTTTCTCCCTAGATAACCACCTGACTTCAGTGTGAAAAAGGAAAAACTTATATTTAGCTTCCATAAAAATGCAAAGTTTTTTAAATATGCACGTTTTTAAAGATCTTGATTGTATGAAATTCCCCATATTTACAATTTGATCAAGTACAGGCTTAATTGCCGCTGGTAATGTTTTCGACACTAAAGATTCTTTATGTAAAAAAATGTGCGTAGATATAATCTTAGGGTTTCTTTTCTTTGCAAGATTAACAAACTCTTTAATTGAGCCTACCACTTCAAGGAGCACCATCTTTACGAATTCCTACACATAACTCCTACGATATTTTCAATTGTTCTAAATATGAAGAAATAGAATCAAAAATATTTTGTCCAGTCGTATGCTCAGTAAGTTCTTTGCAGCATAGATATTGATTCACTGTTTTGTTTTCATTTATGAAACGAACGAACCGTAGTAATTGTGCCTTACTGCTAATGTCAGTCCATTGGACTTGTAAGGCAAAAAGTCATTTGGAAAATTTGTCGGTAACTGTTTTCTCATCAATATAATCCAACATATTTACAATTCTTCTTTTTATTGTATCGTTTGAAAGAGGTATTTTCATAATTTCGTTTTTGCTTCATCTCTAAACATATTTTTTCCTACTTCACAACATGAGGGTAAAATTAGAGACTCTGCTATAGTATGTGGTTTTAATTGTGCAGCGATCAATTCAACAATCACGTATGACGCCAGTAGTACCTTATCGGAAATTTTAACAGTTTTTTTTTAATATTTCGCTTTTTTTTGCATGCTTACTAATCTTTCAAAGTAATCTTTACTTTTGGATGCAAGATCGGCGTGCTTTGTAGTGAAGTGGCGATTTAACTTGTCGGGATACATCGCGCTATTGGACAGTTTTTCTCCACATACGACACATAGTGGAATGTGATATTCTTCATCATTGATGCTAGTAAAACCGAAACGTAAATATTCTTCAGAATACTGTCGATTAATTTTTCTGATTTTACTAGATATATTTTCTCTTGTATGAGACGTATGATGTATGTGATTCTTCCACTTGTACTCTCTGTGTTATTGATATTTTGGTCTGATTCATTATTTCGTTTGGTAATAAATTTATCTATTGCGGGGTATCTCGAATGTAATAAAATATACATTAATTGAAAATCGACGATTTTCATAATTTCGCCAAACTACTTTTTCGGTTTTCACTATTTCGCGGATTTTTTTCGTTTTTACCCATTTTTTTCGCGGTGCACCTGCAACACGCTCGCGGTGCACCTGTGCACCGCGGTGCACCGGTTGAGAGCCACTGGTATAGAACATTGGTTCTTAATGTAAGCGATACGCCCTCATATGGGCCTTTAAAACATTTAGGTGTGCAATAGAAGACACAGAGAAAGGCTTTGAAATGACAATGAGAGCATGAATAAGAAAAAAAGTAAAGATAGTAAGTTAATTTGTAAAAAAATAGAGGCATAAAAAAAATATCTCAAAGTGGAAGTTGGGCAAAATAAGGTTGGAAGCCTATGGTATCGTACCTTATAATTTTCACGTTGAAGCATTATCCTTTCTGAATTTGACTATATATCGATGATTACTTAATATTTTTTAATTTAGAATAAATGTCAGATCATTTATAAGAAAACATATGTGAATGTTATAATGAAATTCGCATTGTGTGAATGTTACAGGGGCTTACATAATATTAATTAAGTATACAGTTATAGAGAGTTTTTTTATACTACATGATATGTGAAAAAAAAGAGTTTTATTTTTTATTTCCGTTACAAATCGAAACACCTTGCATTATTTGAAAGATTACTGTGTGTTGTAGAGATCACAAAGAGGAGAAATTAAAAGAGCATGTCAATTAAGAAAAATATTATATATTTCGTTTTAAAAAAATCATTAAACGTCTACAAAACTGCCCTAAAGTATTGCTTTGAAATTTTGCGGAAGGAGAAATTTTCGCGAACGCTACGCAGTTCTCAGAAGAAAGCACGGTCGTTGTAGTATGATGGGTAGAAGCGCAGTGGGCGGCGGATCTCCAGCGGCCTGCTGTAAGGGTAGGCGGTTCTCATCATCTCGGGACGCAGGCGGCGGAAATCCTACAAACAACCAAACCATGATATCTTCAATTACACTCATTTCCTAATCCTATCTTCATCATCGTCACCGTGTCCCTTTACGTCCTGTGGAACTGTTCTTTGTACTACTCTGCTCAGGTTGCGCTTCTTGAAGTGTTCCTGCCGGCATCAGGTCCAGAAGATATGTGCACTTTGTATCTAGTTAACGGAATTACGCCACATTTTATCTCTTCTACGGCAGTGTCTGCAAGAAGGCAGAGATGACTTCTAACTGAAGTTTACCTAGTCTACTTTTCAGCAGAGTCCATTCCAAACTAAATAGTGCGAGCAACGACTCCTAAATGATGTCTACCATTTTGCAGAATGCATTTCCCAACCTTACCATTTCCTCATTCAATCCCACGCCATTTGTTTATTACTAGCAACAGGTCACCAGGGAAGACAATCCGAGACACGCTGTAGAATACTAAATTCGTAACCAATATACCGAGATTCTTTTTTCAACGCGTCAATCCAAGCACAAAAATAACGGCAGAAGCGGGATGCGAACCGCGGACCTTGGAAACCAAGTTGGTTTCCAAGGTCTGCGGTTCGCATCCCGCTTCTGCCGTTATTTTTGTGCTTGGATTCACGCGTTGAAAAAAGAATTTTATGTATAGTATATGTATATTTAATTAATAATAATATTGTTATATAGTCAATGATCTATGAAAGTAGATTAGAATATTGAAATAATAAAATAATATTCTAATAAATTTTTTAAAAAATTCAAACAATATACTGAGGTTTATTGACAGCTAAACACTTCATTTACACCAGTATGCAGAGTTATTTCATGGCTTAAGGTATTTCATAACTTAAGACTCGTTATACATAGACATTTCTTAAAATAACCAACTTGTATTATTGTAACATACGATCGTCGCAACCTTCCGCCACAAACCTTTTACAGTCTAAGCGGGTTTGTCTTTTATATAGAAGAAGTTGTTTGCAGTGAAATACAGACGTGAATCACTATCTATATGTTATGCCTTTTGGATGTGAGACCGGCTTTAGATTTCTTGACTAGTAAAAAGACTCACATCGTATCTGGTCATCGGCATGTAGCCGTCTCTGATGATGGGGTATTGCATGCGTGGGCGCAGGAGCTCTTCATGCATGTAGAAGTCACGGCGAGGCTCTTCGAGACGGAACAGCCTTTCGCGCTCCAGTTCTTCTTCCAGCACGAGCATGTCCTTGCGCAGGAGTCCGTTCTCCATGTCCAGTTCGCGGCGACGAAGGGGATACTCGATCAAAATATCTCGTTCAGCAATGGGAAGCGGTTCCTCGACGACGATGTCACGCTTTGCTTGGGCATGCTCATCCACGGGAGCGGCGGCGGTATCAGCCAGGGCGGAGCCCACGTAGAAAAAGACACAAACCAGGTACTGAAAAAACAAGAGCTATGAGAAGACGAATAGTGGAGGCTCAAGTAGTGGAGACTACCCAACGAATAGACACAATGGGCAGGATATATCTGTCAATGAGACGACGGTCGACGGGAAATAAAAGTGAAGAGACGCCTAAGAACTGGCAAAGGAAGCGTTAAACTACCCCTTGCAAGATGGAGTGATGGATCAAATTATATAAATAGCGAGAGTGGCCTGGATGCGGAAGGCGGAGGATTGAAGAGGATAGAGACTCGTGCGGAAGGCCTACGTTTCACAGTGAACGAACACAGGTTATGATGATGAGAAGAGACGTCGGCAGTGCGAAGAACTGCTGTCAAAATTATCCTAGTGATGCTCGACTATGGCATGGCTGCCAGACGCTGCTTACATAATATTTCAGTGATGTTTTTTGTACGGGTTGGGAAGATTTAATGTTTTTTTTTATATGGAAATGCATGGGTTGTAACCAACAGGTCTTATAAAGTTAAAATATTTATTTTAATTTGATAAATATAATGATGTAAAACTTATTCATTTTAAGTAGGTATAGTTGTAAAAAATATTTAAAAAATGACACGTGGACTACTGCGGTGTACAAAGATTTGAAGCCACCACATTACTTTAACTTCCAAAAGAGCATCAATAAAAATGATTCAATGAGACTCTTATACTCTAAGAAGATCATTGTTAGAAATATAATATTAATGCGTGTCTAGTACATTTGCAGACGACAATTATTCTCTTTTATTTATCGTTATTTTGTACCTTAATAGAGGTCGTATGTCTTAAAAAAGAAATTCTATTTTTAATCAAAAATAATTTTATAATAAACTTGGTCCTTATAATATAGAATATCTCATGAGAATATATAAATAATATCGAAAAGACATATTTAAGGTGTAATAAGTGATATACGTGAGTGTGCATCAGCAATATGTTATGACTAAAAAAGTCATCAAAAGAATAGCAGGAGAAATTTTGATGCTTGAGGTCTGATGCAGAAGGCCTTCATAATACAGATGATGATTAAACCAGGACATTTTTCGCAACATGATTTGTTCAAAACGTTATTTTGATCATAACTGTGTTGTATTAAGCATCCAAAAGTCAAACTCTTAATTTTAGATTCATACAGTCAGGTACGACACAGGGCATTTTGCCACTCTAAGTAAATTGAAGGAATCAAGGTCCAAAACAACAAGTATCGAGGAATTTGCGGTGTACGAAATTCTATGTATTATTATTAATAAAGAATCCTTACGCATCGAAACGGAGCATTGACCATCCCAATAATGTGCCACTCTATGTGGGTTGAAGGGATCAAGGTCCAAAAATGGTGTGGAATGTCCGGTGTATGACGTTCAATGTATGCTTACTCATATTGTAAACTAGGGTATAAAAAGGGGTCTCGCATCAAATAAATTAGTATCAACTCAACTCCGATCTTTGGATTTATCCTCAGTGCAGGATCCTTGGTATTTCGGTTTCACCATTTAGTCATTCTGGGACTGCGACCACGGTTCCGGAACATGATTTGATGATAAAACTGTATTAGATGCCACATAATTAATTTCAACTTAAAAATTATTATAGATCAAAATCTGACTTACCAAGTATTTCATCTTAAAAGGATTGATTGAATATCGGACAATTCGAGAAAACGTCTTGAGTCAGCTGATGCCTTTGAATTGTACATTTTGGGATAAATTGTGACTATTTATACGAAACGTGATTAGGTCCACCTTCTGTTTTGTGTAATTAACAGCCCACTTAGTACCAACTGCCTGATAAAAACATATTATTCAAGATCCATAATGATGAATCGAGTGCTGTTTTATCGGTAATGGCATCGCTATCACGATCATTTATATGTAAGTACAGCATCTGTGCTCATGGCCCATCGAACATCTCATTATTTTTTAAATTTAAATAAAGGTAAATGGATTTATTATTTTTTATTAGAATACTTTTCAATACTCTAATCTTATTTTATAGATCATTGACTATATTTCAATATTGTTATTAATTAAATACACACATACAATTATACATCAAACTTTTAGGTTATTAGAAGGTAATATGGTTCATCAGTAACACTGATTGTAATGTCCGCGTAGGATTTACAAGAAGTTGTATTCATCCATTCAGTCTATAGTTCTGTTCGAGACCCGAGTGGTACTTACTAAATAAACAGACTGTCGGTAACAAACTAATAATATAAAAAAGGTTGTGAATAAATGTTGACTGATGGTATACATCATATGGATATTTAAATATTTATTAGAATATTATTTTATTATTTCAATATTCTAATCTACTTTTATAGATCATTGACTATATTACAATCTATATCATCATCATCAGCCTGTGTCCGTCCACTGTTGAACGTAGGCCTCCCGCATGAGTCTCCATCCTCTTCGATCCTCCGCCTTCCGCATCCAGGTCACTCCCGCTATTCTTCTAATATCGTCAGTCCATCTTGTAGGGGGTCGGCCAATGCTTCGTTTGCCAGTTCTTGGGCGCCATTCCAATACTTTTCTTCCCCATCGACCGTCGTCTCTTCGACAGATATGACCTGCCCATTGGCAATCCACTTGAGTGTGCCTATTCGTTGGGCAGCATCCACTACTTGAGTTCTTCTGCGTATTTCCTCGTTTCGGATTCTATATACATCTATATATACATACGAATCATCAGAATCACGGCTCAGGCGAAGAATAGTCGCGTGGATAGCGCGGCGTGTAGAACGGAGCGAAGGTGCAAGGCTCGTGGTTCTAATCCCGCGTCTGCCGATATTTTTCGAATGAATTGATGCGTATAAATTTTTTTAATGTATAATTAAATGTGTGTATTTAATTGCTAAATACACGGAGACCATCAAATCTAGAAGTGGCTGCAAACGACTCCCTCAATGTCTACAACATGGGCGGTGACATCATCTAATACTCAACTACGTATCTGCAGGACGTAGTTACTATACATAGATTCCTAGCAAACTTAACGAAAATAACTTAAGCATGAGGATCAATGCGAAAAAAATCATTTCATAAGTATTTTACTAAAAAAAAATTATCTTGATCCCCGACTATTTAGCTTAATTAATTATACAATATATATTTTTATTTTTGTATATATATCTTTTAAAATCTTTTATTGTACTTTCGAAAACACAATCTTTCCTCCCCAAAATCGTTAGTTTTTGTTTGAGCTAAAGAGTTAAATTAACTTAACTCTAGGCCTTGAAAGTTTAAAAAGAGGAGCAATGAACCAGAAATTTTTATATTGTTATATTTTTCAATTTGATAACAAGGGCTTAAATACTTACATTACATATATAAGTTTATTTTTATGTAAGCACAAACAGGAGAATACCGACAGATGGTGATAGTAATTCTAAAGTCTCATCTGTGGAATTATATGACGCATTCGTACATATGGCCAAGCGCTGCATGTGAAGTGTTGATCCGCCAATGTCATAGACTACAACCCTAAATTCACGCGATATCCTTATTCTTACAGGAATTTACTATGAATGCGTGGTCTTCACGGGACGACATTTGTCTACCATCAATTTTGATTAATAGGCTATGACTGGCATTTTACGGGTGAGGGATCAAGTTCACACCAACAGGGGGTATTTAAAAATTATGTGATTTCTTACACATGCTGATTAAAAGGTAGGCTGAATTTAAATTTAAAAAGTTTTACTTTCAACATCGCAAAAAAATGATAACTTAGGTTTATTTAAAAAACGAGACATTTTGTTTAATTTTACTTTTATTCAGTATTTCGAAGTGGATCTTTCCAAGTCCTTTGGAAGTTATATTACATTTGTATAAAATATAATAATAATCGATAAAAAAAACCTATTGTGGTAGCTTTGTATTTGAAAAGATTTTAATAAACCAAATTTAAAGTTCTTCTGATACTATTGTGTCTTTATACTAAATTCAAGCGTTCTGAACGAATAGTACGTAGAATGTTCTCGGTGGAGCTCCGAGTTCAGAGATAACTTTTCTGAACAAACTTCATCGAGCTGGGTTGCCATCAATAAGCTCACTTTTAGTATCAACAAATGTGACGTTATCTCTTTCTCCCGTTCTAAAAATCCAATTCTTTCCAGATACTACTTATCCGGAACAATGCTCGACAGAGTAGCAGTTGTCAAGGATCTAGGTATAACCTACGATTCATACTTCACTTTCCATACTCACATAATTTATTTAACTTCATGCGCCAATAAACTTCTCGGGTTCATCACCCGCCAGGCTAGTCAATTTCATAATCCTCTAATTTTTCCTACTCTCTATTCTTCACTCGTTCTATCTGTTCTGGAATATGGGAGCTTAGTTTGGAATTCTAATAAATCCTGATACATTTTCATGCTCGAAAAAATTCATAAAAAATTCTCTGGCGTCTTTATTTTTATATTCACGGTAACTATCCATTCAATTCATTTAATTCCGAACATTACCCAACTCTTTTTCTTCTAGGGATGCTTTCTTTCCATTCGCTAGAGTCCCGGAGGAAAATTGCTGCACTCAAACATTCATTTCTTCTTCTTCGCGGTTCAATTCACAACCCTGGGATTCTTGAATGTTTTAACTCCTACGTTCCAGATAAGTACATCCATGCTTGTAGCCATCCATTGTTTTTGATACCAGTTGATACTTAAGGAGCTTAGGGCACTCAATTTAGTACAACGGCAATGGCGCTCCTTAATGGCCTACCAGCACACCTCGATCCTTTTCATACATCCTTTTCCTCTTTTGTCGATGGTATTGTTCTCCTAGATCTATGTGATCTTTGACACGTGTCATCGTCTTCTTCTTTTATGGTTTTATTATTTGTTATTATCTTTTGTTTGTGTATTGTATATTTATTTATAATCTGTTTCTTATTATTATGTACCTTGGAACATCGGTTCTGTGAAATAAATAAATAACTTAAACTAAGCAACCTTGTAGCGGCAAATTGTGACGGTCATTTGCTCCAGCTAGAAAACAGATATAGAAGAATAAATTAAATATGATTTATTTTGAATGTTACGTTTCCACTCATTCAGATGTTAGGTGCTGTCAATACAATAATGAACCATCATTACTTTTATGATACGAGTCATTTCCTTATCATTGCCTTGAATTGTCATTTACAGATCTGTTATTAAAATAATAATATGCACCCAGCAAAGAAACTAACCTTTATGTTGTCAACAATGATTGACAATTAAAAAATCTTACAATTCCCTGTTGTAAGCAATAATAATAAAAATTTAATTAAAGTTCATATTTGACATCTACCAATTAAATTTTCAAATATATTTTTTATACTTGTTAGAAAAGTATGTATTGAAAATATATATAAATATTTTTGAGAAATATAAATTTTGAAATTCGTCTTAAATACATTTATGATATGGAAATAAAATAAAATATTATTTTTATTTTATATGAATTTTATTTTCATTGGCCAGCGCCATCTTTCGAAAAAATAAAAATTCTCTGCAGGAAGAGTAGTGCTCTTTATTACCAACCGGACTTTTGCTTACATTCCCGCCACAAAGCAGTTATATTGTACTTTTATTTTGCAGTAATACTGTTTAAAGTGAATTATAAATTAAAATACGGTGAATTCGTTAACTGCTTCAATGCAGCATTTCAAACCAGTAAGTCACATTCTTAGAATTTACTGTTTTAGACAAAATTTTCATCCACTTGGCTATTTTTTTTATTTAATTAGATATAGTAATTATTTTATTGAATGTTTAAAATCGTGGTAAAGGATATTTTTGGATGTGCATTGTTTTTTAATTGAAAAAACATACATGGCTTTTCAAAAATAATGATAATATGTACTGCATTGCAATGTTATAATTTTATATTCATTTTAATTTAAAAATATATAAATTAAAAATATTTAGTTTTGATTCACATTTATTTTAACTGATTACATGTTTCTTCAATAAGATTGTCTCCAGGGAGGCCGAAACATGTAATCAGTTAAAATATATGTGAATAAAAACTATTTTTTTTTATTAAAATAAATATAAAATTATAATTATGCAGTTTCACCAAGTATTGTCAGATAATAACCTTAAGGCCATTGCAATGTGTCAAGATCAATAAATTTAAAACAAAAAAAAGGCTAAAGTTCCTTGCCAGATTTTCTAAAATAGAAGACAAAATACTTAGAGACAAGTGAGGCGAATGTAAGGGTTTGATGTGAAATTTAATCAGATTTATTTATATCTTTTTATGGGTAGTATTAGTTTTGCTAACTAATCGTCGATGGAAACGATGTAACGTCGAGACTCGACGGCGGTTTGTGGGGCCTTAAAGTGTCGAGGATTGTAGCGTGTCCTGACGAGCCGGGTTCTGGGGACTGACTGGTCTTAACCCTCGTGCTTAGTGGCGTGTACGTATAGTGTTGCCACAGTAGCATAAAAATTTACAAAAAAAAACATTGTTTTTAAAAAATTATTTATTCAATTTGAAAAGTCTTTTAAATACATTAATTTTTCGACTTTTACATATTTTATATTACTGGGTTTATTAAGGTACAATAAGAGAGAAAATAATTCTTGACGAAGCGAAATACGTGTATCTTTACTTATTTTTATGTCACCTTTAAACTTTAGTATTGAAAAATATTTCATTATGGTTTATTGTAAAAAATACGTCTCAAACATTGAAAATCAAACGAGTAAACTCGTCATATCGCTTATTATACCAAAACGCGAGAGACGAGTTTTCTCGTTTCGTTCTGCTAAGCGGTGGGGCGCGGGAAACTTGTACACAAGGGCACCAAACGGGAGACAGACTACACATTATTACATATACGTCTACCTGCCAATACAATCAATTTAATATAATCATAGAAATATATAATAATAAATAATAATAAATATTTCAACAAAGTCAACGCTGGTCCATAAGAGAAAAAGGTATGGGGTTTGCTGAGGACATCTCTCGCCAAAAGCTGTGCACCACCAGAATGTAGTAGAGACCGATAACTGTAAAGAAATTTAAAAAAAACATTTATTTCATTTAATTGAAACTAAATTCTGACTGAAAATATTTATCATAATTTAGACAAAAAATTTACATGAATTTAGTTTTGTCTGTCGTCATTGTGTCTTTTAAAAATCATGTAAAAAAAATATGTTTAATTCCATTTAATGTTGTTGAAATTTTTAAGCAGAGAAAGAATTTTAGGTTAGGTTAGCAAGACATCCAGTACACCAGTTGTCCCTTGCACCAAATATCCTGCGCATTAGACGTCTAGTGCGCCCCACGTCCTTACCGATGAGCCGTTGAACGAATTGTCTAGGGAAGAAATGCGGTCGAACTATCGAAAATTCGTAAATACTTTAAGTAAGGAGCCGACATGATTCAAATAATAGTTAAAAGAGCTGTATTTTCGGTTTATCTCAACATAAAAATGAAAATATGCTAGTTACACTCGGAATATATGTAAGTATTAGAGCTCGATAAGATTTCAAACGCTAGTAAGTTAATCCTTTATGATAACTCTTTCCCCGAAATACTGTGTATAGCTAAGAGATTAAGCTGGAAATTTCGCAATTGCAACTGGGAGCCATCCTGTAGGTAGGATGACAAGACACGTCCGCCCGGTTTGAGTATCGAACGACGAATGATATCAACACTTTCCCCGAAATACTGCTAAGAGATGAAGCTGGTTACTTGTTAAATTACATATAAGCATATAAGTGATGAAAATTTTCTTACGAGTATGTAGAGCAGCAATCTCTAGATTGATGAATCCAAAGCCGACGAGGCCTTCGATCAATTGGGTGGTTGCATTGAAGAGTATCACCGAAACATTAATCGATAAAGAAATTTTAGAAAACAGCAACCAGAAGTAGACGTAACGTTGAACTTTCTGCAACAACAACAATATTATTATAAGTAATTAAATATACACGTACTATAATGCAACAAATTCTTTATATGCATCAATTCGTTCAGAAAAATATCGGCAGAGTCGGGATGCGAACCAGCGAACCTTGGAGCCAACCATTTGTTCAAGTTCATTACTCTGCCTCTGCCGATATTTTTCTGGTGCGTATAAAGAATTTGTTGCATTATAGTATGTGTATATTTAATTACTTATAATATTGCAATATGGTCAATGATCGATTAAAGTAATATTATAAAATATCATTCTAATTAATATTTAAAAATATATATAACAATATTATTCTTAAATATATGCGAAACTCTCGTGCGCTTGAAGTGAAACTTTATAGGTTATAGAAACAGTTAGTTTTACGATAATGGCTCAAATAAGATGATGTCAAGTTTGATAATTATCACATCCAAACAGTCTGACTGTGTTCTACGCAACAATCTCAAAACCCATTGTTTGGCTGTGTCAGCTTTTGATCTGGTCCCAAGATTCGCAGTTTAATACAAGGATTTGGGTAATGTTAATGTTTTTGTTACTAATGACCTTATGATATTACATATTCTAACACATACAGAAGGACAGGCTATACCTATCAGATAGTTTAAGTAATGTTAATAAAATTTGTGAAGAGCAGGCTGAAAGAAACGTATGAATTTATTCAAATAATTTATTTTTAATATAAAAGTTTTCGTACCCTACAAATTACACACAACGTTTAACCATGGTGTGAACAAAAACGAACAGATGAGAGGCTATTCCATGTTGATTTCATTAACTGTGCGCATTAAATTTGATGTAGTTCAACAGCAAGGGACAGTTCAGAATTGAGCAGCAATAGTGACTGAAATATAACAGCAGCGAGATTAATTAAAGGTTTTATTTTATATGATTGATATATATTTACCATCTCTATGCCGACGATCAACAGTACGGCAAACGCAAGGGATAATAAGCAGCCAAAGGTGAGGATGCTCATGAAGAACATGACCGATGTGGTTAATCCATCATAGTTCTGGTTAATAGCCACTGATACTGTTATTAATATCAGAACTGCACTTATCTGTAATTCAAAGCACACCGAGGTAATTAAAATGTAAGTCATCACATATCTCAAGTTTCGTGATGAAATTAATTTAATTACTCACGATGTTTAGCCATGCTATGATGAGACTGCCTGTCCTTAGGGAGCAACCGCAGCAGCATGACTTGAACTTTGGAAATGAAACCATGGCGAACTGATGAAGAGAAGAATTATAACTGTAAAAAAATAATGTTAAACGTAACATAAGAAGGTTTTTCTCGTATTTAACGTATTTATTTTTACTTTCTTATACCAAGTCATAATAACTACACTTCGCCGAGTTCTCCTTATTTCTGGTTAATTGGATAACGAGGTGTGTGATAAATTTCACTTCCAAATTCCACCCGAACATAATCAACAAACATTAGTAGAACATTTAGGAGCAAGAGGACAACTGTAACTGTAAACAATTAACGAAAAATATAACCAAAACGGTTTACTTTTTAATCCGAAGCCTTCTAAGCATTGCTCATAGCGTATATGTGTTTACACTCTCGTCCCAAGTCATAAATACACCCGGAATTCCGCTAAATCATACTTGTACATGTGCAAACTTAGCGATGTTCTCTATACGCGAAATTTCTGCTCATTTGGATGGTGTATGATAGTTTTTACTTCCAAATTCTACAAGAACAGAGAGAATTTTTGTAAACACCTGTTCTCAAAACCCATTACATATACGGCAGCATTGGATCTGGGTGATATTCCAATACTTGCATAAAATATATATATAGAAAAACTAACTCTCTATATAGGCGGCACTTCTTTTTGATCTAATATAGCTGCGAGTCTCAAATATTTCGCATATATTTTTTTTGGAACGATCCAGCTTTATCAAAGCAAAAATCGTGATTCTTCTGCAGATCACCACTCTGTGACCTGTATCCCAGGATGTTTGAAACGTCCTTCTCAACACTACTTAGATGAAATGGCGCCCCACAAAATCTGCCACTAACACTCTGCCCTCCATAAATACACCACTGCAGTTATACAAATGTTATAATTTATCCTTATCAAGTATTTAACGATTTGAATGCACATAATTTGTATATATTTAAATTGAACTGAAACAACAGTATTTAAAAATTGCAACAATAATAAATATAATGCAATTCACATGATATTTTTTTTATATTTACAAATAATTATTCGTTTTAAAAACATATATTTTTACTTGAATATAAAGCGAATAATTTTCTGAATGTTCTTTCTTGTGTATCAAATATGATTTGTCTTATTTTTGATAGAGAAAATCACTTACAATTAGAGAACGTGTTGTGAGTACCGTTTCGCGAAAGACTGAACTGACTTGCTAAAGCTTTTGGTTTGAGTCTATGCTAGCACATACACAACGGGTGACATTCGCGCTCGGCTGATACTCTAATACGGGCGATAAATCGATGCGTAAAATATATGTTTCTACATAAACTGCCATAACTTTAAAAATATCCTACATAACTACATATTTTTTTCAATATCATACTCACCAATTACATCACCACCAGCAAAATCATCGAAAACTTATAGAACTCCTTACACTTATTTTTAATTTTGTTATAAATATTTTCTAAGATTTAGAGTACGATATTCATGGTAATAATAACCCATATAAAGGGTTTTATCATAAAAAATATACATAACAAACTAGCGATTATACAATAAAATTTAAAATATATGTTTATTTTACTAAATAAGCAAACATTATTTATTATTAAGCAATTTTGTAGTAACCCTGTTTCTTAAATATGTGTTTACTTTTGTAAAAATGGTAATGTCAACCTTCATAAGCAAGAAAAAGTCAAATACTTGTATAAAAAACAAATATAAATACCTTACCCGACTTTAAAGATCAGAGTGCGTAAAACGTAAAATACCCTTCCCGTAATTAACCGTCGGTCGAGGTAATGGGTATTAATAATACCTTTCCCGATGCGAATGTTCTAGTATACATCATAACCTTTGAATGTCATACGATGCACATTCTTCGATACGGTTTCTGGACCTTGTTCCCCCAATGCACACAGAGTTGCAGATTATTGGGATCGTCCATCCTCCGTATCGTTGCGTAAGCATTCCTTATTAATATTAACACATAGACTGGTCCACCGCAAATTCCTCGATACTTGTTGTTTTGGACTTAGATCCCTGACTGTATGAATTGACAGATTCCATCTAAGATGATGGTTGATTATCACAATTACTTTAGAGGTTTAATACAATTAGTTATGTTTAGAATAACGTTTTGAACCAGGGGGTTTTACCTAAATTATAATAAAAAAACACCATCTGGGTAACCGAAAAAATAATAAAAGATATATATTTACAGCGACGTCTAGTGCAAGACGTTCTATTTTTTTTTTTGTTATGCGTTGATACATTTTCTACAATTACGAACTAATTCAGAACAAAATTGTCCAATAACAATTTTGATCAATCAATAAAAACAAACATAATCCGACGCGGTTGAAAAAATATCGTTACTAATGTTTAGTCCTAATTTTAAAATTTTGAAAAATTAATAAAATTTTATATATATTGATATTACATAACATACAGTGACTTCTTATGAGAAAAGTTAGCATTTTTATCGCATGGATTGATGGCTTTTGTTGTATGGAAGTGCGCAGTACCTAAAAACACAGCATGTGTTGGCGGACAATAATGAGTTAACTATAATATTGGTTACTTACGATTTTACTGTATGTTTTGACATAGTTTATCATCGTTAAGGATGCAGAAGCAGATCTCAAAGCAAAGAAAATTGCTTAAAAGCACAATTCGCGTTTATTTCCGGTGTAAGACTTCGGTTTCCCCGCCCGACCGTAACATGCTGTATCGTGGGCACGATCTGACAGTCGGACACAGTAACACAAAGATTATCGCGCCTAAAACAGAAATTAAAGTTGACAATCGAACCAACATGAAATGGAATAACTGTCAAAACAAATAAAATGGCGTATGCAAACGCCGTGTATTATTTATACAATTAAGACTAACATTATTGGATGTGCATGTCAGGCGGGCGTACAAAAATAAGAGACAAAATATCGTTTATCGAGGCTTTTCGGCATCAGCTAAACAGTGCTATATCAAGCTGATATCAGTTTATTGCTATCCGAAATAAAGCGCTGAGAATTAGATATTCCAGTTTTACGTTCACCTACCACTTCACGTCCACGCACACAAAAAGTTAACCCTTTCCCATCGGTTGTCAGTAAATGCCATCATAAGATTCCCCGATTGTTGACATCGGTTGACGTGATACATCGTTTGCTACTTTCTTAGAATAGTTTCTTATGCATTATCTGATAGCTAAAGGATACAAGAACCAATGTGATGTATGAAAATAGACCAGATAAGTACATTTATGCTTCAAATACTAGTTCTATAATTGACAGTATAATTTTTATTCAAACCGAGTCGTAATGAAAGGGCTAAAAAATAAATCTCGACTTTACGCACAGAACGCTATCAATCCGCGTGATTTATAATCGATTTAATCCAGCGTTTTGGTACTTATGTGGGTTTGGAAAGGTTAGATTATTTTACAAGTTATATAAAATATAATTCCTTTCGATGTTCTCGTATCTATGCACACCTGATTTAATTTTGCTTGTATGTTCTGTTTTTTGGTAGTGGAAACTATTCGTTGGCGGTTCGTGGGCCTTAAGGTGTCGAGGATTGTAGCGTGTCCTGATGTGTCGGGTTCGAGGACTGACAGGTCTTAACCCTCGTGCTTAGTGGCGTGTCAGTAGAGTGTTGCCACAGTAGCATAAAAATTTACAAAGAAAAAGCATCATTTTTTTAAATGTATTTATTAAATTTGAAGGCTTTTGAATACATAAATTTTTCGACTTTTATAAATTTAATTTAACGGGGTTTATTAAGGTTTAAAATTGAAGTCAATTTATTGCTAAAACTGTGAATGACAGAGAAGAAAATTAATTATTTATATGTAACCTACTTAAGTATTGTGAAATATTTAATTATGGTTTCTTGTAAAAGGTATGTCTCAATCTTAACACATTGTTTGCGGGAAACGAGTAAACTCGTCATATCGCTTTTTATACCGAAACGCGAGAGACGAGTTATCTCGTTTCGTCCTGCTAAGCGATGGGGGGCAAGAAACTTATAAACAAGGGCACTAAACAGGTGATGGATTACACATTATAACATGTCAGCAGTACCCTATGCGTCTACCTGCAAATACAATCACATTTGCTTAGATAAAATTAAAAATAATTTAAGTCAACACTGGCCCATAGGAGAGTGAGGTAAGGGGTCTGCTGAAGACATCTCTCGCCAAAAGCTGTGCACCACCACAATGAGGAAGAGACCGATAACTGTAAAGAAATAAAAAAAAAACATTTAGTCCATATGAGTGAAACTAAATTCTGACTGAAAACATTTATCATAATTTCGACAGAAACTTACATGAATTTATTGTTGTCTGTCGATATTATACCTTTTAAAAATCATACAAAAAATATGTTTAATTCCATTTAATGTTGTTGATACGACGTAAGCTGGAAACACTATTCGTATATGTATATAAACTGGAAAGACTTGATCGAGCTCCTTATTAAATTTTACTACTCGCAAACGAAATAACTTAGGTTAGGTTAGCGAGACATCCAGTGCACCAGGTGTCCCTTGCACCAAATGTCCCGCACATTAGACGTCCAGTGCGCCCCACGTCGTCACTGATGAGTCGTTGAACGAAATGTCTGGGCACAAAATGCGGCGGAACCAGTGTGGAGAGCTATCGAAAATTCGTAAATACTCCAAATAAGGAGCCGATATGATTCAAATAATAGTTGTAAGCGTTATATTTTCGGTTTATCTGAACATAAAAATAATATTATGAATATAATATATGCTAGTTAGACTCGGAATATATGTCAGTATTAGAGCTCGATAAGATTTCTAACACTTATATTTCTAACCTAACCTAACCTAACCTAACAAGTTACCATCATCCTCTCTTTAAAAGGCAGTTATTCGGTCTCGTGGTGGCAGGATGAGGGGCAGATTAATAAACACACAAACTTTTTCTGAAGCACATTGACATATATATTTCGATAACTTTACCAACTTTCAGAACCAAACAGCAGAAAGTTATCCCAATAGTAGATTCCTAGACGACAACACAGAATACGTCTCGTGTTCTCATAATGAAATACTCCATAAAATATCTTATTTTAGGATTACAACGACAGGCATCATAAGAGTACAGCCTTTTGATGAACTTTATAAATATTCCATATCCAGTAAACACCTGTGTATGTCATAGTTAATCCTTTTTGATATCAACCCTTTCCCCGAAATGCTGCGTTTTGCTCAGAGATTAAGCTAGTTACTTATTAAATTATATATAATATAGGCATTTAGGTGATGAAAAATTTCTTACGAGTAGATAGAGCAGCAAAGGCTAGATTGTTGAATCCAAAGGCGGGGTACTGGGTTGCAATGTAAAGTATCAGCAAAACATTCATTGTTAAATAAATTTTAGAAAACAGCAACCAGCAGTGGACGTAACTTTGAACTTTCTGAAACAACAACAATATTATTTTTAAGTACATGCGAAAAAATTTTGGTTATAAAAACAGTCGATTTTAAGATAATGGCTCGAATAAGATGATGCCAAGTTTGATAATTTTCACATCCGAATTCCATCCAAACAGACTGACAGTGTTCTACGCAAGCATCCAATCTCAAAACCCATTGTTCCGCTGTGTCAGCTTTTGATGAGTTGCCAAGATTTGCAGTCATATACAAGGATCGGTGCAATGTTCTTGTTACAAATGACCCTATGATAAAACATATTCTAACACATATAAATAGAAGGACAGGCTATATCGATCATATTGTTTGAGCAATGTTAATCAAATTTGTGAAGAGCAGGCTGAAAGAATCGTATGAATTTATTAAAATAATTTATTTTTAATTTAAAAGTTTTCGTACCCTGCACATTACACACAACGTTCAACCATGATGTGAACAAAAACGAACAGATGAGAGGCACTGCGCGCATTAACTTTGACGTAGTTTAACAGCAAGGTACAGTTCAGAACTAAGCAGTAATAGTGACTGAAATATAACAGCGGCGAGATTAATTAAAGGTTTTATATTTTATGGCTGTTATAGATATTTACCATTTCTATGCCGATGAACAACAGTGCGGCAAACAGGAACGATAATAAGCCGCCAAAGATGAAGATGAAAATGAAGACCATGTTCGGTGTTGTTAATCTATCATCGTTCTGACTAATAGCAATAGCCATTGCTACTGCTATTAATGTTAGAACTGCACTTATCTGTAATTCAAAGCACACCGAGGTAAATAAAATGTAAGTCATCACATATATCAAGTTTCCTGAAGAAATTAATTTAATTACTCACGATGTTTAGCGATGCTATGATGAGACTGCCTGTCCTTAGGGAGCAACCGCAGCAGCATAACTTAAGCTTTGGAAAAACCATAGCGAACTGATAAAGAGATGAATTGTAACTGTTAACAAATAAAAAAAATACATAGCATAAGAAGGTCTTTTTATACGAAGCCTTTTTAGCATCTTTCTCAACGTATATATTTGTACACTTTCATCCCAATTCAAAACTACACTCGGCCAAGTACATATATTTATATATATTATACTATTTAGATGTGTAAAAATCCTGATGTTCTCTTTATTTTTGCTTAATTGGATAACGAGGTGTGTGATAATTTTCACTTCCAAATTCCAACCGAACAACTGTAACTAAATCTAAACATTTAACGAAAAATATAACCAAAACGGTTTTACTTTTTAATCCGAAGCTTTCTAAGCATTGCTCATAGCGTATATGTGCTTACACTCTCGTCCCAAGTCATAAATACACTCGGAATAACGCTAAATCAAACTTAGCGATGTTCTCTATACGCGAAATTTCTGCTCATCTGGATGGTGTATGATAGTTTTTACTTCCAAATTCAACCAGAACAGAGAGAATTTTTCACAAACACCTGTTCTCGAAACCCATTACATATACGGCAGCATTGGATCTGGGTGAGATGCCAAGATTTATAACTCCACAGATATATTTCAAAGTCGCATTTTGTTACTATCGTGTGCTCTAATTACATTGTTTCTCAAATAACCTTTGATTATACTCGTACATTTGACGTTAATAAAAAAAATATGCCAGACATGAAGGTGATAATATTAACTCATTATGGTCCGCTAATATTTCGTAAAACATCATTTTGAAAATCTATACCTTTTCAACCTTCCAACCGATTTAAATAAAAAATTAAATTATGGTTTCTGTTGTTACATATGCATATGCAGCGATAGAATAGAATCAAAAGTTACGGTCACGTGTTATCAACCCTTTTAAACATTAAAATTTTACAACAAAATTAAAAATCATGTAAATAATATCACAACAAAACCACAGATACTTAAAACGTAATTTTTTCCAACACGCTTCCGAACAAACGTAACATAACACGTATTAACAGTTCGCAAAAAAAAATGGTTCAGGTACACGGGGTGTTCTGGAACAGAATGGTATAATGGTATAATATAAATGAATAAGAATAAAGACCGATGATAAATTGATACTAATTTATTTGATGCGAGTCCCCCTTTTATACCCTAATTTACAACATGAGTAAGCAATTAAAAATATTATTAATACATTTTAATGTCATACGCTGCACATTCTTCTATACGCTTTCTGGAACTTGATCCCTCCGATGCACATAGAGTTGCATATTATTGGGATCGTCCATCCACCATATCGTTGAGTAAGCATTCCTTATTAATATTAACACTTAGACTAGTCCACCGCAAATTCCTCGATACTTGCTGTTTCGTACTTTGATCCCTGACTGTATGAATTGACAAATTCGATCTAAGATGATAGTTTATCACAATTACTTTAGAGAGGTTTAATACAATTAGTTATGTTTAAAATTATGTTTTGAACACGGGGGTTTTATCTAAATTATGAAAAAAATATATATAAAAGATATATATTTACAGCGACGTCTAGTGCCAAGCGTTCTAATTTTTTTTGTAATGCGTTGATACATTTTCTACAACTACAAACACTAATTCATAACAAAATTGTTCAATACATTCTCATACAAACATAATCCGACGCGGGTGAAAAAAAAACGTTACTCCGCATTTTAAGATTTCGAAAAAATAATTAAAATTTTGATATGACGTTCTATATTCATAAACATATTGATATTACATAACATACAGTGATATCTCTGACAAAAGTTCGATTTTTTATCGCATGGATTGATGGCTTTTGTTATAATATAAATAAAGCGCTGAGAATTAGATATTCGAGTGTTAGGTTCACCTACCACTTCACGTCTGTACGCACACAAAAGGTTAAATAATAAATCTAGAGCATGGGTCGTCAACCTTTTATGCCTAGCGCCCACTTTTGCCTATTTTTCATAGTAAAATTTCCCTACCGCCCACTAACCTCGCTGTATTTCAATTCAGTATATGGGTGGAAAAAATTCTAGAAGGAATGTAGGAGATTGCCAGATTTTCTATAAGGATTTTGACAGCAAAATAAAAAAACAAAATACTTACAAGTGAGATTTGAAAAGGTGAGCGTTTGATTTGAAATCGGATCAGATTTATTTTTATATTTTTATGGGCAGTGTTAGCTTTGCTTACTATTACGATATTCTTCGGCGGTTCGTGGTGCCTAAAGGTGCCGAGAATTGTAGCGAGTCCGGACGTGTCGGGTTCTGGGGACTGACTGGTCTTAACACTCGTGCTTAGTGGCGTGTCTGTACATTGTTGCCACAGTAGGATAAAATTTACAAAGAAAAAGCATCGTTTTTTAAAAAATATTTATTCAATTTGAAAAGTCTTTTATATACATAAATACTTCGACTTTTATTTATTTTATATTACGGGGTTTATTAAGGTACAAAATTGAAGTCAATTTATTGCAATAACTGTGAATGACAGAAAAGAAAATTAATTATTTATATGTAACCTACTTAACTTACTAACTACACATTATTACATGTCAGCAGTACCCTATACGTCTACCTGCCAAAACAATCAATTTAATATAATAATAAATAAACATAATAATAAAAAATAATAAATCTTACCACAAGAATATAGGAAATTTATACGTGCATAGACAACACATGCATAGGAAAATTTCACAAATTAATTTTTATATAAAAAAATTAATACATCTATATATATAAAAATCAATGTCTGTCTGTCTGTCTGTGTGTATTTGATTCATTCCGACACCATTAACCCGATTGCGATAATACTTGGTCGAATTATTGCTGATACTAAAAGGAAAAAGATAGGATACTCAAAATTTGATTTAATTACATAAATTAATTGAATATTTACGTAAAACATGTTTTCATACGAGACTATTGTAATACAGAACGGCCAATTTAGAACATTGTGTTTCCTTGGCAACGCCGTAAACAACAATTCACTCACCTGAAGTTATTATAAGTAGGTACTAACGTAAGGTACTGAATATTTAGAAACAAAATTCGATTTTCGAATAAACTATTTCAATATTTGAATTTTTGACGACTTTTTTGTTTATCGAATTAAAATAAATATAACGTAATAATTATGTGTGATATACAGTAGAAAGAGTTAATTTTGGAATTCCAATTGCTGGTCGGCTTTGGATAGTATTATATTATAATTTTATAATTAATTTTAAGTAAAAAAATAATAAATTAAAAATATTTAGTTTTGATTCACAATTTATTTTAATGCTAACATGTTTCGGCCTTCCTGAAGACCATCTTCAATAATGAAAAAATAAAAACAGGCCGTGGCTTATATAGGTATGGACAATATCCTATATTAGTACACACATATTTACAGGTTTTAAATTTTTTAAAATTAATTGGTATGTGGTTAGTTTTAATGTATTAAGACATTATACAATAATATTTTTTTTGCTTTCAATTTAAAAAGATATTATGAAATACTAGGTATTATATTTTTTTAATTAAAATTAATTCTAAAACTATAATTAGTTCACCAAGTATTGTCAGTTGATAACCTTAATGTTAGTATTATATCAATCAATTTATTTTTATTTTTCAAAAGTGAATTTCAAAACGTAACATTCACTGTGAAATCAATTATGCCACCCAAACGAAAAGCAATAGGTCAAGAGTACAACTCAAGCACGAATGAAAAGGGCATCTCGAGCTTCAGAAACAGTCGAGCAAAGGAGAGCAAGATTGGAAACAGATCGAGTACACGCTGCTCAAACCCGTTCATCTGGACAGATGAGCAACGGGAAGCAAGATTGGAAACAGTTAGAGTACACACTGCTCAAACCCGTTCATCTGAAACAGATGAGCAACGGCAAGCAGGATTGGAAACAGTTGGAGTACACACTGCTCAAACCCGTTCATCTGAAACAGATGAGCAACGGGAAGCAGGATTGGAAACAGTTAGAGTACACACTGCTCACACCGGTTTATTTGAAACAGATGAGCAACGGGAAGCAAGATTGGAAACAGATCGAGTACGCGTAGATCGTACTAGACGTACTCTGCATGCTAATTTAAATCATAGTGCTTTCCATTACGATCCTAATTATGAATACAGTCTGCACCCAAGTATTGTTATTGGAAAAATTGATAAATTATGCGTGTATTGTAGTGCCTTTAAATTTAAAAATGAAACACTAGGAATGTGTTGCACGAGTGGAAAATTGAAATTGCCAGAATTACATTCACCACTCGAACCTTTATTAACGTTGGTATCGGGTGATACAAGAAGGGTATATTCATTTACGTGATGCAGCTGTAAATGATGGCTGAAAAACCAAAAAAACATTGTGTATCCAAAAGCACTCCAATAAATAAAAACACATATGGGCGCCACTGTCAAATTTAGGTAAGAACAACATAACCTAAGTTGATTGTTTCTAATTGGCTCCGGTCACGCCTCAAGTCCAACGTATCCAATCGGAAGACGAGAGGCTCCCGACGAGGCGCTTCCATAAAAACTCGCGGTTTATTTTTTTTTAAGTGGCATTGCAACGCATGCCGGGTACACGCTAGTATGTTTATAAAAATTTCGATCACACTGCAGGTAAAATATTTATAGACAATTAGCACAAAATGCTCGTATGAAATTTGTAGATCGCATTATTAAATCCTGTCGAATACAATTTGTTAAACAGAACGTTTTTGTAATATCCAGTTGCCACCTGGAGTAACCCTACAAGATGCAAAAGAGTTTGTATACCTTGGAAGTATGATCACCTGGGTTGGCAGAACAAAAAGATAGGTCAACAGTGGCATACATCGAATTAAATACATCGAAAAAAACGAAAATTATTGAATCAACAAATATTAATTTAAAGCTCCGCAAGCAACTTGCCAAAACATTTGTTTGAAGCATCAAGATGTACGGCTGTGAGACATGGTGCTTATCTGAAAGTGATAAAAAAAGACTAGAGGCCTTTGAGATGTGGTCATACAGAAGAATTCTCAGAATTTGCTGGAGAGACCACGTCACGTACAATGAGGTTTTCAGCATAATCAAGAAAGATAGGCACTTAGTAAGTACCATCTCAGAGAGGCGTGCCCGATGGATTGATCACATCATGCGCCACGGTGGTCTTCTTCGAGACATTGAGGAATTGATGGTTGAGTGTAGACACTGCAGAGGGCGCCCTAGACGGAAGTATTTGCAGCAAGTGTTCGAGGACATGAGTTGTAGCTCTTATGCTGAACTAAGGAGGGTTGCAAAGGGTCAAGAAGAGTGGAGATCGAGATGTTAGATTTTGTTGCTGCAAACCAATCCACCGGATTGATACTATGAAGAAGAAGAAGTTGCCACAAAATGCCAACATAAACTTCAATCGTTTTATCTCAAGTGCACCCGAAACTCCAGCTATTACATTTCACTTACACTAACGGTTCCTGACGGCCTTCAGAAAAACGAGGTCTTGAAGAATAAGCAGCTGCAGTAATTTTATCTTACTCATATTTGGACTACGTTAATCAAATTTCTTTAGATGAGCAGGCTACGAGTATTTGCCTGCACCTACGAAGATTTTGGTCCTAAAGGACGGCTGGATTCACAAAAATATTTGCTTAGATAAAATTAAAAATAATTTAAGTCAACACTGGTCCATAGGAGAGCAAGGTAAGGGGTCTGCTGAGGACATCTCTCGCCAAAAGCTGTGGACCACCAGAATGACGTAGAGACCGATAACTGTAAATAAAAAAATTAAAAAAACATTTATTCCATATGAGTGAAACTAAATTCTGACTGAAAACATTTATCATAATTTCGACAGAAATTTACATGAATTTAGTGTTGTCTGTCGACATTATACCTTTTAAAAATCATATAAAAAGTATGTTTAATTCCATTTAATGTTGTTGATACGACGTAAGCTGGAAACTACAATAGTTAAGCTCTGAATATGCTAGTTAAACTCGGAATATATGTAAGTTTAGAGCTCTATAAGATTTCAAACGCTAGTAATTTAATCTTTTATGATTCAATTTCAATTTCAATTTCAATTTTATTTTTTCCTTGCAGAAACATTACAAATTTTATCAATTCAATGCATTTCTGAAGTACAATAATATAAATACAATATTATAATATAAAATAAAAATACAATAGGTAACATAAATGTGGTGATGTAAATTTATTGACACATTTAGTATCACTGACCTCACACTCAGAACTAGCGTCAGGAGACTCAAGATAAACAGTCTGACTTGTAACAACAAAAACCCTGTCATAAGTATATCATGATTGACTCACAAATAACAAGGCATTATTGTCACAAAACAAAACGTGTAACATTTCGCCTCCATAAACACCAGTACTGAATTTAAAGCAATATAACACTAAATATGTCAATATCTTCACTCAAGTTGGTTTCAACCACTGTTCACTGCGATTCTTTCGTCTTATGCGTATCCAGGGTTGAACGATGGTCCTTTCAGGCCACACTTGAGGCTCCATGAGAGACTCCAGCGAAGTCGCGATGACCCCGACTTTGAAAGAAGTTGACAGCGTCCGCCTGCTGACAATTCTCCTGATGGTCATCCAAGAAGGATTGAATGCAGCGGTCGCTGCCAAGAAGCTCTGCAAGTCCTCAGCCGATGTATCTGGGTGAAGGCCCTTGGCGTGAAGATACGCCATCTTCACTCCAGTAACGTTTTTTGAAGGAGCTGCAGAACCACGGATCATCAGACGTGCTGAATGTTGTTGCCTTTCCCCGGAGAGGCGCGACTCAGCTTAGAACGTCGAACTTTTCCGGAAAGATTGCTCGGGGGAGGGAGAGGCTATCCACGGAGAAAGCACTCAGGTCCTCCAGTTCCTCGAACGATGATTCGTCCCGGCTTAGAACGGGAGTCCTTGGGAGCCTTGCTCGAAACAGCTCCGAAGATACTATCGAAGGGGCTCCTTCGATAGTATCTTCCGAGGAGTCCTCTTCGGTGGCCTCACTCGAAGCGGATTCTTTGACGGCAGGTTCGGAGTCTCTGCTGTCACAGTTAAGCGACATCGACACAGGAATGTTGACAGCTTCAGCGTAGGTAGCTGGAATTGATTTGCACGCTCGAGGTAAGCGCCTTCTGCGGGAAGTCCAACGCTTTCCCCGATACTGCGTTTTGCTGAGAGATTAAGCTGTTTACTTGTAAAATTACATATAAGAAAATAAAAGAAAATTTCTCACGAGTCTGTAGAGCAGCAATGCCTAGATTGTTGAATCCAAAGGCGGGGAAGCCTTCGATGAAGTTCCCGGTTGCATTGCAAAGTGTCAGCAAAACATGAAATGTTAAAAAAATTGTAGAAAACGTCAACCAGCAGTAGACGTAACGTTGAACTTTCTGCAACAACAACATTATTTTTAAAACAAACAGATGAGAGACTATTCCATGTTGATTGCATTAACTGTGCGAATTAACTTTGATGTAGTTCAACAGCAAGGGACAGTTCAGAACTGAGCAGCAATAGTGACTGAAATATAACAGCAGCGAGATTAATTAAAGGATTTTTATTTTATGGCTGTTATATATATTTACCATCTCTATGCCGACAATCAACAGTGCGGCAAACGCAAAGGATAATAAGCCGCCAAAGATGAAGATGTACATGAAGACCATGTTCGGTGTGGTGTATCTATCATCGTTCTGATTAATAGCCATTGCTACTGTTATTAACGTCAGAACGGCACTTATCTGTAATTCAAAGCACACCGAGTTAAATAAAAGGTAAGTCATCACACATGTCAAGTTACCAGATGAAATGAATTTAGTAATTAAATACACACATACAATTATATATCAAATTTTATACGCATCAATTCATTCAAAACAATATCGGCAGACGTGGGATTCAAACCACGAGCCATGCACTTTGCTCAACTCTACACACCGCGCACTCCAGACGACCATTCTCTGCCTAGGCAGATACGCGAAATTTGATGTATTAATACCATTGTCAACATCGTATAACGATAGATATCTCTGTAGTATATATTCAGAGTATGTATATTATTATTTTTATTATTCAATCAGTCAACATTTATTCACAATCTTTTTATATTATTAGTTACCGACAGTCTATTTATTTAGTAAGTACCACTTGGGTCTCGAACCGAACTATAGCATCAATTCATTCAGAAATTAATTTGATTACTCACGATGTTTAGCCATGCTATGATGAGACTGCCTGTCCTTAGGGAGCAACCGCAACAGCATGACTTAAGCTTTGGAAATGAATCCATAGCGAACTGATGAAGAGAACAATTGTAACTGTTAACAAATAATGTAAAATATAACATAAGAAGGTTTTTTTTATGCGAAGCTTTTTTAGCATTTTTAGCATTTTTCTCAACTCCGAGTACACACATATATATATATATATTTGGGGCCCAAAGCCCCCGGGCCAATCGCCTTGTAATTGCGCTTCTTGGGAGCACTTACCAAGGCATTGTTTTCAGAGATCATTACTTTCTCGCTATACAAGTTACGGGCTTTGGTGAGCAACACCAAATGTGGGTGTGAACGTTAGTAGTTCAGACGTTAAAATTTGGACTTATTGACTTCTTCGGCGAAGGTCACCACGTATACAGAAAACCCATGGGTTGGACTCCGTAGCAACGAGGTCGACATATCCAACCGGTCCAGGCTTCTGTTGGATTACGCTAAAGAGCCTTTCCCTACTTAAATCTAATATTGGGCAATGCCACAGAACGTGTTCAGCGTCCTGCAAGGGGCTGCCACATGGGCAGTCTGGACTATCAACGAGGCTAAACTTGACTAGTCCAATGGTTTGGAATAAGCCACGGCATCTCCATTCTATCGAGGACGGAAGGATATAAGGAATATGTGTCTACCCTTGAGCGAGGTCGACCATCTGCTCTGCCCTGCTGCGAGCGCCGCCAGTCTCACTTCATTTTCGGTTTCTTTCGTGATCTTACCCTGCGGAGGATTGAGACAAGTGCCCCCCGATCTCCGCAGAGAAACCACGTCTAAGCAACGACATAGCGGCGCTCACCTGCACCCCCGCTAGGATAATTTATTACTCGGTGGCAAAGTACATATTTTATAGTATTGGATAACGAGGCGTGTGATAATTTTCACAAAAATATAACCAAAACGGTATCCTTTTTAATGCGAAGCTTTCTAAGCATCGCTCATAAGTACATTTTTTAACATTATCGTCTCAAGTCATAAATACACCCGAAGTTCCGCCAAGTACATACTCGTACATGGGCAAACTTTGCGATGTTCTCCATACGCGAAATTTTACTTCCAAATTCCACCAGAACAGAGAATTTTTCGTAAACACCTGTTCTCAAAACCCTTACATATACGGATGCATTGGATTTGGGTGAGATGCCAAGATCCGCATCTATATAGAAAAATTAACTCTCAATAGAGGCGGCACTTCTTTTTGATCGAATCTGCGAGTCTCAAATATTTCGCATATATTTTTTTAAAAACGATTTACCTTTATCGAAGCAAAAATCGTGATTCTTCTGCAGGTCACCACTCTGTGACCTGTATCCTAGGTTGTTTGAAACTCTCTTCCTTCTTAGCAGTACTTAGATGAAATGGCGCCCCACAAAATCTGCCACTAACACTCTGCCCTCCCTAAATACACCACAGCAGTTATACAAATGTTATAATTTATCGTTATCAACCATTTACCGATTTAAATGCACATATTTTGTACAAATTTAAATTGAACTGAAACAACAGTATTTAAAAATTGCAACAATAATAAATATAATGCAATACACAGGATATTTTTTTATGTTTACTATTAATTATTGGTCTAAATTACATGTATGTTTACTTGAATAAAAGCGAATAATTTTCTGGATGTTCTTTCTTGTGTATCAAATATGATTTGTCTTATTTTTGATAGAGAAAATCACTTACAATTGAGAACGTGTTGTGAGTAACGATTCGCGAAAGATTGAACTGACTTGTAAAACTATTTCTTGAGCCAATGCTCATAGACATCATAATCTAAGCGTTTTTTTAATTTTGGTAATAGAAACTCTGAAAATTATTTATATTGGTAGGTATACTAGCAGTTAATGATGTTATATTTATCATTACATCAGCGTTTTATTTTAAATGGTACTTTATATAAAATATAAATATTAATTTATTTATTACACAGAATCGAAGTTCCCAGATACAAAATGAGAAACAGAGCATACATAAATATTTAATACCTCCAAAAGATAATAAAATATAAAAAATAGCATAAAATAAGAAGATGACACGTGTCAAAGATCACAGAGATCTAGGAGAACAATACCATCGACAAAAGAGGAAAAGGATGTAAGAAAAGGATCGAGGTTTTCTGGTAGGCTATTTAGGAGCGCCATTGCCGTTGTACCAAATTGAGTGCTTGAAGCTCCACAAGCATCAACTGTGATCAAAAACAATGGATGGCTACGAGCACGGGTGTACTTATCTGGAACTTAGAAGTTTCAAGAATCCCAGGGTTATGAATAGTACCAGGAAGAAGAAGGAATGAATGTTTGAGAGCAGCAATTTTCCTCCGGGACGAATGGAAAGAAAGCATCCCTAGAAGAAAAAGAATTGGGTAATGTTCGGAATTGATTGAATTGAATGGATGGTTACCGTAAATATCAAAATAGATAGGATAATTTTTTTATGAATTTTTTCGAGCATGATGATGTATTTGGATTTATTGGGATTCCAAGCTAAGCTCCCATATTCCAGAACAGATGGAACAAGTGAAGAATAGAGAGTACGAAAAATTAGAGGGTTACGAATTTGACTAGCTTGGCGGGTGATGAACCCGAGAAGTTTATTGGCGCGGGAAATTAAATTAATTATGTGAGTATAGAAAGTGAAGGATGAATCGTAGGTTATACATAGATCCTTGACAACTGCTACTCTGTCGAGCATAGTTCCGGATAAGTAGTATTAGGAAAGAATTGGATTTTTAGAACAGGAGAAAGAGACTAATGCTGTCGATGTACTCATATATATGCACGCCTGATTTAATTTTGATTGTATGTTTGTTTTCGCATCTATTCGGCAATGGTTAAGGAGTGATTGACCGATTTTTACTATTCTTACGTATTAATATATACATACTAAACTGTTTCGTTAACAATTCATAGTATATACGTACTAAATGGATAAGCCCTGATCACTGGTCTACCCAAGTCATGAGCACGGCGCTTGTAATGACAGACTATACTCATTTAATTTAGTGTCAAACCCTAGTTACCCCTGAGGCGCACCCTTTCAGACCTCAGAGCACATTCTCTGGGACTGTCAGTTTCTCTTGTTAGAAAGTGGAGTCCTTTTCCATGCAGTTCGAGGGAATCGCCTCGGCCCTATCGGGCATGCAGACAGCCACTAAAAAAAATTCCACGCATTTACAATTTTTGCTCGTACTTTCGGTGAGAGAATCTATCTTCCATCTCCATCTCTTTACAACCCGTGAATGCGATTCTAATCTCTTTCACGGGTTCTTTCTTTTAGTACTTCTGTGGAGTGGCCACAATTGTTCAGAGAGAACTCCCACTGGACTTATCAGTTGCTAACTGATCATAATCTGAATGAGCGCGTCATCAAGGAGACTTAACTGTCCTCTGGTGTAAAGCGGGAGTGAGGCGGGTAAAGTATATACGTACTTATTTCTCTTCGGCTTTACATTTTTTAACACTTACAGAAGAATACGAACAAACGGTGATAGTAATGCAGAAAATATATTGTAGTATTTTATGATGCTTAGTATGTTACATAATGCTGAATGCTGCATATACCTTCCAGGACGGCGCGAGCCTGATGGCTTGAAGAAAAGACCGCTGTAGTTTATGCTCTCCTGCGGCATCTGATGTAAATGTTTCAACCAGGTCCACATTTGACTCTTCACCGACTGTAGTATGAAAGGTTGCCTTTTAAACTCTCTCATCCTTCAGTCATTCCTCAAAAAGTCAAACTCTCGTACCCCCCAGACGTACATTAGCTATAAAATATTTTTAAGTTTCTTTATTACTTACCATATACCATTTTTTAATAATAGTATTCTAATAATATTTTCAATTTCAATTTCAATTTTGTTTATTTTGCCTTTCAGAAACATTACAAATTATTTAACTCAATGCATTTCTGAAGAACAATAAAAATACAAATAAAAAATACAATATATACAAAATTAGGTACTTATGATTAAGTACTATGAACAAAGCAATAAAGACAAGCAACAGAAGGTCCCTATGGTTATCAGACAGACGAAGCCAACCAATTATCCCTCCAAAGAAACTCTTGGAGTTCTTGTCTGAATTGGGCCTCTCTTACGTGAAATATATCAACATCCGAGGCGATTTGGTTAAACAGTCTGATCCCTCTCCCAAGAGGCATAGTCTCTGGCAGGTTAGTGTTACTCTTAGGGAGAGCGAACAATCTATGCTTCCTTATTCTCAGATATCTATCGGGGACACACAAACCGATATTCATCAAAATTTCAGGATTCCCGAACACGCCACGCAACAGTCGGAAGAAATGCATACCTAAGCACATATCCCTTCTTGTCCTCAACTCAATGTACCCCAACATACCCTGTATGATGTTAATGGTGAACAATATTGTGGTTCTATTTATTAATTATTTTTTTTGTAACAATTCGTGGAACGAAAAAGGTTAGCAACCACTGCTATTCATCAATTAAATCCAAATTTATCGAATACTCATTTTAAATTATTTTTAAAATCACAAATATCCATCAACTGTCGAAAAAAATATTTGAATTGACCAATCACAGGTATAAACTAATTTCAATATGGCGGCCAGATGTTCCTAAATTGACAGATATCCCATCAAAAATCTTGCGAGATCCTTCAGTATTTACCTAATACATTTTTTAACCCTTTCGCATCGGTTGTCGGCATATGCCGTCAAACATCCCGTCAAAGACCGTTGACATCGGTTGACGTGATATATCGTTTTGCTACTTTCAGTACTCATTGTGACATCTATGGTAGGAAATCGGAAGTGCAGTCATTCCCTTGATCAACCTACATATATTATTTACAGCACGGGTCTCCAAACTACGGCCCGAGGGCCACATCCGGCCCGCGGACAGATTTTGTCCGGCCCATGGAGAGCTAGCATACTTGAAAACTCCTTTTAGAGAACATTTTCATTTCACTTTTTACCACCGGCAACAATGATAATATAGTTTTGGCCGTAAGGCTTTGGAGTAATCAGTATGGCCCTAAAGCTGGAAAGTTTGGAGACCCGTGATTTACAGGAATCTGTAGAGAATGTAAATAAATATCGCTAGGTTTCGTCACAGGAGCGATTTTTCTGTGAACCACATGTGTCAATGCCACCACAGGAGTTACATAATGAACGTTTGTTAAATATAATCGTTTTTTATACATCATCTGATAGCTTAAGGATAGAAGAACCAATGTGATATATGAAAATAGGTCAGATAAGTACATTTATGCTTCAAATACTAGTTTTAAGCAAAAAGAATGGTTTGAAAAATTCGCACCGTATTGACAGTATAATTTGTATTCCACCGAGCCGTAACGAAAGGGTTAAAACCTCAAATATACATCACTAATATTTTAATATATTTCCATGGTGTAAGGTAAAATAAATACTATATATCAAGAAAACGTTATAAAAATATGTTTTATTGCATTAAAAAAATATTTATATTAAGTCTCACAATTTTTTTTTCATTTCACAACAATTTCTTTAACCCTTTCGCATCGGTTGTCGGCATATGCCGTCATAAGATTCCCCGACCGTTGACATTGGTTGACGTGATATATCGTTTTGTTACTTTCTTAGAATAGTTTTTATGCATCATCTGATAGCTAAAGGATTCAAGAACCAATGTGATATATGAAAATAGACCAGATAAGTATATTTATGCTTCAAATTCTAGTTTTATAATTTACAGTATAATTTGTATTCAAACCGAGCCGTAATGAAAAGGTTAAGTGAAATATGAATTTTTCATTGCAATTGGTAGTTCATCAATTATTTCCAGACCATAATTAAAACACAGATAAGCATTACTCTGAGACATTTATTTTAAAAAAATCATACAAATACAAGAGCAAGGGCTTACCACACGAGCAATACGAATTGCATGTACCACGTTGCAAATTTGTGCTACTCATTGAAAATATCAACAGTTTTACAGATCATAACGCCCGTATAGCTGTGTTACTTTTCAATAGTTAATGTGAGGATCAATTTTTATTACTCGTGTGGATGTCCCTTTACAAACACAATTCATTTGACATGCATACACAACATTAAATAATATTATTATAGTTTATGAGAGTTGTTAAGAATATTTTATTATATTTAAATATTATTTTTTGACTGGAAATTTATGATATAAATGTATAAAAATCTATATATTTCTGTAATAAATTATCTTACAACATAGTTTTGTACAACTATGTCTTTAATAAATTTACTTATTTATTAAAATGGCACTCAATTTCCACTGTCAAATATTTAGATAACACGCTACATACATACTTTTGACAATTAAATGGAATATTATTTAAATTATACATGCTTTTATAAATAAAATAAATACAAAATACATTTAATTCTGAAACTGTGGTATTATTAAATGATTTAGAAGTATGATAACAAGTTATTTGATATAAAAGATTGCTCAGCCTTCAAAAATATACTGCCATACAAACATAACCTCAATTGAAACACAGGATTACCAGGAAAACAAATGATATTTTAAAACATTCCAATAATGTGTTTTAAATAAGAGTTCCTCTATTAAGAAGTTGTGCTTAACTTTTAGAATATGAAACAGACATAAACAATGATGATAAATGTTTTTTAAATTATTATTTTAAACCAACATCTTTGTAAGCGATACAAGTATTATTATCTTATTTTTCTATATTTAGAGCATATGTCTAGCTCAGATACTTTCACCATGAATTTATGTCGGCTTCATTGGTTTTCCTCTTATTTCAAATGGACTTTACTTACATGGTTCTGCCGAGTAAATTATATGTATAGCTTGAAGAGGCAGTTATACTTTTTGCTCTCTTGCAGCATCCAAAGAATAACATAATAATAAAATAAACTTAAGCAGTCACAGTGAGTAATTAAAATTAAACTTAATGATAGTTATAATTTTAAAATCTCTTTCATAATTATACCTCTATATTAGCACTTTGAAAGCGAGCATTTTCCTGCATTTTTATTCAGTCACAAATTGATTGTATTGGCAGGTAGACGTATAGGGTACTGCTGACATGTAATAATGCGTAGTTAATTTAAAATTATAATAATATAAATATAAATCCCTTGACGTATTTTAATATTCTTTTTTTTTTTTTTTTTTAACAATTTTAGTTGATGAACATCTCGTGGTGTTTGAAATATATTTATGTCACTGTCACAATATAACTTATATTTATTGACAAATGAACACAAGTTGGTACTTTAATAGATCTAAATTAAAAGAACATTGGTTTTTAACTTTATTGAGACTACAAAGGTCTTGTGATCATAAGCGGAGTACAAAAACCATCATGGTTTGATATTAGTTTGATGAAAATACATAAAAATGAACAATTCTTAAGAAATTACGAATATAACCATTTAGAAGTTAATTTTTAAAATAAAATATAGATCATAATGCTTATATAATAGTTGCTGACCTTACATTCAAACCTTTTCTGAAGTGTTTCACGGAGCATTTGGTTTATCTTCACTTAGAACCAGTGCTGTACAGAATACTCGCTTTTAAAATATGTATTACTAATGTATAGACTTATTCACATATAAAATTAAAAAATAAGTCAAATATTGTTGGTAATCAGTTGTAAGTATTAATGACAAAGTAAATGATACATGTAAATTGTCTATGATGTACGGTTATGCTTGAAACGTGATGTTTTTCAATAAAGGCAAGACAGGTTGTGGAAGTCATGGAGATATAAGTCTTGTGACTTGTGGTAAGTCAAGCTTCTGGACCACAGATGGCGCTGATGATGGATCAGAAGATAGCGATGTGCTGCTTCACTCTTCAGACTTGCTGGTTGTCTGAGGACATCTCCCGGGAGAAGCTGTTCACCACCAGAACCAAGTAACCGGCGATGGCTGTAAACAGATTAGAAATAATTTGAATATTCTATGTAAGTGGAACTCAATTCATATAAAATATTATGCATTATTCACCCATTCACCGCATATGTTGTTTAAAGTGTTCATTAGTTTTACATGGTAAATATTTTTTTTATTTATTTATTAATTTTTAAACTATGACTATTAATTAAGGTTACGAGTGCTCAACACAGACTGACGCAATGACGCGGAATTCCCGGATCACAAGTACGTCATACGTTATGTGACTTCCCCTTTCTGTGTCACTCGTTATGCGAAATTTCGCTCCTTAAAGGGAGCAATTTACATTATTTTTTAATGCTCGTTATTCAAATTACTCGTTATGAGAGGTGCTCGTTAAGAGAGGTTCTTACTAAAAGCAATACATAAGATACAAAATTTGAAAAATATATTTATTTCGTCCTACCTGTGCCAATAATACAGCTGATGACTTGTGAGACTCCCAATCCAATTTGGCCATCGATAAGGAACATTACGGTAGCAAAGACCATCATCACGATATTGACTATTATGATAACAGTCGATACCAGCACCCAGTAGTGGAGATACTTTTGAATTCTCTGGAAAAGTATTTATTTATTAAAAAACAATTCGTTATATATTTTGACAGCTTCGAAAACTTCAATTGATGCAGCACAGTAACAAAAATACTTTGAAGTAACACTTTCTGGATATCCAATTGAAGATTACTAAAATTTATAATTTATTATTTACAAACATATAAATATTCGTCAGCATAATATTAATTAAACTTTGTTTTCAATTTTAAATATATATAGCATGGTATTTAATTTTCTACCAACTGGTAACACATCCTTGAGAAACCAATAATAATGCAGAATCAACTGTCAGTTCTACTGTTAAGTAATAAAATGGAGTATTTATTCAAAGTATTTAAATGTTTATATTGGAATTCGTCATTGGAAGAAGTCAACAGTCGAATACATCAAGCAAGGCTAGCTTTCAATAAAAAAGCCAAAATTCTTGAGTCAAAGAATATTACTTTAGGGCTCCGTAAGCAACTTGCCAAAACACTTGTTTGGAGCATCTTAATGTACGGCTGTGAGACATGGTGCTTATCTGAAAGTGATAAAAAAAGACTAGAGGCCTTTGAGATGTGGTCGTACAGAAGAATTCTCGGAATTTCCTGGAGAGACCACGTCACGAACAATGAGGTTCTTAGGATAATCAAGGAAGATAAGCACCTAATAAGAACCATCTCAGAGAGGCGAGCCCGATGTATTGGTCACATCATGCGACACGATGGTCTTCTTCACGATATTGTGGAGGGGATGGTTGAGGGTAGAAACTGTAGAGGGCGCCCTAGACGGGAGTATTTACAGCAAGTATTCGAGGACATGAATTGTAGCGCTTATGCTGAGCTGAAAAGGGTTGCGGAGGACCGAGAGGAATGGAGATCGAGATGCAAGATTCTGTTGCTGCAAACCAATCCACCGGATTGATACTACGAAGAAGATTGGAATTTTTGGGGGCAGAACTTTTTTTTTATGTAAGCACATACAGCAGAATACCGACAAATGGTGATAGTAATGCTGAAGTCTCATTTGTAGAATTCTATGACGCTTACCATGCTGTATATGGCTAAGCGCTGCATGTGGAGTGTTGATTCGCCAACGTCATAGACTACAGCCCGACATTCACACGTCATCCTTTTTATAACAGGAATTTACTATGAATGGGTGGTCTTCACGGGACGACTTTCGTCTACCACCAATTTTAATTAATAGGCTATGACTGGTATATTACAGGTCAGGGATCAAATTCACACCAACCGGGGGTATTTAAAAGCTTAGAAATTGATTAAAAACCTTTTTGTTTTTAATCTCCGTCGGAGATCGAACCCATGACCTTTGGCTTGCCTAACAAACACTTTGACCATTGAGCTACATCCGCCGGCAAATTTAAATTGAAAGCCCTAGTTTCTTGAAGTTGCATCTTCATTATTGAAAAAAAAGTTACTAATAGAGGGTCTGTGATGGGAACACTGACAATTGGTACCCGTGTGAAGACAACTCGCAGAACCAGTAGGAACGGACATGGAGTGTAACCATTGGTAGGAGAGTGTACAGACGTACAAGTCTTTGAGTGCGAAAACAGCTAATTAAACTACAGCGCTAAAGAAATGCGTAAGACAATCAACCAACCGTCCCACTGCTTGTATAATCAGATACCCCCAAAACCAAGATTGAAGTTGCGAAGCAGCTTTCTGAGATCCACACAACCTCTCACATCCGGCCCTGAAAATGAGAGACTCCAGCTCTGGCAACAAATCGCATCAGATAATTTCATTACTCCAAAGGAAGGCCTCCCAACTGGCAAGAAACTTGACTGGCGGACCTGGAAATCCCTGAACAGATTAAGAACCGGAGTTGGTAGAACAAAGGACAACTTCGAGCGGTGGGGAATTCTTCGGCAGGGAGAGAAACTATTGTGCGACTGCGGAGACCTGCAGACCACCTCACACCTAAGATCCTGCTCCATGTGCCCAACAAGCTGCACATCTCAGAACCTAATGCTGGGCAACACACGAGCTATCAAATTTTCCAGATACTGGGAAAAAATAATTTGACGTCGTTGACACGAAGAAGAGAAGAAGAGACTACAGGGTCACGCATATTTACCCTCTTAACGCCAGTGAGGAGCATGATAGCCAATAAAAGTGACAAGCAGCCAATGATGATGTACAGGATCAAGCTGGCTGTTCCCACGTGATATTGTCCGCCGGCAACATCGTGTACTCCGAAGAGAGATAGCACGCCTCCGATTATCATCAACACAGCACCGATCTGTAATTCAAAATACACATAAACCATTAAGTCTTCAAGAACTAGTCACTAGTTACCCTTAGCACTCCTTTGTCGGGCGTCAGCCGACTTAGCTACTTGTACATTACAACTCATTTGTTGGGTGGTAGCCGACAAAATATTTAATTCATGTATTAATAATTAATACAAATTATGCGTTTGTTCCAGAAAACTAGATCTACATCCTGGGCAGTGCTTAAAGAAATATCACACTTCATAAAAATATAAATAAGTAGTAATGTCTCTTTTTCAATGTTTTTTATTTGAAATATAAATTTTTGCAAATATTGTTTTTATAATTATTTTTGTAAGTGTGGGTTGGACTCCAACCCGTACTTTTTGTTCAAGACTAGGAAATTTATTGTATGCACTTCACAATATTCACATCACACATATCTCATTTATATATTGCTATTTATTATAACTTCCAATTTAACAGTAACGTGTCAAAATTTCTAATAATTTTATATTGAACCTTCCGCGGACCCCCTAATGATGATCAGGGACCCCTAAATCAATTGTAATTTTCCACGGACCCCCTGAATGATTCCAGGGACCCTGGGGGTTCGCATGGACCACTTTGGGAACCACTGGACTAGTGCAATGATATGGCAATACTAAACATGCTTGCCTAACTACATTTATACATTTATCTAACTTCTTGATTTTAATATGTAATAAATCGTAAATGTTTTAAACAGTCTTCTATATTCTCTTTAAGCACTAAATGTTTGCATTACTAAACAATGATGCTAGTCTCATGACATACTTCTTGGAATGATGTTTATTTTATTTTTGAATTGATAAATTAATGATATAATTTTTTTTTTAATGTATTAATAATATGCTAAAGATAACACTATGAGCACACTGAAGAAGTGTAATTTAGCAGAGATGTCAGTGACAGAGGTGCCAACATAAAAATAAAAAGTTTAATTCGAATTGTTTAGCCGCGAAATTTAAATCCAAATTTCCAGGAATTTTTTGCTCACAATAGTCATACAGCAAATGTTATCTTATGTGACAATTATTTTATCAATTAATTAGAGAAAAAGAAACAGTAGACGTGAGATTCATGTCAACTAACGGCAGCTTTTTCATCTCTTTCTTTAACACCAATTAATGCTCTATCAGCATCTCGGTTTCCTTTATATTCAATCAGAATCTCATGAAGATGCAAATGAATGCATACAATGCCCTTTGTACCAACGTGCACCCAACCAGTACAATCTTTCGTTTGAGCGTCATAGAGTCTATGAAGGACCGAGGCTTTATGCAATTAGTTTCCTGTGTGTTTTTGTAGAATATATAGTGGAGTAATTAATGTATCTAGTTCTTACGATGTTCAACCATGCTATAATGAGGCACCCCATCTCTAGGGTGCACCCGCAGCAGCATGACTTCAGCTGTGGAACTTCAACGGCCATGATGAACTGATGATGGAACTACTTCACAATCTGTAAACAAATAACAAAACCCATGGTCACTACTATTCCATACAAATGCAAAATGAAATGTGCATTTATAACATATTTACAACAAACTCAAAATCAAATGAATTTTAATGCATTTTTTTATTTTTGAAATAAATAATTCAAACTCGACTATCACTTCATTAGGTAAAGCAGATTCCTACGTTACTATACGAGTGCATAGTAATAACCCGTATTAACACTAGATGCCGCTAGTAAAAAATGTTGAGGAAGCACATGGACAAAAAATTCTTCCACCGAATTGTTTAGAACCATTTCAAAAATGAAACCTTTATAAATTATAATAATGGCAATTATTTAAGAGAATCGTACTTTTACGAGCAGCAAAATATTTATATAATATTTAAATTGCGTTAAGCTGAAAATTATTAGTGATATATTTATTAAAATTTAAAAATGTTTCACTTTTTATTTAAAACTGTTCACGCGTTTCGCTTTTTCAATGCCTTGTAAGGCGTTGAAACGCGTACTATATTTAAAATAATAAGTAAAATATACTAAAAAATATTACACACATTTAAATAGTTTCTTTCGCGCTTTTTTGGCCTCAAACTTAGCGACGAAAAAACGATTTATGTATCAGTTTATTATTTTATTTTATTTAGTACATATTATTTACATATCAAGCAGTATTGTAATTGTCACTTACTTGGTATTTTTAACACAAATAAGTCAACACCGCAAGAATAAAACAACTAATTGTAATAAGTTTTTAAATCCTGACGTCTAACTCCACGGAAGGAAATAATAATACTAAATAGTCAATGCTGGCTTTCGGTGTTATTTCTTTTTTTTTTATCTAAACCTGATGGAAGGATATTACGTAGCAGACAGAGTCGCACTAGACATTAGGGGTGATTCGATATATTTTGGTATACCTTATATATTAGACTAAATGTTAAAAATATTTTCAATTATTATGGTCTACCCAACTAATGACTGGGCACGGCGCTTTTAATGACAGATTATACTCATTTAATTTAGTTTCAAACCCTAGTTGCCGCTATGGCGCCCCCTTCCAGACCTCAGAGCACATTATTTGTGACTGTCAATTTCTCTTGTTAGAAAGAGTCCTTTTCGATGCAGCTCGAGGGAATCGCCTCGACCCTATCGTGCATGCACACTTTGTGGCCACAAAAAAATATCCACGAATTTACAATTTTTGCTCGTATTTTCGGTGAGATAATCTATCTTCCATCTCCATCTCTTTTCAACCTGTGAATGCGATTCTATTCTCTTTCACGGGTTTTTTCTTGTAGAACTTCTGTATAGTGGCCACAATTGTTCAGAGGGGACTCCCACTGGACTTATCAATTGCTAACTGATCATAATCTGAATGAGCGCGTCATCAAGGAAACTTAACTGTCCTCCGGTGTGATGCTGGAGTGAGACGGATAAAGTCCAGATATTTTATTGATAAAGACACGTGTATTACATCGCAATCAGTTAAAACAAGTGATCTCAATAATTCTCAACTAGGATGGCTGGATGCTGTATACGGAAAATATGTGTTATGTTTGTGCAAGTGTTCTTAGATATTATCAGTGTATATTGATATGTTTATTGCAGAAATTCAAATTGTATGAAGGAAATATAAGAGAAGAATGCATTTTTTTAAATTATACTATTAGTGGCTGCCGGCATAGATGAATAGCGTGTGTTTACTTAAGGAGGTCATGGGTTCAATATCCGACGGAGATTAAAATTAAAATATCTTCAATCGATTCCTATAAATACACCCGGTTGGTGTGACTATGATCGCTCACCCGTGAAATGTTAGTCATATATAAATCATAAGTACGAGTAATCGAAAGTCGTGCCGTGAACACCACCCATTCACAGTGATTCACTGTATAAATGTAGCCTGGTGTCTATGATTTTGGCGAGTCAACGCTTCACAAGCAGCGTTTAGCCACACTCAAAAATGGCAAGCGTCATCCATAAATGCGGTTTTTCTATTGCCGTAAGTCTGTATTCTCTTCTTTACTTTTATTTTATTTACATTAAAAAAAAATCGCACACAAACAACTCATAAGACAAGTTTTATGATCAAATATATATATTTCTGAACTTTAAATGTTGTGTTATATATATTCCAATAATTCATTTTATGATCCATTTCAAATAACAAAAAGATAAATATAATATATAATAACAACTTTTTCTTTTACGCATTTTACGCAATTGAAGAAGCTCTCATTGAAAGCAAAACCGCGGTTTAGTCAATAATGGCTACTTGACGTAGCCGAAATATATCGTCAACAAATAAATATTAATAGAAATAATTATAAATAATACTTTAATTCTTATTAGATATCATGGAATTCCACCAATAATTATCAATTTCGGCTGTTTAAGTCACTGATTCGCCCCTGGATTAGGCACATCTGTGGGTAGGCCATCTTCTATTATGGTCCTCTACACATGGGCTCAAAACACCCATTAAGATGGGCGGGAGAATTCTTAAATTCGTCGGAAACCGGTTTAGTGTGATTATTTTCTTCAAAAAACTATCAATGCTCTATGCACAAATTCTATACTTTTTATAAACTTTTGAAATAAGATTTACAATTTTATTAACTGTCTGTCATTTTTCACATATTGTTCGAAGCCTCTACACCCGGAGATCCACATAGTGACATATATTACTCTCAATATCCTCCACAAAAAGAGTCTTGAATATATGTATATAACTATAGAATCCAAGGCATATTTGAGTGTCTATTATCAGCATTTTTTATAGAAATCGGATAATATGGTAAAGAAATTTGATTATAAAGAGAGGCTCAATCCAATCAACAACACTCAATAAGCGTTGAGCGGTGACCTATACAAGTTTTGATCAGTGGAAAAATTGCTTAACTTGTGATCAACAACAACCGCACTTAACCCTTTCGCATCGGTTGTCGGCATATGCCGTCAAAGATTCCCCGAACGTTGGCATCAGTTGACGTGATATATAGTTTTGCTACTTTCAGTACTCATTGTGACATCTACGGTAGTAAATTTGAAGTGCAGTCATGCCTTTTATCGACCTACATGTATTCTTTATAATAATCTGTAAATCATGTAAGTAAATATCGTTAGGTTTCGTCACAGGAGCGATTTTTCTGTAAGCATTGCACGTGTATGGAGTTACATAATGAACGATTATTAAATATAAAACAAAGTTTATTATGCATCATCTGATAGCTAAAGGATATAAAAACCAATGGGATATATTAAAATAGGGCAGATAAGTACATTTATGCTTCAATTACTAGTTTCAAGCAAAAAAAATGGTTTGAAAAATTCACGCCGTATTGACAGTATATTATAGACTTGGGCTCTTGTATAGACGCAAGCTGTAATCAAGAGCATATTTGGGTGTTTTTTAATCAGCATCTATAAGGATATCATTTAATTAGCCCAGCACACCACCTTGACCATGTGATCCAAAGGGTGACTTAATCCAACCAAGGACATGCGGTAAGCAACTGGCTGTGACTCATACACGTTTTGTCTGCAAAGAATGTTGCCTAGCGTCGAGATTCGCGCTTACAAAATACTATTTTACTTAGTAATTAAATATACACATACATCATTTTTTTTATACGCATCAATTCATTCAGAAAAAATATTGGCAGACGCGAGATTCGAACCACGAGTCTTGGAACCAACCTTTGCTCTTATTCATTTACACCGCGCAGTCCACTCGACTATTTCTCTGCGATACGCGAAATATGATGTATTTATACTATTGTTACCATCGTATAACGATAGATGTCTCAATAGTATATATTCAGAGTATGTATTTAAATATATATATATATATATATACATATTTTAATATTCAATCAGTCAACATTTATTCACAAGCTTTTTATATTATTACTTTAGTTAGTCATTATATTATAAGCACACATTTCTTTCCTATTTTAGATTCGATGGCTAATCTTTTGGTGAAATACATGAGGCTCGCGGGCCAAAGTTTGCCTGAAACTGAAGTAGTGGGTTCTTAGAAACGTTCTGCGGCGTCCAACCACGCACTTCCAGGTTCTGTTTCCTAACGCACATAAATCTTGACCCCTTCAAACTGCCACAAGTGCAACGTCACAAACTCTGACACAAACGCTTAAAAAAACTACACCATCCCACATGTAGCATTTAATATTCTAGCTAAATATGATAACACATTGCATTACAAAATTTTCGCTTTCAAAAGCTAAAGTATAAAGCCGGTCTCGCTTCCAAAAATCTAGGTGTTTTATAGAGATCACGTCGGTATTTAAACGATGAACAATTTCTTCTTCTATAGAAAGGACGAATCAGACCTATCCTTGAATACGGCAGTCACCTTTGGATTGGAGCCCCAAAATACCTTCTTAACTTAATTGACTGAGTTCAAAGAAGAGAAATTCGTTTGATAAACCATGACACTCTTACGTTTAACCTGTAATCAATGGAACACAGGCGTAAGATTGGTTCTCTTCCTCTTTTCTACCGTTATTACCACGGTCGCTGCTCTTCGGAACTGAAAGAACTAATTCCTCCTGCACCCACGCACAACCGACAAACTCGTCTTACACTTGCCGAACATCCATACTCGGTTAATGTATGTCGACCAAAAACTGGCAGTTTCCAAAGTTCCTTCCTTAATGCCACCGGTAAGCTTTGGAATGCTCTTCCAGCGTCTGTGTTTCCTTCTTCTTACAGTCTGCATCTCTTCAAGAAATAGAAAAAAATACACTTGCAATCTCCCCAACCCACACACAAACACGAACACAACACACGTTTCCTGCATGTAGCGTCCAGCCTCCCTGGCTGAGCGTCATGTGTGGGAGTCTCTGCCATTTCTTGAGAAGACCTTCCTGAACTGCTATTTAATTCTGACGGTCCCTTGCTGTTAAACTATTATACTTTAATGATATCGTAAGAATAACGCACACGGTTAACGAGGCCGGCAAGGACTAGACTCCTATCATTTAAAAAAAATGTCGCGGTTACTGAAACTCGGAACCATTTTTCTCTACATTTTTATGAAAATGCGTCAAAAATAAGCATGCTTAGATGATCTTAACTTTTGGCCCACACTGTGATACATATGAATTCCAGTTGTATCGTCTCACACAAAACATTCCCTGTCCTTGAGGCTTATAACCACCACGCGCTTCAAAACTCACCAAAAATAAAAAAATAACATAATTTCATCGCTAAAAATACAACACCATTTTGCATACAATCTGGTAGTATTTCCGCATACCGTTTGTTTTAACGTATCGCGTACAGTAAATATTTTTAAATTCCATCGTTATAATAATAAACACGATAAAAAATTAATTACAAGAAAATTAAGCAAGATCACTAACTATAACTAAATAAATTATATATACTAAAATTAAGCTTTAATAATAATACTCGAAATCACTGAAAATAGGTACATATTAGGTAACAAGGTATTAGTTCTTCTTCGTAGTATCAATCTGGTGGATTGGTTTGCAGCAACAAAATCTTGCATCTCGATCTTCACTCCTCTCGATCCTCTGCAGTCCTCTTCAGCTCAGCATAAGAGATACAACTCGTGTTATCTTATGAACTCTTATAATATTCAACACTTGCTGCAAATACTCCCGTCGGCGTATTTGCAACAAGTGCAGCAAAAAATGATTGCATCTCAAGTAAAATTTTCCGGTATTAGTTATTTGTGGCAAATATGTGAAACATTACAAATCATAATAAATGTAAATTATGTAGGTAAATATGCAGGGATGGGGCGGCATCATCATCATCATCAGCCTGTGTCCGTCCACTGTTGAACGTAGGCCTCCCGCATGAGTCTCCATCCTCTTCGATCCTCCGCCTTCCGCATCCAGGTCACTCCCGCTATTCTTCTTATATCGTCGGTCCATCTTGTAGGGGGTCGGCCAATGCTTCGTTTGCCAGTTCTTGGGCGCCATTCCAATACTTTTCTTCCCCATCGACCGTCGTCTCTTCGACAGATATGTCCTGCCCATTGCCACTTGAGTGTGCCTATTCGTTGGGTAGCATCCACTACTTGAGTTCTTCTGCGTATTTCCTCGTTTCGGATTCTATCTTTTAGCGACACTCCGAGCATGGATCTCTCCATAGCACGCTGGGTGACTTTTATTTTATGGGTAAGACTTGCTGTCAGATTCCACGTCTCTGCGCCATAAGTTAATACAGGGAGGATGCATTGGTTAAACGCCTTAGTTTTAAGGCATTGCGGAATTTTCGCTTTAAAAATGTACTTTAGTTTTCCAAATGCTGCCCATCCCAGTTGTATGCGCCTGTCGATTTCTTTTGAGAAGTTATTTCGCCCTAGTTGTATTACTTGTCCCAGATAGGTATAGTCGTTTACAACCTCTATTTCTGATCCTCCAATGGAAATAGGATCGAAGGTCTGTGAAATATGACTATTAATCATGGCTTTTGTTTTATCCATGTTCATTTTCAGACCAATTTTGTTCGACGCTTCATTGAGGTCGTAGAGCATGTCTTGGAGCTTATCAGGTGATTCGGCTATTAGCACTATGTCATCTGCGAATAGGAGGTGAGAAATGTACTCTCCGTTAATATTTATTCCACATTTTGTCCAGGATAGCAGTTTAAAAATATCTTCTAGGGCGTTTGTGAAGAGTTTTGGAGATATAACATCTCCTTGTCTAACACCTTTGTTTATAGAAATATTGTTAGTGCTATCATGGAGCTGGACCATCATTGTTGCAGATTTGTATAGAGATTTTATTATCTCTATATACCGATAGTCTATTTTGCAGCGTTGTAGTGAATCTAGCACTGCCCAAGTCTCGATTGAGTGAAATGCCTTTTCATAGTCTACAAAGGCGAGGCAGAGTGGCTGATTATATTCTTCGGTTTTCTGAATGATTTGTCTTAGCGTGTGGATATGATCAATTGTACTAAAGCCTTTCCTAAACCCAGCTTGCTCTCGAGGTTGGAATTCATCAAATCGACCCGTCAGCCTGTTTGTTAAAATTCTGGAGAATACTTTATACACATGGGAAAGAAGGGAAATGGGTCGGTAGTTTTTGAGCAGTGATTTATCCCCTTTTTGTGGAACAATATCACAATACTCGTACTCCATGTCGCCGGGGTTTCTCCATGTTCTATTACCTTGTTGAATAGTTTTTTAAGCTCTTTCAACAGAGGGGTTCCTCCTACTTTCAGAAGCTCAGATGTAATTCCGTCTTCTCCAGGGGCTTTGTTGTTCTTAAGTTGTTTTAGGGCCGATTTAATTTCAAATATACTTATATTTGGGATGTCTTCAGACCAGTGCTTTGTGAGAGTAGCCCTCTTGTCGTCCGCAGATCTGTCATTAGGACCTGGCATCGTAGATGAATACAATAACCCGTAGAAATGTTCTATTTCCTTCAGTATATCATTAAGATTTGTTGTTATCTTCCCATCGTGTGTCTTTAATTTGGAAAGTTGGGCCTGTCCTATAGAGGTGTGTCTGTTAAATGCATTTGACCCTCGGCCTTGTGCAACAATCTCCATGATATACTCGGTGTTTGAACGACGAATGTCAAATCTCATGGATTTTTTCACTTTTTTGTTCAGGGTATTGTAATCTTGGATGCTTCTGCTTTTACGACGTTCGTCCATAAGAGCTATCGTTTTGTCTGAGAATTTTGACCCTTTTTTCTTTTTGCACTGCTTTAAGACTTTTTTTTTGGGGCGGCATAGTCCATTGGTAATAGCGTTTGCTTGTCATTCAGACCGCTTTATACATGCCCTCGGTAGGGGTTTGCAAATACGCCATAGACGGGAGTATTTGCAGCAAGTGTTCGAGGACATGAGTTGTAGCTCTTATGCTGAGCTGAAGAGGGTTGCGGAGGACCGAGAGGAGTAAAGATCGAGATGCAAGATTCTGTTGCTGCAAAACATTCCACCGGATTGATACTACAAGGAAGAAGGTAGGATTCAGCCACCCCTTAGTGACAAAAAAATGTTCAGACCTCAGGAGCGTCGGGCTAAAAATCATATCTCCTTAAAATGAAATATGATCATTAAACACCCAAATATTTCTCTGCAGCCGTAGTTTATGCAAGTTCGCAGGCTCATGCCCTGGAGATTCCCAGGAACCATCTATGTTCCCCATATGGACCTCCGGGTGTTCTGGGACAAGGTATAGACAATCTGAGCTGACAGAACTGTTAAAACTTCAATTTGCGTTGTCTACATGCTCCAAATATGGAGCGGATATGGTAAAAAAATGCAGGTATTATGCTACATTTTCTTGAGTATACACTTTTTACGTAAGCTTTAAAAACGACGTTACCCTCCGAACAACCTTATACATAGTTGGATGAGACTGTCATCCAACAGAAATAATAATTACGTAATCTTAATTGCACTGAAATCGTTTATAGCTCTTCAACTTCACTGCTGACATCACCAAATAAAGGCTGTAATTATCTTTTAATGGCTGATATCACAGTTACACATAATAACGGTCCAAAAAATAACATTTTACGAATATGTAAGTAATTCGCATTTTTGGATGCAAGATTGTTGAGGTCCATATCACATTTCTTATAACAAATGTGTTGGAAAGAAATCCTGACTTTGTTCTTCCGTATACACTCCCTAGCTGGAGCATGTGGTAGCAATAAATAGCAGCCACATGTTGCCAGATAGTATATTATCTTAGTCCCATACCATATTCGACCCTATTTCCATTGGAGGAACACAAAGAGAGGTTGTAAACGACTATACCTATCTAGGACAAGTGATACAACTCTGATGAAGTAACTTCTCAAAAAAAATCCGACAGGCGTATACAACTGGGATGGGCAGCATTTGGAAAACTAAAGTACATTTTTAAAGCGAAAATTCCGCAAAGTCTAAAAACTAAGGTGCTTAACCAATGCATCCTCCCTGTATTAATTTATGGCGCACAGACGTGGAATCTGACAGCAAGTCTTACCCATAAAAAAGGTCACCCGGCGTGCTATGCGAGATCTATGCTCGGAGTGTCGCTAAAAGATATTATGCGAAACGAGGAAATACGCAGAAGAACCCAAGTAGTGGATGCTACCCAACGAATTGGCACACTCAAGTGGCAATGAGCAGGACATATCTGTCGTAGAGACGACAGTCGATGGGGAAGAAAATTATTGGAATGGCGCCCTACAACTGGCAAACGAAGCATTGGCCGACCCCCTGCAAGATGGACTGACGACATAAGAAGAATAGAGAGAGTGACCTGGATGCGGAAGGCGGAGGATCGAAGAGGATGGAGACTCATACGGGAGGCTTACGTTCACCAGTGGACGGATATAGGCTGATGATGAGTATACCATATCCACGGTTCCTGACGGCTACAAGAACATGAACCAATTTTTTTTATTCAGCATTTATAAGGCTGTCAAATGATAAGCTCAAGCTTTCGTTGTGTGAAGGATTTGGTTCTAAAGAGCGGCTCAGCCCAATCACGTTATATTCCATGCAGTCAGCTATCTTAATACAAAACCTCGCCTGATATTGTTTAACTGCAGTGATCGAATTCCTGAAATTACTTTTTCAGTAAGTTTTGTGACTATACACTTGTAGTACTTTTTTTTGTAATTATACTAAATTTCATTGCGTAAAGATGCATTTATACTCAGTTAAATTAGCATTATCGCCGACTATTTAAATAAATGATATATATTTAATAGAATTCGGTTCTATAAAAATGTTAAATACTTGAAATTACTAAAATTAGGTACAAGTTATTAGTTATTACAGTTATAGTCATACAATACAGCTTTATTCTACTGCTGTAATATTGAAAATAAGCCGAATATATTAGTGAATATAATATGTCTTGAATTCTATCTTCTTCTTCGTAGTATCAATCCGGTGGATTGGTTAAGAGCTACAACTCATGTCCTCGAACACTTACTACAAATACTCCCGTATAGGGCGCCCTTTGCAGTTTCTACCCTCAACCATCCCTTCCACAATGTCGTTAAGAAGACCATCGTGGCGCATGATGTGACCGATCCATCGGGCTCGCCTCTGTGAGATGGTTCTTACTAGGTGCCTATCTTCCTTGATTCTATCTAACAACTGATATTTCCGTAAATAATATTACAAAACATTGTATATCAACTGTCTAAAAATCGATAAACCAATTCTAAACGAAATTCGTTAGATGTACTCGAAGTATTCTTTTTATTTATTGTTTTTATCATTAGGTGTTTTTAACTTCCTTTACTAAAGAAATTCGTTACTGCAGACAATATGCAACATTAATGGAATGGATTTTGTACGTGTTCCGCATATTTTTGGCCAATGTGCTCGTACGTAAAAATCAAATTAAAAAATTCAGTGTTATATAATATATACAACACAAGAACTATGTGTTTTAAAATCTTCATTTCTATTGACCAATGAACCTGAGCTGGATGGCATTTCGCCAAAACATTGAAATTTAAAAAAAAGTTTATTTCAGTCATCCTCAGAAGTTAAATACAAATGTCTTGCTAATAAGACAGTTCGATAAAAAATCTTACTCACTAGTTGAACCACTGGACGAGTAGTTATCAACCTTTTTTACTCCATTCACCCCTTCACTAATAAGAGTATACACTAGTCTTATTTTTCATATTTTAATTGCTATAATGATATTTATATAAATTATTATGAAATGCTACATCGACGTTTATTTCAATAAATAACAATAAAATTAATGATTATAAAATCACACCTGGGAGGTAAAAGATGATGAAGCTGTTAGTGGATTGTAAGATGGCATAATTCATGGGTTCCGACTTCAAGAAGTTAAAATTTTTCCGGTGGATATAGCTCAATGGTCAAAGCCTTTGCTTTGCAAGCCAAACGTTGTGCGTTCGATCCCCGACGGAGAATGAAAAAAATAATTTAATCGATTTTTGAGCTCTTAAATACCGGTTGGTGTGAATTTGATCCCTCACCCGTAAAATGCCAGTCATAGCCTATTAATTAAAATTGGTGTTAGAAGAAAGTCGTCCCGTGAAGACCACCCATTCATTGTAAATTCCGGTAATAATAAGGATGATGCGTGAATCTCGGGCTGTAGTTTATAACGTTGTCATATCAACACTCCAATGCAGCGCTTAGCCATATACAGTATGGTAAGCGTCGTAGAATCCACAAATGAGACTTTGGAATTACTATAAACATTTGTCGGAAAATTCCTGTATGTGATTACATAAAAAAAACTGAAAGCTTGCATCGGATGACTGAAATAGTTGGAGATGAAAGCTGACGGAGGAGATGACTGGATTTGAACTCGATAACTTAATTAAAAATCAAGACATTGAAAGATCGAAACCCTCTGATGGTTAACTCGTGCATACTTTATAACGTGTACTCAGCGCCGATTTTAGGGGGTGGCGAAGTTGGTCAGTGCCCCAGGGCGTCGAATAAGATAGGGGCGCCGAGGGCAACCAATATTGCTGAGATTTTTTTTAATTTATAAAAAATATGGGGCAACAATAAGCCAGAAAAAATGCCCTGGGGCGCCGTAGGGTCTAAAGCCGGTACTGAGTGTACTTTTCTCTAAGAAATGGTATTACTCAAGTCCATCAATGGTGCACTTTGTTTATTTTATTTATTTTAATAGGAGGAGATAAACATTTATTATTCTTTGAATTTATTCTTATCACATAAGAGCAGGATATAAAAAACGTATTTAATCATTGTGAATCGGCATCGATAAATCATTTCTCATGATGACCGAGTGTGTCATGAATTTAATACATGACCATTATTAATATAAGTAAAGTTCCCTGTGGTATATTATCTCACTTTAAGATAGGCAGGAAATGACGTTTACTTTAATGCAAAACCTTATTATTTAATTGTTTATTTCACGGAATAAATGTACCAATTAAAAAAACAGTTGAAATGTTAAAAAATAATACTAAAACACAAAAATAAGGTAAATAAAACAGAAATAAAACATCAAGAAAACAATAAAATTAATGAAAAGGAATAACTCTTGTCAAAGATCCATAGATTCAGGAAACCAATGCCATCGACAAGAGAGGAAAAGGATGTGAAAAAAGAATCGATGTTGTCTGGTAGCACATTTAAATCGCAGTTGAAGTTAATTGAGTATTCGAAACTTGAAAAACTAAAAAAAACAGATATCATCTGGAATGGAAAAAAATTATGACTGCAAAACCTAGTACAAAGACATTTGACACATACAGACGATTGGTGAGTCCGAATTGTCATTCATTCTAACATCCTCCTCTCCTTAAAAGGGTTGTTATTCAGTTGCGTGGTGGCAGAATGGGGAGCAGATTAATAACACAAAGAGCTTGTTTTTGAAGCACATTGACATATATATTTCGATAACTTTACAAACATATGGCCCGACCTAGTCACAGCATTCAGGCCGGGCCACAATACAATATGATCTCGCCGACGTCGGCACACGACTGGCGCGCCCGTGATGGGCTGTCGCGCAGCGCCACAAGTGACAATCTCCGTAACGAGTCCAAAATGCCAATATGGCGACACATGCACGTACGATAAGCGAACAGAAATAAGAGACGAAAGATTGTATATCGAGGCTTTCGGTACCAGTCAGCAAGGGCTTTATCATGCTGATGTCAATCCAAGCACTACGCACGGTTAGTTTTGCTTAACTTCAGTGACTGCACGAGAATCGATGCTTCATCATATTATGATTTGGTTAACTTAAGTTAGGCTATGGAAGGTTACGTTATTGTGTAGGTTAATCCTATTGTATTAATGTACATACAGCAGACTGACTAAATGTGACTGCAGCGTGGAGCAGACCATGTCACACCTTCAGGAGTGTGCGCTGTGCCCAAATAGCTGCACCCAGGAAGACCTGACGATGACCGGAAATAACGCCATCGACGTCGCTCACTTCTGGGCAGACAGGATCTGACCCTGTTGTTTCCGACACGATTATATATATTATGTACATATAGCCATAATTTCAATTTCGCCCAGTATGACTTGAACGAGTAATTAGCGCAACGATTAGATCGCTCTCTTAATTAGTTCTTGAGCCTAAAAAATACTAATAAAAATTAAAAAGTTTAACTCGTACGTTTAGTTTATTAACTGAGTTCATCACACAAAAATAGACTGAGAATGTTAGCGAATCGATTGAGTTAATTGATTAATAGCAAGCAACGTATTGGGCCGCACCAACGCACATGATCTCGCATTTTATTTACTATTTCCGGTTCAGATATGTCCTAGAACATAGAATCGACAGTGACAACAGACAGAACTAAGTGACGGCAATTTGTGTTGACCATATGATCCAGATATAGAACTGATATGGAAAGAAGAAGATACTATAAGAACTGTATTTTAGTTACAAGGTGATAAGGTTACCCATTAGATTATTACAAACCCTCTTGGTTTTTAATGATTTGTGAATTAATATTATAAATAAAATAAAAGATATATATATATAATATGATAATCTAGATATTGAAAGGATATGAGAAGAAGGAGATACTATAAACATTATTATTATTGTACTACTCAGTGAGTGAAGCACCGGATCCCCTCTGGATGGCCACATGAAGGCGCATCCAGTGCCCCTCCAACCGTGAGTCCCACCTATCTGCCCACACAGCGACAATTGCGTTGGGACTGCCGCGAATGCGCGCCCACAGAGAAGCGCAACGCTTCCTTATTATGGCACGGAAGCCATCCACTCGCGCCTCCGTCAACATGCCTGAGGCACTGCAGTATCGCGGCAGACCCAACAACATTCTGAAGGCGTTGTTGTACTAGTTATTACAAACCTTTATGGTTTTTAATGCCGTGTGCTTAATTTAAATATGTATGTGTAATAAATATGCATAAAAAACTGGGCTTGTCAATGCAAAGTTTTATATGTGTGTGTAAGACGTACGTATTTAAATAAAATATATGTTTAGTATTGATGTTTGCCCAAAGAACTGATATGCCTGAATAAAGAATCTCTTGTTACGCATCTGCGCTACGAAGTATTTTAGGGGATATAATAATTGTTTGCTATCTGCAATAAAAATCCACAAATAGATTCGGAGACTTGTGCTGGGTGTGGCGTTTCTAGCTTCAGCGAGGCCGCGAAAGAGTGACACTCAAACCAATAACTAGACACTATGGGAAACTGCGAACCGATTCACTGCAACAATACATTATTGAACATTTACGCGAAACGTATCAAAATATGAAAATGCTAATGTCTAGATAAGAAACATTTGGTTCGGTTTTTATAGATTTTTTTCTTCCAACAAAGTTTTATCCGCCTGCAATGACGCTTCTAAACGGACCTTCCAACTCCCTCGATTATTTTTTTATATGATATCTTCATTCATTGAGAGCATTAACTTTTAAATGCCCAGTGGTCCCATACGGGACCGCAAATTTACGTCGTTCAATGCCCTAGCAGGCCAATGTTTGTAATGTTTCGTCGCACAATAGATTCTTCCATGAACTTACTTTAATTCTATTATTACAAATTAATGTAATCCGATTGTGAAATGAACCATAAGCACTCCTGTATGGGACCGTAGGGCATTGAACGACGCAAATCTGCGGTCCCGTAAGGAAACCACGGGGCGTTTAAAGGTTAAGTATTCTCCATTGCCACTAATATTTTTTCACCATATTCGCTCCATCACCGCAAAATGCCGTTTCACAGTTCTGTATGCTCAAATTGTGTATGCCTTGTCTCAGAACGCATGTATAACTGATAATCCACATGCTAACATTAATGGCTCCTGGGAGCTTCCAAGGTAAGAGCACGCGAACTTTCATAGTGTGCGGCTGTCTATATTTTTAAAAAATCTAAGCAAGATTTTTTGCTCGATTTTATTCGACGCCCTGGGGCACCAACCCACTTCGCCACCCCCTAAAACTGGCACTGCTCTCAATGCACCTAAACTGAGATGTTCGACGAAGACACTTTTTTTTCTCACATTTTAGACAATAATTTGAGAGACTCTGTCGTAGAAAGATCATTGAAAGTAAGTCTTATCATAATGATAACAATTATTGTATCTTGAAGTAATTAAATGCACGAGTAATACGTGTATAAAACGAAGATCGTCTTGCAAAGTATGAATATATATATATATATATTAGATCAATATATTCGTATTATCACCATATATATATAACATAATAAAGATGATATACAGCTTCATAAGTGTAATGAGTGTAGTCTCTTGTTTATCATTGTTTATTATTTGGATTTGGCGGTGAGATTTAAAGTGGTTTTAATAATTATTTTTGAATCATTCGACATTTTAAATAAGCTCAATAATCGAATGTGTCATGGGAACACTGTTTATTTGAATTTGTAACGGTCGCGCTGATTGGCTGGAAACGAGGCATGCCAATAGATAAAAATAAATTATTCCTTTATATATACCTAAAATAAATAGAGGGGAATTACTCGTAAATGTAATGGCAACATCGAACGATTAAATAATACATTGAACGTACTCTCATGACCCTCAACGGTCGTAAGGTTAATGTACTTGTCTATATTTCTTAATGTTTCGAATCCCGGGAAAGCTTATAATTTAATTGATATTAAATTATTACTTCTGGATTTAAAATAAGTTTGAATATTTCCAACAATATCGGTACACATATTGATATTTAGTAATTATTTATTATAATGTCATCCTAATACGTACACGATTATTTTTCACGATTTTAACCCTTTCGTTACGGCTCGGTGGAATACAAATTATACTGTCAATACGGCGTAAATTTTTCAAACCATTTTTTCCTTAAAACTAGTATTTGAAGCATAAATGCACTTATCTGACCTATTTTCATATATCACATTGGTTCTTCTATCCTTTAGCTATTAGATGATGCATAAAAAACTATTATATTTAACAAACGTACATTTTGTAACTAAATACATGTGGTGGCATTGACACATGTGGTTTATATAAAAATCGCTCCTGTGACGAAACCTAATGATATTTATTTATATGCTTTACAGATTCCTGTAAATAATACATGTAGATTGATAAAGGGAGTGACTGCACTTCCAATTTCCTACTGTGGATGTCATAATGAGTACTGAAAGAAGCAAAACGATATATCACGTCAATCGATGTCAACAGTCTGGGAATATTTGACGGCATTTGCCGACAACCGATGCGAAAGAGTTAATAGAGAAAAAATATAACCAGTCGAAAATAAATGTTGTTTTATTTTCTTAAGAAATGTTGTACTTAATGGGTAAATATTTACAAATTTTAATTGGGAATTAAACACTAATTAAGCACAATACAATTATCTATGTTTATCGGCAGGCCATTATTTAGGCGCTTAATTTTATCGTAAACGGTAATTCCCGTCCGTCTTCCGGTTCTAAATAACACAAGGTTACAAACACCAGGAAAATTATGGAGCAGTGGTCAACGCGCATGCGCATGACGTGAAATATAACGGATTCAAAAGAATAATATCGTTATTTTTAAACCTAGTAACTTATACGGCGCGCGTTGCTACGCCCCGGCTAATGCACTTTTTTCTAACTCGCTAATCTAATATAATATCGTTATCGGCATCAAATGATACACAATGAAGTTAATTAGCATTCAACATAAATTTAACATATTTTGTGTATACGTATTTATTTTATATATTGTTTTATACGAGGCACCACTTTGCATACAGTGGCGTAACCAGTGTTTATGCCATCTAGGGTGATCCCATAAAAAATATCGCTCACACATTTATCATCACCATTTCCAATCCCCTAACTGGTCCTCGACTCATTATATGACAGCTCTGCTTTCCGCAGCTCCACCGAGTACATCCTACACATAGTTCCCGACGGCTTTTGTCTCTCTAGAAGACCATCGGGAATTGTATATACTATCATGTAGACGGTGGAGCAGTGTAAATGCGGAGCTGATTATGCCTAGGCGATGATAATGGCATCTGACAATGCTTTATAGCATAGATGGGCAACCGCCGGCCCGCGGGCCGGATCCGGCCCGCGGAGCTATTTTGTCCGGCCCTGATTCATCTCGGCGAAGTAATTGAGAAATACATTAGTTAAAATAATGCAGATGACACGGGCGCTTGCAGTGATTCGGGGAAGCTCGTATACGCACCGAAGGATTACGAGCGGGGCCCACCCCCTCCGCGCTACATAATATAATAATATATATTATTATCGCAATGCATCCGATGGTTTGTGTTTCGGCAAAGTTCGTAGGCACGAAATATCCCAAGTGCAGCACACTAATTCCGTCCCCCTCCGCGCCGCATTCCCCTTATTTAGTGTTCACGCGACTTCTGGTCTGGTTTGTTCTGTTTACTGGTGCGTTCTGGCGTAGAAGACAGTTTTGTTTGTCAGTTCTGAATATTGTTTTTAAATTTGTGACAATGTCAGGGGTTATGTCGAAAAAAAGAAAAGTTGATGCAGAGTGTCGAAAATTTCAAGACAAGTGGACGGAGGATTATTTCTTTATCCTGAATAAAGGAATGCCCGTATGTTTGCTGTGTAAGGAGTCCGTATCCGTCGACAAAGAATTCAACTTAAAGAGACATTTTACTTCGAGGCATGCGGATCACCAACAAATAAATGAACAAATTCGAAAAGATATGATACAGAAGTTGAAGAAGAACTTGGATACCCAGCAACAAATGTTCAAAAAGCAAATAACGCAGCACGATAGCGTTGTTAAAGCCAGCTTTGTTGTAAGCGAAAAAATTGCAAAGCATTCTAAGTCATTTGGTGAAGGAGAATTTATTAAAGAGTGTCTGCTCGACGTTTCAAGTATAATCTGTCCTGAAAAGAAAAAAAGACTTTGAGAGAATATCTTTGTCGAGACGTACTGTTGTCCGACGTATAGAAATGATGGCTGATGATATCAAAAAAGTTTGAAAGAGGTGATTACTGGATTCGAAGCATTTTCAATTGCTTTGGATGAGAGCACAGATGCCTCTGATACAGCACAATTAGCAATATTTATCAGAGGAGTTGACGTGGACTTCAAAATCACAGAAGAATTATTAGCTCTTCAGCCGTTAAAAGGAACGACTACCGGTGAAGATATATTTGAAGCAGTCAACATAGTCTTCGAAAGCTTTGGGATTAAATGGAGTGCACTAACTGGCATATGTACTGATGGTGCCCCTGCAATGGTTGGCTTACGGAAAGGATTTATTGGAGTTGTTAATGAAAGAGCAATAGAATTACAGATCCAGCCGGAAAATTTAACAAATTTTCATTGTATTATCCACCAGCAAAATTTGTGCGCAAAATCGATGAAATTCAAGAATGTTATGGATGTAGTAGTAGCAAGCATTAATTTTATTAAGTCACGTGCACTTAATCACCGCCAGTTTAAGGTGTTTTTGGAAGACCTATTTTCAGACTATGAAGATGTGTCTTATTACTGTGAAGTAAGGTGGTTGAGTAAAGGAAACATGTTGAAACGATTCTATGATTTGAGACAAGACATTGCAGATTTTATGGACATAAAAGGAAACACAATCAACCAAATAAAAGATAATCAATGGGTGTGTGATTTAGCATTCCTTGTAGATGTCACAGGATACCTAAATGATCTTAATTTAAAACTACAAAAACAGGGACAATTGGTTCATGAACTGCATAGCCATGTCAAAGTTTTTTGTAATAAGCTTAGATTTTTGAAAAATCAGATAAGAGGTAAAAATTGTTACCATTTTCCTAATCTATCAAGGCATACAAACATCAAATATAATTCTTATGGAGATGAACTGAAGGCACTAATAGAGCAATTTGATACGAGGTTTGCCGACTTCCAAAACAAAGACTCAACATTCGCTATATTTGCTCGTCCGATGGATGCTGATGTAAATAATGTGCCAGCAAATTTACAAATGGAACTTATTGAGCTTCAGGGGGATTTAGCGCTAAAATCACAATTTGACAAAGTTACTTTGACGGATTTTTATAAATTATATTTGGTGGAAGAAAATTATACAAACTTACGTAGATTTGCAAGAAACATCATTTGTCTTTTTTGGCAGCACGTATACATGCGAACAATTTTTTCGAGGATGAAGTACACCAAATCGAAAATTCGAACGAGGATAACAGATGAAAATCTCGAAAATTCGATGAGATTATCATTAAGCAATATCAACGCCAATATTGATAGTCTCGTAATTCAAGTACAAAGTCAATCGTCACATTAAATTTTATAAGCAATTAATGTCGTTCATTATATAAATAAATAAAATATGCAAGAAGTAGCAATGTGTTTTATTTAATTTAATATTACCTTAATATAGTTAATAATTTGGTCCGGCCCTTGACACGGAGACAGAATGATAATGTGGCCCCAGACCTAGGAAAGGTTGCCCATGCCTGCTTTATAGCATCTATTTGTGACGACCATACTTTGATATACGAGTATATATAATATAAATATATACTATATAATGTATAGTAACGTTAGCTCTATACTCTTGCCGAAGTTTCCTGCGAAGAGGCCGATGAAGAGAATGTATTTAGTCTGTAAGCGCCCAGTGGTCCCATACGGGACCACAAATTTGCGTCGTTCAATGCCCTAGCAGGCCAATGATTGTAATGTTTCGTCGCACAATAGATTCTCCCATGAAATTACTTTAATACTATTATTACAAATTAATGTAATCCGATTGTGAAATGAACCATAAGCACTCCTGTATGAGACCGTAGGGCCAGTACCGACTTCAGACACTGCGGCGCCCTAGGGCATTTTTTTTCTAGAACCCCATATTGCTAATATTTTCAAAAATCTAAGAAATATTGGTTTCTCTCAGCGGCCCTAGCTTATTTAACGCCCTAGGCCACCGACCCACTTCGCCACTCCCTAAAACCGGCACTGCGTAGGGCATTGAACGACGCAAATCTACGATCCCGTAAGGAAACCACTGGTCGTTTAAACTTTAAAGGTTAGAGGTTCATTTTGAACTACATATTTCGCGTTAGTTCAATTCACTTGGATAGGAACTTCGATGTCAGTGTGTCGATCTAGCACTAGCCCACGTCAACATAAAGCTTGGCCTTGAGAGCAGAGAGTCGTCCAAGCGAATCTGGATTTTATAATTCAAACGTGTATTCGGTAGTACAATGGCGGCTGTTTATACAAAACAGACGCCATGACATAATATTAATGCGCCTGCGCCATTGCGTCATGGCAAACGATGATCACACGAAATGACGGTATATTAGGTATGTGCAACAAGTCAATGTTACTAAATTTGCATTATATTATGGAAGGTAATACCTAATCGATAAATGACTATATACCAGATATTTATTATTTATTAGTATAATGCGAAATTTATCTGCTCAACAAAATAGATGAAAGTTCCAATGGTAATCCCAAAGTTTAGCAGATCTTGTTTATAAATTATATACTAAGCATAGTTGGGTTGAGCCTAGTACCGGGAGCGTCAGGCTTATCAACCGATTTTCTCAGAAACTAAAATTTGCAAAAAATCTTATTGTACTTTCATTCAAATGAACCTAACCTAACCCAACTGATTTTGAATTGGAAACACTCAATTTTGTAACAAAATATAGTTAACCAGTATGCGTTTTTTGTCATCAAATTTATAATAGAAAGTGCTTAAATAATATTTTGACCAATACTAATAAACATTAAAAGAATATTGTCCATGATTTATAAAAATAGTTTTCATTTCTCCAGATTTCTTGGCATACGTTTTAATAAAGTGTTACCCGAAAATGTACAACAAAGCAGACGAAACGCTTCCCCCAGAATTAGTCCTCACAGCTAGTTACGCCAATGACCACGCACAAGAAAAACTTTAACTGGTAACCACAAGTATTAAATTTTGTTTATCAGATACTTGTATTTTTAACATTGAGTATTTAAACATTTTGCCGCCTTTAATAAATTACTGTAGATAGTGAATTTATAAAAAAATAAAATTATAAACAACAGTTGGTAATTAATAGTAAACGTATAATCACTGAGCGAAATTCCGCAAATAACAACATTTCTTTAATTAATATCAAAATAATATTTTATAATCCGGGTCTATTTAGCTAAGTTAATTAAATTTGCTACAATTCGTATTCAAAGTATGTAAATGTTAAAATTCATGAAATCACCGAAAAAAGATACAATGTAAGTGTATAACTTACTCGTATTTACGACAAACATTTGAAACAATATAAATTATAATGTATATTAATCATTTACTTAAACACTTAATACAATAATTAACAAATATTTAACACAATAGTTGAAAATTTCAATCAAAAAGGGTAAATTTACGAAGTATATATAACTACTTCTTCCTTCAAAACAAAAATTATTTAAAAAATTACTTAAAAATGATATCTATAATGCATTATTTTTATTTGTTGTCGACATGTTTTGACTCAGCAAGCAGTTTCAAATGCAGTTTGATAGTGATGTCGAAACATGTCATCACAAAAAAAAACAAGTGAAAGTGCATAGCCACGCCTTAAATAAGATTTTTTACACTTAACACAATTTAAAAAAAATGCACGTTAAAATAAAATTAGAGTAAAAAAAACACTAATTAAATACTACGTTAAATCATATATTATTTTGTATTAAAATAGAAGTTTAAGGAATTTTATATTTTATTTAATCGGTTTGTTTGGTGTTTTTTTAAAGTTGGATCACTCACCTAGAGTTCAAGTGTATCCCACAACGTTCTGCGGAAGACTGATGTGTTCTTGTAATTGGTTGAAGCGAAAATCAAGCCAGGCGGTGACCAAACGTACGTAAATAAAACACGACATCAGCTCGTATCAAGAGATTAAGTAAACATTGAGGATCGCAATCAAAAGTGATGTCACAGGAGCCATTATTTTATATTTATAACATACTTAATTGGTGAACCACTCCTTAGTTAGAACCAAAACAGCAAGCCTCGGCAGCGCTAGGTTAATTAAGCACCAAAACTATTTTTTTAAATCAGATTACTCGCACAATGAAATACATGTTTTGTTCAATGTTTTCAGCACTTTGAAATCCATATAAATTATTTATTTATTTATCTTGTTTTTTAAACTGAACTCGTTGGGTATGGTCTTTGTTTAGGTGAGTGCAGTTTCGGCTAACTAGTAGCGTTCCTCAATCCATCACTGTCAAGAGACAACGGAGCTGCATGATACTTTTGTAAGTGGTCGAACACATTTATGTAGGAGAAGAGAGGGAGACAGATAGTGTTGCAAGGACGAAGAAGATAATGTACTAGCTAATATTTTTACTAACTATTATTTGTAAATAATATTTATTTTAATTTTTTAGGTATTTTGTTAATTATTTAACGAAAACATTTTTCAAATTGGTGAATTATTTCGAACGTGATCCATGTAAATAGCAAGGTTAAAAAAATATATAGTCAATATTTTATATTCAGTAATATATTCATCTAATTTTGAACATTACAACAGTATAATATAGCTCTAATGTGAGGCTGCGGAGTGGAGATCAAGATGCAAGATTTTGTTGCTGCAAACAAATCCACCGGATTGATACTACGAAAAAGATGAAGCTGCATAATCTATGTAAAGCTCGATACTGTTTTAATCGTCAAATGCGGTAAATAACTCAATTGAGTTTAGAGTCGCATGCATCACAGAAAAACTCGCATGTAGACCAAACGAGCATTTGAGCTTTAAGTCTACATATATCACCTGCATACCTGTAGCATATGGTTGACGACAATTTCCGCCACACACTTCTGTCAAGTGTTATTGCTGATGGCTTGTTCCTTCTCATCTTTTCAGTCGGAGGTACACCTGAGAACCTACATAGTTCTACTAACTAAAGAGAAGGGTATGCGCGTTAGAATACATATTTATCATTTACAATTCTGATATCTATGGCTGTCTAATAATGTTGCCTTATATAGGTCTGTGATTTCTCTGTCAAGGAACGAGCAGGATAATACTAGCGGACGGCTGCGTGATTGATCGAGTAGCAGATGCAATATTTATAGCTTACAAATCTTAATTTTATATCCGCTGGGATCAAACCATTGGTATTCAGTATGGTAAACAAACACTTTGCCTCTATGACGTACCCTTTGTTAAAGCTGTCGCTTATTTAATTGCAATTATAGTTATTAAGAAGTGTTTATATTTTTATCAGGTTACTTCCCGATGGGTTGGGCCTTATTATTTATATTATTCATAAGAAAACAAAGCTAAATTGCATTATATCCATATCTTAACTCATATCGCTTTTGTGAGTAATGCGAGTTTTATTTATTGTTAGATTACCTTATCTATAAAAAATATTGCAATATAAATACACATCATACAGACAACTTACAACAATAAATATGTTCGATATCATCTTCTTTGTCTTTGAGCTAATTGCTTAATATCAAGTAAGGAATGTCTATTACTATAATGCATCGAAAGATCAGCTGATCTGAATCAGATATACTTTTGATGCCTTTTCGTACGAATTCAATTCGTACGAATACTTTATACAATGCACGCAACATCCCAATCCTCTAAATATCGATATACGAGTATTTATATAATTGTATTGGAAACAACAGGGTCAGATCCTGTCTGCCCAGAAGTGGGCGACGTCGATGGCGTTACTCCCGGCCATCAACAGGATATCCCAGGTGCAGCTATTCGGACAAGCGCACACTCCAGAAGGTGTAACAGTGTCTGCTCCGCAGTCACATTCAGTCGGTCCGCTGTACAACTGCAAGGCTTTCATTTGTGTCCTCTTCTTGCATACTCCGGTCAGAAGTATGTTAGGGGCCTTGATATATTCCACCCCTGGTCGTGTCCAGGGGCTAGGTTCTTTTTCGGGGCAATCCAAGTATTCCCCTCGGTTGCGCTTCTCCACATGTTCAGATTTTGATGAATCTCGCACACTAATAAAAAATTTCACACTTTACTTAGGGCTCATTAATTCTTGTCTAAAGTATTTAATTTTAATAAGGATTTATTAAACTTATATTACGGAAAACATCATTGAATATTACAACACGCTTTACCCACTCTTTACCCGTCTTGTATTGTTGACGCTTGCAAAAAAGCAAATACTTTGAAAGTAGCTGAAGGCCTTCCCACGGCTATAATGCAGTGCATAGCGCAACAACAAACTGATACCAGACTAGTTTCGGTGATGTTAGTACACTACAAGCGTGCCTCGAATTGCTTTCTTTGATGATTTGATGATTTGATGATTTGTTGTTGGATCGTGAGAATCTTAGGGATTAGTTGTTAGCTGCTGGTGGAACTTGACCGAGGGATGCACAAAAGCGAATTACTTGCTGTGTATGTTATACACTGATTTTTTTAAGCCTTTTGTTTGAATTTATGTGGCGCCTCGTGTGTTGTTGTTTTTGGAACTAACTAGCGTAGTTTCAGATCACACAAAACACCGCTTAAGAGCCACTGGCTCAGATATAAGATTGATAAACTGATCCGGACGAAAATTTGCGATATGTGTGCCATATATTTACGATTATTATTATATATAAGTATTTTTTACATATAACTGTGTAGTGAATAATTGTACAATTATTACATTTAAGTGTTATTTTTTATTTGTATATTAAAGCATTCTAAATATTTTGTTAATGCTGTATAGTTTTGCTATATTTTTTATGTAAGCACTTACAGGATATCAGAAGTAATTCAACTTAATGTGCTCTATGAGGATAAAAAACCAATTACTCTCTAGACGGGAGTATTTGCAGCAGGTGTTCGAGGACATGAGTTGTAGCTCTTATGCTGAGCTGAAGAAAGTTGCGGAGGACCGAGAGGAATGGAGATCAAGATGCAAGATTATGTTGCTGCACGCCAAACCACCGGATTGATACTACGAAGAAGAAGAGGATAAAAGGATTATCATTAAAATAACATTTAACATAATATTTTTTTTCAGGTTTGTAAAGATATTCAAAACATTATTGTATTACACGTATTGATGTGGGTTATACCAGAATTTGGATATTTTTTTAAGGCTTCACAGGATTTATATATATAATCAAGGGGGTGCATTTGATTCATCAGGCTTTCATGCATTCCCTCCTCTGGCGAAGTTGGGGTACTGCTGGGGTCCAGGATAACCAGCACCAGGAACAGTTCCTCTCAGGATGCGGTACAGACTGTAGACGATCAGCACGAAGTATGCCTTGAAACCTGAAAATTAAAATTATAGATGTGTTAATAAATTGCATTCTAGTTAGTACTTGTGGAGGTTCGAGCATTCAATTTAGTTCGACTGTAATAGCACTTCTAAATGGGCTACCTGCACACCCATTTCGCAAATATTTTTTCTTAGTCAACCGTATTGTTTTCCTATCTTTATGTTTCTTGACATGTGTCATCTTTTTATCGCTTTTTTTGATTTCTTTTCTAACTTTTATGTTTTTTTTATATTACATTTCAATTTACTCTCAGTACTTGACGTATATTTAACCATTTCGTTACGGCTCGGTGGAATACAAATTATACTGTCAATACGGCGTGAATTTTTCAAACCATTTTTTTTGCTTAAAACTAGTATTTGAAACATAAGTGTACTTATATAACCTGAATTCATAAATCACATTGGTTCTTCTATCTTTTAGCTATCAGATGATGCATAAAAAACTATTATATTTACAAAATATTCATTATGAAACTCCATACATGTGGTGGCATTAACACATTGACACTGTGACGAAACCTTACGATATTTATTTACATGCTTTACAGATTCCTGTAAAGAATACATGTAGGTTGATAAAAGGAATGACTGCAGTTCCAAGTTCCTACCGTAGATGTCACAATAAGTACTGAAAATAATAAAACGATATATCACGGCTCTCGATGTCAACGGTAGGGGAACCTTGGATGGCATATATCGACAACCGATGCGAAAGGGTTAAAAGATAAAATCCTACACGAGGATATTAGAAGAAGAACTTGAGAAGTGGACGGTACTGAAAGAATGGGCAAACTAAAGTGGCAATGGGGAGAATATATCCGTCGATGGGTTAATAGGTAGGAAAAGTGTTGGTAGTGATAAAGAAAATTCAGCAAAGGAATCGTTGGCCGAAGAATATTGGGAGTAGCCTAGATGCGGAAGGCGGAGAACTAAGAAGCATGGAGACTCATTTGGGAGACATGCGTTCAAAAGTCGATAGACCCATAAAATCCATAAAATGCCATAAAATCAACTCAGGAGTTCCACAGGGCTCTGTGCTGTCGCCCACTCTTTTCCTTCTGCATGTGAATGATCTGCTTCAATGCGCAAGCATTCACTGTTATGCCGACGACAGCACTGTCCATGAGAGTATAATTTTCCAAAAACCTCCGAAATATTCGGAACTATCTGCTGCTAGGGAATCTCTGGTGAAGAAGATGAACATGTCTCTTGAAAGGGTTTCACGATGGGGCGACCTCAACCTCGTCAGTTTCAACATTTCAAAAACCCAATCATGTACTTTCTCCACCAAGAAGACTGCTATGGATCCTGTATCTTTCAACGGTTGTTCTCTTCCGAAAGCAAGCTCCATCAACATGCTTGGATTATCAATATCGAATAATGTCAAATATTACGAGTCAATTAAGTGTAAAGCCGGTCTCGCTTCCAAAAAACTAGGTGTATTATATAGATCACGTCGGTATTTCAACGATAAACAAATTCTTCTTCTATATAAAGGACAAATCCGACCTATCCTTGAATACGGCAGTCACCTTTGGATTGGAGCCCCAAAATACCTTCTAAACTTAATTGACTCAGTTCAAAGAAGAGCAATTCGTTTGATAAACAATGACACCCTTACGTCTAATCTACAATCAATGGAACACAGACGTAAAGTTGGTTCTCTTAGTCTTTTCTACCGTTATTACCACGGTCGCTGCTCTTCGGAACTTAAAGAACTAATACCTCCTGCACGCATCCACAACTGACAAACTAGTCTTACACTTGCCGAACATCCATACACGGTTAATATATGTCGACCAAGAACTGGCAGCTTCCAAAATTCCTTCCTTAATGCCACCGGTAAGCTATGGAATGCTCTTCCAGCGTCTGTGTTTCCTCCTTCCTACAATCTGGATCTCTTCAAGAAACAGATAAATATACACTTGCAATCTCCCCAACCCACACACAAACACGAACACAACACACGTTTCCCGCATGCAGCGTCCAGCCTCCCTGGCTGAGCGTCATAGAGTGCACTGGTCTTGACCGGTTGAGCTCTCCTGCATGCGTTTACAAAAAAAAAAAAAAAAAAAAAAAAAAAAAAAAAAAAAAGTAAAAACAAACAAAAAAAAAAAAAAAAAACCAGGCTGATGATGATAAAGTAAAAAATAATAATGAGCTTAAGCGATCTCCTTCTAAAACACTGCATAATAATTCAGTTTGGTGTTGAAGCATATCAGAAAATAATACTGACATCAGCATGATGTAGCCCTTGCTGACTTTTACCGAAAACCTCGATATACAAACTTTCGTCTCTTATTTCTGTTCACTTGACGTACATGTATGTGTCGCCATATTGGCATTTTGATTCATCATGATCATATAGATTGCCACTTGTGGCGCTTGTGACCGACCACGGCGCCGCACGGGTGAGTCGTTTGCCGACGGCGGCGAGAGCATATTGTATTGTGGCCCGGCCTGAATGCTGTGACTAAGTCCGGCCATAATTTTGTTATCGTTATCGAAATATATATAACAATGTGTTTCAGAAAAAGTCTGTGTGTTATTAATCTGCTCCCTACCGTGCCACCGCGCGACTAAATAAGAATCTTTTAAAGAGAGGAGGATGTTAATACTTACATAGGAACAAGATGACAATGGCGATCTGGATGATAGCCACGACGACGATGCTAGTTGAGAAGTAGACTATACAGTTGATGACACCAACAATGATCGCCAGAAGTGCGTTGAAGCCTGCGTAAACCAGCCAAGGAAGCAACAGCCCTGGCTTACCCTGCAACACAAAATACATACTTCAACGAGAGATTAAAATTACTTACTTAATACAGATTAAAGAAAGTTATGCGGTTAGATTATGCAGGAAATAATACCAGTAGCTAACCACGAGGTGATAACCAAGCAGCGTCAGAAATATAATAAGATCTTCATAAAAAAGTGTGCAGAATCCTATATGACAAAATAAAAAGCAAAACATGTTCTTGAAAATGTTGCACTACACTTAAAACAATTTAAAAAACTCGGTTTTGATTTCACATTTATTTTTAATTGATTACATGTTTTGGGCTCCCTGGAGTCCATTTTTAATTTCACCAAGTATTGTCAGTTCTTAACCTTAATGTTATAACGTTACCAAGGTCACGTGGACATACATCATCGTAAGTGATGCCAAACTGTTTATGATGACTAACATAATATTATAATATATTGACATCAGCACGATGTAACCTTGCTAACTGGTACCGAAAACCTCGATAGACAATCTTTCGTCTCGTATTGTTGTCGCTTGCCATACCTTTATGTGTGGCCACATTGGGACTAGTTACATAGTTTTACCACCGGCGGCGCTGGCGACCGACCACGGGCCGCGGAAGTGCCGACGGCCGGCAGTTGGTCCCCACCCTTTGGCAAGGTAAGGTCGCATTGCGGCCACGCGGCATGTCAACCCGCGAGTTCGAAAGCTTGTAATGTTTTTAAAGTAAATATAATCTGTGCTTCTAAAAGAAAGTGTTTGTCTGCTGTCCTGCTCCTCATCCTGCCCTCCGTGACGTAATAACGTCCTTCTTTTTGAGAGAGGAGGATGTTAAAATATATTATATACCCACAATCATCATCATCATGTCCGCTCCACTGACATTATTTATTCTTTGTGAAAACTCTCCCTGTCCCGTTTTTGAAAACCCGTTACTGGACTCACACAAAAAATCTACTTGTTAGAGAGTGGCTGAAGGCCTTTTCGTTATTCCAGGGGCATCAGTACGATGTCAAATAGAGCTCAGTCTAAAGACTGCGAAATTAGTATGCTACAGCGTGTCTCGAATGGCCTTCTGGAGCATATGGCATTTACGAACCGCCGCCACAAAGCTCAGTCAACCGCCATAATTTTCGCCTCATTCCATGTCAGCTCTACTTCCGCCGAGTACATACTATGTATATTTCCCGACAGCTTAAAGAAATCGCAGCTGATATTTATCCTCAATTGCGGCATCCTTTGGATATGTCTCAACCGGTCCATCTTCATATTTGAAGAGACTACACGATGAAACGCTGCTTATTCTTCACAAATTATATCCTGACAGCTTAAAGGCTTGCCTAGTAGCAAAGTAATTTCTGAAGAGAAGATAGTGATGATGAGAAGAATGGTTTAAGTGGTTACCAGCAAGGTCCCAAGAAGCAGCAAAAGGGCGATGAGGAGCTGCAACCCACTCGCCACCGCCATAGTCACATAAGCTGCATATGCTGCGTTCTTGTAATCCTTATCTTCGGGATCCCAGTTCTTGATTTCAGAACACAACACGATTGCGCTGATCATGGCTGTCAACGCGTACGCCTGAAAAACATATTTCGATCATAACAGGTTCATAAGTTTAGCTGAAAATTTTGTGCGATATTATCGATTAGTGATTTTAGGTACAGGAAAGTAAATTGTTGAATTGTATTTGCAGTTAGAAAGTCACTAGAAGGTCTAACTTACAATTAATGTCATAAGTTTGCACTAATGTATACATTTTTTATGATTTTTTTGGCATTACCAATTTTTCTATATTCCTAAGAAGAGCAGGTTTGTTTCTCAGTTGTAAGTAATCTAGTAATTATGGTAATTTAAAGATGTGCGCCTGTCAGGCTTATTGCTTACCATCTCTAATATATTACATTGGATACTGGCACTTTGCGGAGGGCTAGTTATTGTATCGTATCAAATATACAACGGTTTTCAAGATATGTAGTGTGACCCATACTTTGTTATACAGAATAGTAGGAGACTTCTTCAAGATATACTAACCGATTCCACGACAGCAATAACCAGAGTACCAACTCGCACTGTGCATCCGCAGCAGCAGCGGTCATATTGTGGTAACCAGCTCATGATGCTGGATGGAGAAGAACGATGGTAACTGAAAACAAACAGTAACATACATTAAGCCAACAGTTCAAGATTACTCTATTGCTTTGACTCACCGAGACTCACAGAGGTTTTCATACTATTAAATTAGCCGAGAATTTTACATATCTTTCCGTACAGACCTCTGATAGCGGTTGTCTGTAAAAAGAGCTGGCTTTTTGGCTTTGGTAAAATCTGGAGCGTCTTTTTACTCCATGCGAAATATCTGGAATTCGCAGTTCGACCAAAAAAGAGTCTAAATAAGTCTCGATCAAAAAATTTATGTACGCTTGCGAATCTTGGTACCTCAACACAAGTAAGTGGGGTCATGTGAAGAAGCGCAACTGAGGGGAATACTTCTCTTTCTGAAAATCCCAGAAAGAGGACCTAGCCCCTGGACATGACCAGGGGTGGAATATATGGAGGTCCCTTACCAGACTTCGGACCAGAGTATGCAAACGAGGGCACAAATAAAAGCCTGGCAGTTTTACAGTGGACCGACTGAATATGACTGCGGCGTGGAGCAGACCCTGTCACACCTTCTGAAATGTGTGCGCTGTGTCCAAGTAGCTGCACCCAAGAAGACCTGATGATGGCCGGGAGTAACGCCATCGACGTTTCCCATTTCTGGGCAGACAGGATCTGACACTGTTGCTTCCGACACAATTATATGTAGTGGAGTCATATTATCTTATTTTACCACATCCGCTCCATTCCCATTTTTAGAACATATGGACACCGCAAATTGGTGTTCACACCCCAATATTTCTCTGGTACTACAATCGTAGTCTATGCAAGTTCGCAGGCCCTTATCCTGCTCCCGGGAACCATCTATGTTCCCATGTATATAGACCTACGGGTATATAAGTGTTCTGGAACAAGGTTTATTAAGACAATCTGAGCTTACGGAAATGTAAAATTAAACGGCAAGCATATAATAGGACACATTGTTTTAAACACAGGTTTGCGTTGAATATTGGGACTTCTATAGTTAGAAACGGATACCGAAAACTTCTATCCCACAATCGTTCAAGTGATGAAAGTGGACTTTAATGGAACATATTCTAGAGATGCTGTAGGAGGGAATTAACTGCAACTGCATTTTTTTCAACCGTCTAGAATTCTCTGTATGTGTAGTAAAAATGTACTCGGTGTAGCTCCGGGATGTAGAGCTGGCATGGAATGAAGCGAGGATTATAGCGACTTACAAAACTTTGTGGCGGCAATTTGCGACGAATCATTTGCATCAGGTAGTGTGTGGAAATATAATGATTCTTATAACAGGACCATTTCCATCATCTTACTGTAGAAGAGTAGTGGTCGCAAAAGATACATTATTATATCGTTATTTTGCTACTAATAAATCCAGTGAACCTCCGTCATTAACATTAAATCAACTAAATATATATTTACCAATCTCAATACTATTTTAAAATATAAATTTCAAATGATTGATTTTTTTGTAGTATGTACTCGTATGTGCTTGTTATAACAACTATATCGCATGATTAGTCTGACGCTTCCTTGCCTAGACAATTTGGTCCTATAGGGCAGTTCAACCTAATCAACGACACGAAGAGCGACAAATGGTCTCCTATCCAAGAATTATTCACACCCAGGTGAGCGAACAAGTTGCTTTTAAAATATGTAGTATGGACGTTTGTCGAGATTAACGATTCAAAATTAAGATAAAATGAAGATTCGTTAAAAATTGTCTATAATAGGTAAGATACACGTCCCAAACAATGAGGTTCTCAGCATAATCAAGGAAGATAGGCATCTAGTAAGAAACATCGCAGAGAGGCGTGCACGATGGATCGGTCACATCATGCTCCACTATGGTCTTCTTCACGACATTGTGGAAGGGATGGTTGAGGTGAGAAACTACAGAGGCCGGCCTAGTCGGGAGTATTTGCAGCAAGTGTTCGAGGACATGAGTTGCAGCTCTTATCCTGAGCTAAAGAGGGTTGCAGAAGATAGAGAAGTTTACAGATCGAGATGCAATTTTTTTTTGCTGCAACCCAATCCACCGGATTGATTTTACGAAGAAGAAGGTAAGATAGTAAGCTAGTTACTTAAAATTTGATTCTTTGCTAATAACAAGAAACATCTCTACAAAATAATAACAATATTTTTTATTGTTTTATAATTATAAATTAGATACTTACGATTTTATCTATTTTTTGTCTCATTTCTATAATATTATATTAGTAATAACTTCACACAAAGTGATATCATCAATTATTTTAGTGACGTGATTTTTTTGAAGGTTGATTGTGTCTAAATTTTTATCACTCAATCAAATAAATGACTCCAAACGTATTTGTTAAGATTAAACGAAAAATGATAAAAATAATCCATTACGAAAAATCACTTTTATGTAAAAATAAATATAATTAATATATTTAGATATACTAAGTTTAAAAAAATCGTCTTTTTTTTCTCCCACATATAAACCACTAAGAGGATCTTCTCTAATCGCAGGGATGACAGCCGAAACGAACGAAATAACTCCTCCAAACTTAGCAACTTATTCGACATTTATAAATGCATATTTGCAGAACTATAGAACTACATATCGAATGTACTCGGCGGAATTAGGGAAGGTAGAGCTGACATGGTATGAAACGAGGACAATGAGGCTTTCATAATTTTATGACGACGGCTTGTGACGACTAAACGCATCAGCTAGGGCTCCCTAGCCTATATTTTTTGTTAATGAAATCATGTATAGGAAAATACAGACAATCTTCTTCGTAGTATCAATACGGTGGATTGGTTTGCAGCAACAGAATCTTGCATCTCGATCTCCATTCCTCTCGGTCCTCCGCAACCCTTTTCAGCTCAGCATAAGCGCTACAGTTCATGTCCTCGAATACTTGCTGCAAATACTCCTGTCTAGGGCGCCGTTCTGCAGTAATGTTCGAACATTCCCGGTGGCATATCTTGTTGGCTGAAGGTTTTTCTTATTTGCTTGGTTGTTTTGTCTCGAGCAGTCCCCACCCGGAGATCCGATTGGGGGACTATTTTATCTCCGGAAAATTTTACTTGAGATGCAATCATTTTTTTTGCTGATACGTGGAATGTCTTTAAGACCTTTAATGTGGTATTTTCCCCTTTATTTCCACATCCTAATGCCGTTGACCATAAAGGTTCATCCGCCTTAGGAGGGCATTTACTACCTCCAGGACAATAGAGTGCCCTAACCAGCTTGACCTGATGAGATTAGCTGGGTGTTAGCTTATTCCGGCCAACATTCGGCACAGACAATATAGGGGAGGAATCTCATCTGTGGATTTTATACGCTTTCCACTTAATGCATGTATAAGTGTGACTATGTCATAAAACTACGGGTCGGCATTCACGCATCGTCCATTTTTACGAGACGACATTCGTCTCTCACTTGATTAGATTAATAGGATGCGACCGGCATTATACGATGAGTGACTTCAATTATATGAACTTTACACTAACCGAAGACATTTATAGGGCTTAAAAAATTATTGTTAAGTCTTTTTTAATCTAAGCTTCATCTGGGATCGCTATACTTTTTTAAGCAATTCATAAAATGCGCACATTATCTATATATAGTACATTCATTTAGTATTGACACTATATTTCTATATGCAAGTAGTAATATTGTTAAGCTTTGGGTATCACATTCACATGGACACAGTAATTGAGTAATACATAAATTAAATAGCAATTTATCAAATAAAACTTATTCTTTTAGAAAATAAAAAACACTAGATTCACCTTTATGTTAATTCCAAAAAAGCCCACAATTCAAACAAGCTCTTCCAACTTAATCTCACACCTGAAGCACAAACTCACACTGAGAGTGCGGATATCACCCTCAATATATTATATAAAAACGTTAATTCTCTACAAATTATCTTATCACCCATTTCGTTATCAACGACGAATTTTCGGTTTGATAATAATATTATTTGGCCATTGTTATATATACTTGACAATACAATATTATATATAATATATAAATACTGGAATTAGCGAAACAAAGCGGTTTAGATGAGGTAATTTTGGAAGACGTCGAATAAATAGTTCAAAAAACAGCAGCTAGTCTTTCTAATGATGAGCTCGAGGAATTAACTGAGCAAGAAGAAAATAAAAATATTGATATTTGTGATTTCGAAGAAGAGCAAAAAGAACTTTCGATGGCGTTTGTCAAAAGGAATTTAGCCACTATAACTGAAATTATGGACCGATTTGTTGAAAATGATCCAAATTTTGACAGGAGTTCAAAAGCAAGACGGGGTGTTATAGATGCTTTATCCACTTATCGACAACTTCTACTACAATAGATGCCTTCTTGACAGAAAGGCAGTTTGGTTTTTATTTTATTAAATAAAACATAATTATTAAATTTAATACCTAACCAATTTACTATCCATCTTCTCCTAACCCCATTATTTACATGATACGATAGCCTCGTTTAGCGCTGTTTCGCATTACGCTCTAGTTTGATGGTGCGTTTCCCGTTTTTTGATGGAACTTTTCTTACTGTGTATATAAAAAAGGTGTCTTATTCTTTTAAATATTTATTTCCTCAATAGTGGATGTGTAGGTGCGTTTTTTGGTCCAACAAAGTCTTAAAATCCTTTACCTCGCCATATTATAAATGTATCTATTCTATGCGTGTCTCTAGTTTTCTTACTTCCCATTTCAGTAGCATACGAATAAGGTTAAGGTCAATGATTTGGATAAAAATATTTTTATTTCGTGATTAAAGATGATATAAATTTTCGCATTATTACGTCCATAAAATAGCGAAGCAATATTTGGCTTTGATTTCGATGTTACCAATAAAATATAATCGCAGCTGTATCTTATCTATCACCAAAAATGTTATCAGCCGGATAATTTACGATATGACTATACTTGCCGAGATTACAGGTGAAATACAGCCTAAGTAATGTTCATCGCGAAAGTTAGTTTATGTTTTATTATCCAATAAAAAATTAACCGGATTCAATAAAAATAGTCGGTATTTTTATATATAAACACGTTACCTGCACAAAATTGGATGCTATGTTTTAAAGTGCTTTTGTTTAAGTTGCTCCTAGAGAGATTAAAAAAGTGCAAACAATCGTTTGTTGAAGGAAAAACGTTCCAAGTGTTTAAGAATGACCTGAGTCGACATCAGCTGCTCTGAAAGATTTCTATATAAGTCTGAAAATAATAAATATGTGACATGTAGGAGGAAATAATTGAAAATATTCGTAAAAGGAGTGTCCATACGAGTAAATATTTACTTTTTATTTACTTTAGAAAGCATTAAATAAAAAATTAATCTCATTGATAAAAAACTATTTTATTTTAATTTACTTGCAATGTTTATATAGAAGTTTGCAATAGGGTTTTTTTCTTTTTAGTTCCTTAGATTTTTGTTTCAATTTATAGCCTCTGTTACCTTCTTCGTAGTATCAATCCGGTGGATTGGTTTACAGCAACGAAATCTTGCATCTTGATCTCCACTCCTCTCGATCCTCTGCAATCCTCTTCAGCTCAGCATAAGAGCTACAACTCATGTCCTCGAACACTTGCTGCAATTCTAGGGCGCCCTCTACAGTTTCTTCCCTCAACCATCCCTTCCACAATGTCGTGAAGAAGACCATCGTGGCGCATGATTTGACCGATCTATCGGGCTCGCCTCTCTGAGATGGTTCTTACTAGGTGCCTATCTTCATTGATTATGCTGAGTACCTCATTGTTGAAATTCCGATAATTTTTCTGTATGACCACATCTCAAAGGCCTCTTTGTCACTGTCTGTCGGGTTGTACGTTCTTAGGTTGACTATTCACAGATTACTGGTTAGTACGAAATGCATCAACAATAACTTATTTGAGGTACGATTTCAACACTGTGCATGGGATCAAAAAGATCGCAATAAAATATTTTTAATAAAATAATTATTTATAATATTATTCTAATTGTCATTAGAAAGTTAAATGACTAGAATCAAAACACAAGTAAGTAAAAAGCAAAGAAGTAAAACAATAGAAATTTATGTTTCAAGTTTTATATTTTGAACAACAAAACAATATTATTAACAAAAGTATTATTTACAAAAACAACAAATAATACTGCATTGGCACTTATTAGATGGATTAATATAATTATATATAATATTATAAAAAAAATGTGACTCTTATGACAAAGATAACGACTATGTTTATGTGACATTTCTGTATTAAAATGTTCTACGTTATTTTAGTTCATCGCAGGAAATTGTAATCTTGCATTGTGTCTAATTATTTACATTTTTTTAAAACATATACAATCGGCTTGCGATTTCAAAAGAACATAAAATAATGTGTAATATTTATATCGATGAACCGGAGATATTACTTATTCAGCCAAGAGATGAATAATAAAGTATCTAATTGTATGAAATATCGCCAATCTAAAATATTTAATCAATTGTTATCTTTCAGAATCACGTTTAAAACGCCGTTTATAACAATACAAACAAAAAATCAACAACTCATTAATTATGATGAGCAATAACACATTTTTTTGTCTCGCCGCGTGCTTCTTCACCAGATGTCAGAGCATTGTTCTAAGCCACGTGAAGGAGAGACGAAGTGCTTGCAGTAAACGAAATGCAGCAAGCTCCGCGCTCCTACGAGCAAGAACTTAACCTTGCGTAATTTGCGAAATACCGCGACCGAAACCCTGAAGAGCTGGATGAAAGCCTTGAACGCCCTGAAGAATCCCACTCTGTCCGAAATTCAACCCCTGCAATCCTAGATTTTGTAAACCTTGAACGCCTTGCAACCCTAAGCCCAAACTCTGCAATCCAGCACTTCCGAGATTTTGAATTCCCAAATTTGCTAAATTCAAACCGGCGTTTTGTAAAATTCCCAGCTGTTGTATGTTTAAAGGTTGCTGTTGCTGTTGCTGTACTTGGAATGGAATCGGGACTGCTTGCTGTTGCACAACGACCGGTTGAGGCACCGGGATGCTCACGGGAACTGCTTGAGGAACTGGGACGCCTACTGCTTGGTTGACAGTGAAGGGGACTGGTTGGGGAACTGAAACTCCGACAGGTCTTGGCACGCCAACTGGGACAGCGCGTGGCACGTCGAATGGAACAGCGTGAGGTACTGGGATTTGTACAGCTCGTGGAACGTCTACTGGAATCGGGACCTGTACAGGAACTGCAAAGGTTCGCGTGACCTGGAACGGGACGGCTTGTGGAACTCCAAAAGCGACGGCGTTATTCACTGTTGACACTGTGTGTCTTCCTGGAAGCTGTGCAACACTTGTTAATCCGTTTCCAATGTTTTGCTGTAATCCGGCTCCGATGTTGGATATTCCAGTTGCGAAGTTAGGTATTGATGTTCCGATGCTTTGCAATCCACTTCCGATAGCATTTCCGGATATCAACTGGGATATTCCGGGGCCTTGAATGGGCCTGAATCCACTGTTGATAGATGGACCGAAGGATGGTGTGAAGGCTTGAGTCATGCCTCCGATAAAATTTCCGCCGGGGAAGCCGATCTGTCTCTTAACTTGCTGTCTGCTTGGAAGACTTGGTTTGCACTCGGCAGGAGCCAGAGACGCCATCACCGACAGGATCATCTAAACAGCAACAATAATACAATTAAATAGTTACAAGAATGAAAATAACTGCAGTAATTACTGGTCAGTTTCCTATTAATTATTTAAAATTGAAATACTTGATGAAATTCTTCCATTGCCAATATAAATTACAAACAAGAGCGTACTAAGTAAGCATTATATTAAATAAAATCAATGCAACAGTTTTGTAATGAAACTCATTTGCATGTTTCCATAAGTTGTTGTCGAAACAAATTAATTAAATCTAATTTTAAACGACTCATCCATATCATATTATAGGTGGCACTTGGTTAGTGTTAAGCAAAAACATAATGTTATGGGTAAAATAGTATTAACAGTATGCTCAATTGTGTTAGCTGGATTCTGGACGTAAGAAGAAGTGAATGAAGGTGAAGAGTTATCAAATTGTTATATTTGAAAAGAAACTGTTCAAATATCACTTATTTTGTATTAAATGAAAAAAAAATGTGTCTCTAAGTCGTTTATTAAGGATTTAGGTTTAACTGGTGAACCAGGAGTTGGAGATCAAGGATTATCTTCATGGTTTGATAGGACTACTGACCAGCACAGAATAGAGAGTCGCCATGATGCTGTGAGAGACTCCACTTGCAGAAGCTGACTGATGCTGATCTGAAGACTTCTTTATATATAAATTGTAGCGACTATGATAGTCTTGGCTGCAGCAGGAATTAGAGGGAGATTCAATCTCTAAAGCTAGAAAATTTACGACGTAACATGCTTGAGATTACAAATCAAGAACAAAGTGATGTAAATTTTATGCGTAAAACGATTTAGAATAGAAATTTTATAGCGAAAATAAATGAATATTTAGATGAACAATATTACATTTAAACAAGTAGTATTTCTTCTTCTTTGTGTCAGTGATCTCAAATTATTTTAGTCTAATATCTGACAACATCTCTGTTACTCAATAAAAATGTTACCTGATAAGAACAGATAGCACATGTGTCAGGATCATAGATGTGATGTAGCGTGGCGAAAATTAAGGGGAAGTAACACTTTATACATCTAGATTAGTTAAATAACCTCTTAGGTTTTCACGGCCAGGTTATATATTGTAGCTTTTGGGTTTAGCCGTGTGTGGCGAATTTTTTTTAAACCAATAATGGATATATAAAATAACGCTCGTAAAAATATAATCTGACACCAACTCACAACTAAATCATCAATCCTGAAGAAGACGGAAGTAATGGCGGTCGAAATATTGGTTAAATGAAATTCGCCACACTCGGGTAAACCCAAAACCAACGATATCATCTAGTTTAGTTCTATACCTTCTCTTTTATTATGTTTTTGTACAATATTTGTCATTTATAAATACATTTTTCTTATTCAAAAACACTTAACATAAATAACTGGGGTGACATTTTGGAAGCTGGAACCGGATTAATGGCAGTTCAATTGAGAAATTTGCTTTAAAATATGAGTTTTTTGAAGTATGAGCAAGGTTGTGGAACGAATTAAACTCGTATGTCAAGGAACCAATGTATTTCAAAAAGTGACATTATTTTTCATATATATTTTTGTGTAAACATAATGGACGTCATAATAAATAGATCGATTCAAGATGCAGGGAAAAACACAACGCGATATTGATCCTGAAGTTGATGACTAAAATATTTGATTAATTAAAAAAAGATAACGATCAGTGAATCACAAATGTAATTTAAGCCGGTATTTGGCTTAAAAATGTTATCTTATATCCAAAGAACATTAAATCATCACTTGTGATTATTACACCACTAAAAAATGCCATTATATTTAATTGTCTTGACATAAGTTTTATGATAATACTGGTGCAGTATGATACCTTACTAATCGTCTAATGTCTATGAAAGGATTAATTCATTCTCGTATAACCTGAATCACGTTTTTTCGTCGCGCGATACATATTTATCATTTTTTCGTATATTTATTTAGGAAATTGATGATAAGCGAAGTGCGTAAAGGTTAACGTTTTAGGCGATATTTTATCTTTCAAAGTAAAGCGTTCACGCATATTAAATATCATATATTGTTATAAATAAGTAAAATATTAAATAACAAATACTCTTTTATTCTGATAATTTTTACTTAATATAGACACAACATGTGCATAGACATAATATTCCTTCGCCAAAAATATGATCAAATTATGAAGTTTTTTTTTTAATTTATAATTTATCCTTCCATATTAATATTATAATACTTTATTTCAAAGAAGTCTCCATTTATAACAATGCAATTTATATTATATCAACGCTGATTTATCAATTCAAGTTTGATGCTTCACGCCATAATTTTATATATTGTATTATCTTAAATAAATTTATTTATTTATTTATATACAGAATCGAAATTCCAGTTTTTTTTTTTTTACAAATATTTAGAAACATAGAGTATACATAAATATACAATAAATAGAGAAAATAATAAAAAATAAAAATAACACAAAATAATAAGAAGATGACACGTGTCAAAGATCACAGAGATCAAGTAGAACAATACCATTGACAAAAGAGGACATAAATATGTTCAAATACATCAGCGTGAGCATATAGTGAGGTATAGGGAGCGGCAAAAATATCTGACTGTTTTCTGTAATCTCAAGTAATCATACCGTCATATCTTTTTGCCGCTTTCTCCACATTATAAATATTATATTTTAACACATACACGAAATAATCGAATAACTGTGATATCAGCTTGATTTAGCCCCTTTAGGCTGATGCCGTAAATCTTTGAAAAACGATATTTTGTCTCTTATTTTTGTTCGATCGCCTGATATACACGTCTTCATTTAGTTTTAACTGTATAATTTTAAACGGTGTTTGCATACGCCAACATATTTGTTAAGACGTTGGCCCATTTCCTGTTGGTACCACTGTCATCTTGAATTCGCTTTTTCTACGGTGACGGCTGGCAGCGCCGAGATGTCGCCGTCAGTTGACAGTTGGAAGTTTGACTCGCGACCGTTATAGCGCGCGCGCCTAAGGGCGTTCGCTATAACGGGCGACGTTTTTGACCAATAAACCGTGATAATATGTTAAACGAAAACAAGTTGTTTGTATTGTGAACCTGATCCTGCATCCTTCATCCAGTAAATCGATATCAAACAGGAGAGGACGATATCAACTGTAACAAATAAATCTCTTCTGTGGATACTATAATGTATGCCATATTTGACGACACTAAGTGCTGCATGACGAACTGCTGATTTATCAAAGATATACGAGAACAGCCCAGCATCTTTACGTACCTTAGTTTTTTAAACGATTCACTGTAAATAATTTTTCTAGATATAATACATCATAAATTTTGTAAAATAAATTATAACACGTATTTTTCTAGGATGTTTTATTTTTGCATCAAGAATTTACAAATACAGGGTTACAAATACGGAGAATGCCTTCAATGCTTGGAAATCGCGCTGGCAGCGCTGCATCGACGCAGAAGGAGCCTACTTCGATAGTTTTTAGAGAATTGTAACGATTGGCTCAATTTTTTTTTTTAAATTCACTCAGTCCTATTACTTTATGGATAAACCCTGTACATGGTAATCATTTGCTTTAACTCTAAGCCGTTTCTCTCTATAAAAACAACGTGTTAATAAAAATAATGAAAAACGAATTGAATGTGTTTTTATTGAATGCACCTTTGCGCGTTGAACCACCTGTGATCTCGTGTCGATCTGGTTTAGTCGGAAACTGGATTACTGCTAGTGTTCCGGGGCTGGCTGCTCTCCATGTCAGGAACCTGCCTTCACCAAGAGATGAAAAGTTAAGTCATAACGGAACGGCAACAGCAAAAAAACTAAACCATTTTCCCTTTACGTAAGAAATCACGATGCTGTAACGAAACACGGGGACAGATCGTAAAACATCACAATTAATGGTATTGTCATTATTAAAAAAATGTATATATTTATACAATTCACAATGTGAATCTTGGGCTGTTAATAATGTGGCTGAATAAATATTTTGCCGAACAGACATTTCGCTGAAAGACATTTGGCTGAATAGATATTTTGTCAAAGGTACATTTAACACAATGGGTATTTGGCCGACAGATTTGTGTGAACATTTTTTTTTTTAAATTGCAAAATATATTTTATTCATACATTTTAATAAGTGGGTTTTGTTAAATTTTATAATCTTCTTATTTACTAAACAGTGATTACTATAATATTTTACGTAGCCGAAATATATTTAAAAAAAATAAAAAAATAAAATTGTAAATATTTATATAACTTTATTTATACATATATATTACATTACTCGTAATTGATGTTGGTAAAAACATACATCCTTTTAAAAAAAAACTTACTTTTTAATTATTTTTTTATTTCAGTGACTTTTTTTAACCCTCGATGGGTATGGAAATATTTTTGTATTATTTCGATTTCATATTCTATTGGGATTTTATTTTTTTTGCCGTCAGGGGTTGTTTTACTTTTTTATTTTACAAATAGTAAGCGATATTATTATTATGTTGTCGTATCAAAACTTCCCATACAGGGTATAGCTATTTTAAAAATGGCGAACGTCATATAATCGGAAGGTGTAACTTCTGTGTGTGGTCCTGTATGTGTTACAAAATCCGTTTTTTTGTTTCTTACTTGTAAAAGAGCTTTGGAAATCGTCCATTTGAAAATACAAATAACGTCTGCTTATAATCGATTAAACTAATATATAAGCCGTTACATATGTTCGATGAATTTTTCATGAATGCTTTCGAGCCTTGTGATCTGGTATAAATAAGTTGACCGTGTGTGCCGTATAGAATGGGACTGTCCTATCTCTAGCTATCTTGTCCCATTGTCCTAATACTTCTAAAGTACATTTTCAGTATGTGAAACGTCTCATTTCCACATTAACATTTGAAAAGGAACACTAAGAAATGTTCACGTTTTTTATATGAAATACAAAAAACCTTTTTTTGGTCTAATAAAATATAGACAGAGAACTACAAAATATTTCATTTACATTTCAATCTACATAGTTACAATATAAAAAATTGAGTAACTTTCGTTTACAAAAATGTGACCATGACTTTTTTGTTCGCTTTTGCTTACCCATTCAAAGATTATACAAAATAGCTAATGAAATAGCTAATAAAAATACGTAACAAAAAATGGTTTCATCTTCCTAAGCGTAAGCCATTTAACGTTATCCATATTAAGTCAAAATCATCAACGCTTATTGCTCTGCCATTCTGCATCGCACATTGATTTGGGTAAAAAGAAATGAAAATGAAAAAACAGCGTACGCAGTTCGTCTGCCGTTTTTTTTTTCAATTTATTGATGACAGAATTGTAATATAAGATGCCGCCTTCGGCATCCAGGCGCTCCCGCTATTTTTCTGATCTTGTCCATCTTGCAGTGGGTCTGCCAACGCTTCGTTTGCCAGTACTCCCAGCGCCACTCTTCTTCCTTCTCGACCGTTGTCTTTTCGACAGATATGTCCTGCCCATTGCTACTGAGTGTGCCTATTCATTGGGTAGCATCCACACTTGAGTTCTTCGGATATCCTCGTTTCAGATATTATCTTTTAGACACACTACAAGCATTGATCTCTCCTTGGCACGTTGGTTGTTCTTTATTTCATTGGTAAGAATATGTGTGTATTAATTTTTAAATTAAGGTATGGATGTTCAAAATTAAAAAAAATTTGAACTTTGAAATATATTCGAAAAATCCCACTAAAAACTATGAAATATTTTATAAATCTGCTTGCGTATCAGTTGATACAAATAATTAATTTAATAAAACTAGATGTTCCGTATTGTAGAAAAATATTAATGGTCACGCTAATGATATACTAGTACCACGCAGACGACTCACCCAAGAAGGCGGGTTCTTGGGTGAGTCTTCTGACCAGTTTCCGCTGTTAAAAGTTTGTCTCGGCCTATACTGAAGTGAAAATGCCTCAACTAGGGGTAACCAATGAGTTATACAAGAGACCAATAAGATAATCTTGTACCGACTTGTCGATACATATTTTATGACAACACTTTCACCAGATTAATGAAATGATTTAAATATTATAATATCAAAGAAACTTCCATAAATTCAATTTTCTTTACATTTTTTATATTTTTAGCATTCATTTTGAGAATCACTTCAGATATTAAATAAATGAATATTTCATTAAGCACTGTTTATTCACTTACTTGTAGACCACGATTTCGCTTTCAAGGAGCTTTTTTTAGTTTTTCACATTTATTTATTTATTTTCACAGAACCGAATTTCCAAGGTACAAATAAAAAGAAACAGAGTATATATAAATATACAGTACATACAAAAGATAATAAAAAATTAAAATAACATAAAAGAAGAAGAAGATGACACGTGTCAAAGATCACAGAGAACTAAGAGAACAAAGTCGGTCGACTTTTGAACGTAGGCCTCCCGCATGAGTCTCCATCAACATCCAACAATCCACCCGAAGAAAACAAACCATGGCAGTCGGATTTAAACTGCAAAACATGCACCTCCAGGAGGGAATCATACATGAGAACAAGAGGCATGTTCTGTGTTGTTGCCTTAGAGTCTCCATTTCTTGGGAGAACCATCCTGAACTTCTGCGTTGTTCTAATTTTGTTTAACTACATCAAGCATATCGTGAGACTAACGCGCACGGTTAACGATGCCGACGTGGAATAGACTCCTATGTTATTTTTCTGTGCTTGTTCTAACCACGTGTGTAATTTTTAGGGTACAAGTAATATTTTTTATCGACATTTTTATTAGAAATTAAATTTAAGCATACAATAAACATAAAAAAAATTATACGCATCAATTCTTTCAGAAAAATATCGGCAGACGCGGGATTTGAACCACAGGCCTTGGAACCAACCTTTGCTCAGTTCTTGTACACCTCGGGCTCGTGGTTCGATTCCAGAGTCAGCCGATATTTTTATGAATGTGTATATTTAATTACTGATAATATTGAAATGTAGTCAATGATCTATAAAAGAAGATAAGAGTATTGAAAAAAAAAAAAAAAACTTTTTTTTTTTTTAAATCGATGACATTTTTATGCATGAAAAATTTATATTACAAATAAAAAAAGTTGCTCAAATGATTCATAAGTATTTTTTACATATATTTGAACTGGACAACTTTTAATCCATAATATGAATGCGAAATGCTCAATAATCAATAACTAGTTCATGTATATTGTTAATAAATTGTGCGTGGAACAGGAAAATGTTCCGATATGGATTCCGGAAGTCGCCATTAGCGGCGTTTACTTGTTAATAATGTTATGAACGTTCGGTTTCTCGGTCGCGCCCGCGACACCTCAGCCGATTATTATTTAGTGTGTGTCGATCTGCGAAGAGAAAATCGACGATGGCGTGGGTTATCGCGACAAATGGTGAGCAATTTAGACGGAAATACGATTCGCATGCAAATGCACGCTGCACATATGCAAGACCGAGGATACGGCCTTGAAACAGTGGCGTATCATGATATTTGCTAACAGCAGTCAACCATGACTGAGCATCGTGACACCAACACATAAATATATTAGTCTCATTCTTCTCTTAACTGTAAGACTTGGAGAATGTTACTCAGTCAATACTTTATATGCGGTATGTTGGGATACAATGAGTTGAGAACACAGGCAGTAACATATGCATGTTTGAGCATAGAACTAAATACTCCTGACTCTCTTCATCATCGTGGGTATTCGTACTTTGATACTCAAACAAGTAATGTATTGGGTGGAAATTCAATATTCAGAGCTAGCTTGGGTGAAGACAAATAATGTAATAGCTACTATTGATTGACTACAATATGTGGTGGCCATGCGACTCAAATAAGTTGCGGATTTGTAGTCATGAGATAGATTTCTAATTTAAAAAAAAAGTTATCATAAAAATTACATTAATTTTATGCAGTCAAGTGACATTAAAATAATTATTTCATAATTTATCATCGTACTTAAAGTATCTGATAAGGCATTTATGAAAAACCACACACTAACATTTAAAAAAACTTACAAAAACGTACTATTTGTTCATAAGCTTTGGAATACATGTCGTTGCATAAATAAATGTTAATTAAAGTAATCGTTATATGTATTGAGATAATACTTTCTGCTGGTAAGCCGAGAAACCACATCCATTTCATCAACTTCTAGATATAAATACATGTATATAAAATGTTTAATATGTAATGAGAAGCATAAACATGTTTATATTAGATAAGAGAACATAAATGGAATTTATATAAAATATATACTATAAAAGTATTCTATATATTTTCACCATCATTGATATCATTTCATAAACTTTCCCTAACTGGAGCATATTGTCATGACAAACCTCTTGGATAAAAGTGGTCAAGTCAAAAATTAACTATTTATTAATATAACCATACTTTATTAATATTATATTATTAAAAATAGGAAAAACCCGAGCTAGATTCGGGCAAATCATTATAAAAAGTTTCGTGTACGATGTGCCCGAATTCAGTTGGGGCAAATCACTGTGTCAGCAAGATACCTACCCGAATTGTATTCGGGAAAATCACACAAGGGGTTATTTAATTATTATATACTAAGCATTCTTGTTCGACTCTATGAAGCAAAAATGGACTCAATAGTGACGCGATGAACTATGAACAAGACGTGATTTACGAGTCTTCTGTTCGAATCTCCTTGTAACCGTTTATTTTTCTCTAATTAAATGATGATAAAAATTTCATACAGAGTAGAATTTACTCTGAATACGTCACGAACAATGAGGTTCTCAGTATAATCAAGGAGTATAGGCACCTAGTAAGAACCATCTCAAAGAGGCGTGCCCGATGGATCGGTCACATCATGCGCCACGATGGTCTTCTGCACGACATTGTGGAAGGGATGGTTGAGGGTAGAAACTGTAGAGGGCGTCCTAGACGGGAGTATTTGCAGCAAGTGCTTAAAGACATGAGTTATAGCTCTTATGTTGAGCTGAAGAGGATTGCAAAGTATCGAGAGAAGTGGAGATCGAGATGCAATATTTTGTTGCTGCAAACCAATCCACCGGATTGATACTGCGAAGAAGACTATGAATTTGTACGTGAATCGCTTGTTGAGTGTTTACATATAATATAGTTTTATTGGTTTACAAAGTAATTATAGTTAAAGAAAAAAAATGGGAAAAAAGAAAATTCCTTCGCTTTTTTTAAACGCATGTAAAATGTCTTGTTATGAAATGAATCCTGACGTAATCTGAGATAACCGGATTATTCTTTAGTCTATTGATAACATTTTCCCCATATGTCGCTTGCATTATTAAATGGTCTACTCGTACAATCGCATACTCGTGTAATCGTAACGATCCAGTTCTTGATGATTATGTCAGAAAATTGCTGTCCAGCCATATCCGGGATCCGGATACCAGGGCAACAGACAGACAGGGAAAGTGAAATGCTTTCTTAACACTCAAATAGAATTGTCATCTACCTCGATTATTATTCCTTTATTACATTAAATATTACAGATGAATACGTTTCTACCCTGTTTCAATATCACACTAATTACTACCGTATCCTTGAATTTACACGTCCTTTATAGGTATACTCTACTTATAAGGCACTCAACGGAACTGCATCGGGCTATTTGACAGAACTTATCAAGCCTTCAAAAATAAGCGCGCATGGAGAGACATTCAGATCAGCTAGAGCAAACAAAAGCACCCTGCAGCTGACGTGTAAGTAGTCCTAGCACAGTCTTTGGCAATCGTGCTTTCAGCTACTAGGCACCAATGGCCTGGAACTCGCTACCGGAAAGCATAAGAGAACTTAAAGCGGAGGCATCCTTCAGAAGCAGACTCAAGACACATCTTTTTACTCAGAGAGGCAAAGAAGCGCTTTTGGAATAATCATTCGGTCATAAAAGAGCACCATACAAATACTGATATAATAATAATAATAATACCCATGCTTTAGGTCATCCCTTTAACATTTTTTTCTTATATTTCATTATTCTCACATGTAACATCATTTTTTTATCAGTTGTACTGATTTTTTATTGGAATCCTGTTAAGTGAAAATAAATAAAGTTGAACACTATTTATTCAGATGCTGGAAGACAGTATGTTTGTGCACGTGGAGATCTGACAAAGCTTTCATTGAAAGAGAAACCGCGTTCTTCCGGTATGTGAATAAACAGTGATCAAGGTAATCCATATTTAAAAAGATGACAAGTATTTGCTTATTTTACATTCCGTATGAGAGCCACCATTAGCTATACTTGTATAAGTTTTTTGTTTTCTTTTTTTCCATATCCAATCATTAAGTGTAGAGTATGGTAGTAACTGCCATAGTGTTCGCCTCATCATATGTCATATATTTTATGTTGAATTACGGCATTTCAGGAAATCAGAATCAAGGGAGGATGAATTATTCACCTACAATGAATGCTAGCATTTCTTTAACAAGTTTTCATATATATTTTTTAATAATTTCTCATCTAGACATTTCCTAGCTACTAGTAGATTAAAGATGTTTGATGGATATGTTAACATTCAATGATTGCATGGACTATGAATAAAATATATTATATTTAAAAAAATAAGTGGTAAAAACGTTTAATTACCAAACTGTAGATCTTGGGTTCGATCTCCGACGGAGATTAAAAAAATAATTTTGAATCAATTTTTTTACTCTATAAATACCCACGGTTGGTGTGAATTTGATCCGTCACCTGTAAAATACCAGTCATGACGCATTAATTAAAATTTATGGTAGACGAAAGTCATTCTGTGAACACATTTTAAAGTGAACTCCTGTAATAATTGGATGATGCGTAAATGACGGTCTGTTGTAGTCTGTGACGTTGGCGGATGAACACTCCTCACGATCAGCGATAAGCCATATTGCAACATGGTATGCGTCATAGAATTATCACTGTCACAACCTATTAGTATTTTCCTGTTTGTGTTGTATTAAAAAAACTGAAAGTTGGTAATTTAAGTACTACAACGTCAGAAACAAAAAAACCTTCATAAGACTTACATATGTAATGCTATAAATTGTAATAATTTTCTCTTTAAAATGAACAAGTTACCAGATCTTGCTCTTTGTACGCATGCGCAAGGAGAGTATGTAATATTCTCATTACATCCAGTAGTCAATCCATCACCGCTTAGAACAGCTTTTGCAGAAAAACGCTTTAGAGTAGAGTTTTCTTTGGGAACGATTAAGGTAACCATATTGTAATTGAAAATTAAACTGTGAACGAAAACAAAGTAAATGAAAAAAAAAATGTGTCCATTTGGACACATATTTATAGCTGTCAATGATTTATAAAAAAAAACATAGTCACAGTGATACCACCTCGATATAGCCCTTTCAGGCCGGTGCAAAAAGCCTCGTTATACGATCTTTTGTCTCTTATTTTTGTTCGCTTGTCTGTCACTCAAATATAAAAATGTTATTCTAAGTTTTAGATTTAAGTAGTCCTTAGACGTGGCGTGCATGCGCTATTTAGTTTATTTTGAGTCATGTGTCGCTATCTGTCATGTGGGGCTGCCAGTTACATAGATGGCCACTATGGGTGTTTGGCGAAGTGACTCACGACCACCCAGCTAACGCTGCCCGGGGATCGTGGAGTAAACAATATGCTGTCCCGGGCAGTGGACCGAATTGCCAGTCTCTTTTACGTAAAATAAATGTCAATGTGCCTTCCGACGAGTTTTCTGTTTTGTGCGACCTGCTCCTCATCCACCAACCAAGCGTCCCGATGACGATCCCGGCGATTTTGTGTCACCTTATTTAGACGGGGGATGTCAACAGTTTTTATTTCTACATATATCAGTTGACAAAAGTTCGTTGCTTCACCTAGACGTTATTTTAATGATCTGGTTTAATAACCAAAATAATATGAGACTTTAAATCAGTGATTCCCAAAGTGGTCTCCATAGACCCCAGGGGTCTATGAGGACCTCCAAGGGGTCCATGGCAGCGGAAAGAGTACAGTTTGTCATATTACAAGAGGAACTGATTGAAATAAACACCAATGAAGAACTTAAGGTACAGCTTAGTTACGGATATCAGCAATTTTGGCTTCAAGCTATATGCCTGTCACTTATCCTACATTATTAGGGACTACGAGATGTAAATGGGGGTCCACAAGTTGAAAATGGGGGTCCACGAGGAAAATAAGCTTAGGGATTTATGCTTTAAATCCTATTCTTGAGCCTCCTTCCGAAGCTTATCTTATCTATCTAGTAAAATAGAGAGGAAGTTCAAAAACTTTTTCAAAATTCGCACACGATACATATTGGATTGCTCAAAGATAAATTACTTGATCGTATACTCGTACTAGTAAAATCTACTACTGAAGAAACATGTCTTCAAGTTATGAAAATCTTGGTCACCCGCAAGTTATAAGCTAGTTCATAAGCGCCAACTTCTGAAGAAGGGGTAGAAGCCAAATTAGTATCAGTATATTCCCCTGTATATAAGGAAACCAGTGCGGAAGGCGAGTCGTATAAGTGGTTGTGCTTCTGGGGAGGATCCACCAGTGTACTATACTCGTCAATCTTCTCAATTTTTAAAAAATGAAGACAATCGTAAGAGGCATACAATAAATAACAATTATCGTAACTTATTTTTTTGAGTTCTTCAGAAATTATGTAACAGAAATGCCTAGTTGCAAAACGTTTCTATTGAAATTTTTCAGTTTAGTCGCATTTTCACAACATCCTTTTGTAAATAACGACTGTTGTACAGAGATGCATTTATAAATAAAATATGTAACTTATAAAACTTACTGCAATACATAATATAATATATATTTACAACTGATTACCCACTTCTGTGATAAACCTCTTGGAAAAAGTTGGTCAAAAAAAGCCACCCTTTTCTTTTCTTCTTTTTTTTGCCACTCGCGTCCTCCCAATGCGTTCTCTAGACTGGTGGGGGAATGAACCGAGCTGAATTCGGGCAAATCACTATAATAACTTTCGTGTACGATGTGCTTGAATCCAGTTCGGGAAAATCACTGTGTCACTAAAATACCTGCCCGAATTGAATTCGGGCAAATCACACAAGGGCTTGAATCAATTGTTGGCTTTTGTTTACATGAAATAATCCGTAAATTTAACATTTTATTGCAGTCCTTATAATCAAAATCCGGATAATTGAGGTTTTGCTGTAAAAAAAGTAAACATTGCTCGGCGTAAATTAACCTCAAGTGACATTTTAGTGGTCTGATAACCGTGTGATAAGAACCTTTATTGAATTTCCAAGTGCAGTAACTACAGAGTAAAATAGTGAGCTTATATAAAAATGCACGATAATGTTATGGTCAGATTAAAAAACGAATTTGATTAAATTTGAGTAAGAAGAATTCACAGATCAACAACATATTATTTGGATTTTTAAATTTGTATTAGAATATTTTTCAATACTCTAATCTTATTTTATAGATCATTGACTATATTTCAATATTATAAGTAATCAAATACACACATATAATTCTACATCAAATTTTTACGCATCAATTCATTCAGTAAAAATATCGGCAGACGCGGGTTTCGAACCACGAGCCTTGCAGCCTTGCTCTATTCTACACACCGCGCAGTCCACACGACCATTCTCTGCCTGGGCAGATACGCGAAACTCGATTTATTTATACCATTGTTAACATCGTATAACTATAGATTGTATTTGATTACTATTAACAACATTATTTTCTCTTTTCTTATATCTGGGATTTAAAATCGTTACAAATTTTAAAAGAAAGTGACGACTATACAGCATCTGTTTTGTTCTTACTTATATTTACGGCTGCTAATTTTAGAAATTTACCAAAAGCCAATGCAGCTACATATGCACTTTGAAAGCCTGCAATGGGGGCATTAATAAAAAAACTAGAAAACGGAGTGTTACGATGGTTTCACTTTGCCAGGAATGACATGGTGATTGAGCAGTTAAGCAATCCTTCTACACTATAGTCGCTCAAGAGACAAAGTTTGACCTGTATGGACTTGTATTTTGGATGCCGTAGAAGATCATAAACTACAGCTGACCTGAGCCCTCGCCATCCTGGAATGAAACTGCCGGCGGGTATAGCTCAATCGTTTGCTTTGCAAGCTAAAGGTTGTGGGTTCGATCCCCGACGGAGATTAAAAAAAAATATTTTTAATCGATTTCTGAGCTCAAAAAAATACCCCCGGTTGGCATGAATTTGATCTCTCATCCGTAAAAAGCCAGTCATGGCCTGTCAATCAAAATTGGTGGTAGACGAAAGTCGTCCTGTGAAGACCACCCATTCATAGTAAATTCCTGTAATAATTAATGATGATGCGTGAATTTCGGGTTGTCGTCTATGACGTTGGCGGATCAACACTACACATGCAGCGCTTAGCCATATGAAGCATGGTGAGCGTCATAGAATTCCACAGATGAGACTTCAGAATTACTATCACCATCTGTCGGTATTCTTTTGCATGTGATTACATAAAAAAAAAACTATACACAGAATTTACTAAGAAGAACTCTAGGAAGTAGAGCTGACTTGGGATAAAGAGGAAATTAAAAATGGCTAACAGAGATTCAAAACGAAAATTTATGATGCTTTAGTTAAGGGACAGGACATGGTAATAGTGATAAATAACAATTTACAAAGTATAAAACTATATTGTATTGATGCTTCTCATTTTTCAGGTGTGTCTTATTCTCTTCATCAGCGCAGCCTCATCTGTCCCACAGAGGTCGCTGTTTAACCAGATTGGTGGAAACTTTGGCAGCTTGGGAAGCATCGGTGGGCTCGGGAACATCGGTGGGCTCGGGAGCATCAATGGGCTGGGCAACTTGGGGGTCGCCAATGTAGGCGTCGGGAATTCGGTGATCGGAGGCGTTGGCGTTGGTCAGGTCAGAACGCCATCGTTCGCTGGACCAGCAGTAGTCATAGGACAGGATAGTCACACAACCATCACAAGGCATTTCGGACTACCGGTGGCGCAACCATTCGGCGTACCTGTGCTGCGTCACGTTGGTGTACCTGTTAGGGTAAGCCGTCTTACTTCAAAGCTTAACGCAACCTAACCCAACCTAACACAACTTAGACAAACCCAACCCAGACCTGGGCAAACTGCAGCCTGCAATCCGCGGTAGTCTTTCCATCCCTGGGGAACAATACCACATCTAAAGGAAAATCTGAAAAGTTTGGTGAGCACAGGACTAAGTTCAGAAGCGTAAGATTTTAATACCACCGCTGGTATGCCATCTGGGCCACTAGCTTTATTGGTCGCTAATTGGAGAAGTTCTCGACGTACGGCTTCGAGGCGTCTAGGATTGGAAATATTGTGCTCCAGCCTATGAGCGCTACTTCCAAGCCTATGAAGCCTTGTGCTGATGCCCTTACGACCGCATGGCAAAAAGATAGAACAACCTTTCTGTTCTTTCCCAGAAATCAACTTAAGTTTCACTACTAAGTGGATAAGCCGTGATCAATAGTCTACCCATCCAATGACTAGGCAAGACGCTTTTAACGACATATTAAACTAATTTAATTTAGATTCAACCCTAGTTTCCCCTGTGGCGCTCATTTTCAGACTTAGATCATATCTTCTGGGACTATCAATTCCTCCCGTTAGAAAGAGGCGTAATTTTCTACGCAATTCGAGGAAAGTGCTCCGACCCTATCGAGCATCCAGACTTTGTGTAAAAGTGGAGATGTAACTTTTCTTTTGGTCGCAAAATTTTCGGAGATCGATTTTGCAGGTTGGACCGAGTTATTTATTTGGTTTTATTACACATAATTTATTGCGATTGGGCACATTTCATCACGCATGAAAATTTATTAAAATTGACACTTTGGATGAAAGTCGTCGAGTCGTATTAAATGGTGTTCAAAAAAACAGTACCGCAGTCAATAATCTGTAAAATTTATTTATTTTAATTGAAAAAATACTAACACAATATTGATATTGTACTTACGCAAGTATCCTTTGCTTTTTTGTGACCTTTTTCTTTTCAAACCAGAGGTGTATCTTCTGATAGTCACATACATATAGATTAGCATACAAGTAAATAATTAATTGTATATTTAAAAGTGTATATTAAAACTAATGACATCCATAGTGTGTTATAAATATTTAAATCCTCCTCTCAAAGTATGATATCGATTTACTGAATGACAGGATGCAGGATCAGGTTTACAATACAAAGAACTTGTTTTCGTTTCACAATTCGCGTTTATTTGTCAAACACTTGAGCGAGCTGCCAACTGACGGCGCGCTCTGACATCTGGCGCCGCCAATAGTCGCGGCAGACAAGCGAATTAAAGATGACAGTGGCCAACATAAAATGAAACAGTGTCTTAAAAACTAAAATGGCGCATGCAAACGCCGTGCAACACTATACAATTAAAACTAACATTAGATGTGCATGTCAGGCGAGCGAACAAAAATAAGAGACAAAATATCGTTTTTCGAGGCTTTACGGCATCAGCTTATAGGAAGTATATCAAGCTGATATGAATATTTATTCTTCAAATACTATTAGTAGTATATGTCATTAGTGACAGGATGCTGATTTTAAATAAAGATATATACATTGTTTAATTATCTACATAACGCATCCTGTGTCATTAGTAGTATTATGTATAACAGTTTATCAAAAAAAAATGTTTCTATGCGCTATAGATTTAGTACTAGTTTTAATATAATCGACAGTAAGTGAATCCAGTCTCATGATATTGAATTATATGCAAGTGTACTAGAGTTTGATATGACATCACTTCTATTATTTATTGCACAATAAAACTATGATTCAATTCACTATTTTTATAGCGCACGGTTATATAGATATTTTTCCTGTAGCTTTTGAGGCTCTTTTTCACAAAATGGTGCCCTTCTATAGTGTACATATGGGATTTTCCAAGCATGCATTATGACTAATTCGGATTAATCATATTACTTATGAAAGAATCCATTTCCCAAGCTAACAATTTCCTTATCCGTTCCCACGTATTTCATGGTTAGCAAAGTGTTACCAAAGAATGCAATTCGAGACTTGCTGTAGTACACTAATTTCGAGGCTTAGACTGAGTCTATTTCACATCTAACTGATGTGAAATGAAACACGGGAAGGCCTTCAGCCACTCTCTAACAAGTAGCTTTTTGCGAGGGCCCAGTAACGGTTCCCCATGTGGGTCTCCAAAAACAAGACGGTACAGGAAGGTTTTTTACCACGCGAGTTTATCTTATGAGAAAAATCTGATTAAGTCAACCCAATATGGTTCAGTTACTATGGCTGCCGTATCTTCAAGTCCCCTGGCTCTTGCCGTGTAGGCCGTCGGAAATCATATATATATACAAAAGTGGACTTTCAGGTGCAGATGTGTCTTACAAAAAGGCATGAAAATAATTTACAGATTTTATAAGAGAATGAAATAAAGAAGGAATAGAATTCAAAGTGTGACTGTGGCAAATTTAAAAAAAATCATACTCTGTCGTGCTCGATAAAATAATATCATAAATAATAATATAAGTGTATGTGTAATCAACAAGTGTGGCGAGTCTTTCAACTGTGGGTGGGTGAAGTAGGGATTCATTAATGAATTTTCTGAGGAGCAATAGACTTGATAAAAGTGTAAGATAATACTGTTCCGGCTTACCATCTGTATATCATGGATTGAAGGTTATACGTAAGTTCAGTATTAGTCATTGAATATCTATTTTATACACGACGAGCTTATCGAACAGTACTGTAATTCAGGATGTATGCAGTGTACATATGAGATAATACAATTTATCATTTAATTCATATTAAAATTGTGTTTACTTCGTTAGGAATTATAGTCGAATAGGAACAGCGCTTAACTGTCAAGCAATAGATCGCTGGTTTAAAGCCCGCGAAAGTAGAAAAATTTAAATTTGAAAGTATTTTTTGTACGCACTTTTTTAATATCTCTACATACTGTTGATTGATGTGAGACTGATTCCTCACCCTTTAAATCGTTGACTTAAGTTAGCTTATACTCAGTGAGTCCTTTAATTGATTAATATACAGATTTATGTCATTTGTGGACTATGAATAGCAATTGTTGTCTAATGGCGTTGGCGAAACACTACTTGTACATACAGCGCATTAATACATTAATCTAAAATAATACATGTTAACATCCTCCTCTCTCTCAAAAAGGTGTTATTCCGTCGCGTGAGGGCATGATGAGGAGCAGGTCAGGAAAACAAAGACTTTTTAAGAAGCGCATTGACATATATTTACGTTAAAAATTGACAAACTTCTGGCTCGACCTAGAAGGGCGGGGACCGATTGCCGCGCTCCTGATGGCTCTCGCCCAGCTCTACTAGTGGCGGTCTATATAACTAGTCCCAAATGGCAGACACATAAATGAATGACAAGCGAACAAAAATAAGAGACTAAAGATTGTATATCGAGGTTTTTGGTACAAGTCATCAAGGGCTACATCATGCTGATGTCAATGTTTATAATATATCAATTTTGAAGAAGAATCATTAGGTCATTTAAAATTGTATTAAAACCAACTTTATCTTGAGTAATTGATTAAGTTAAAACTCAATTGCCCAAAGTGGTTAATTGGAATTGCGTAATAACTCTATAGGAACTAATTTTCAGCTATACTGGTACTACTCTAATAATAAAGATGTAAGTAGGTTGGGTGAGATTCAAATAAAGTTAAGAATTTTGCTATACAAATTGAACTCAAGGATTGGTTTATCATGTCTTGTCATGTGGGGTAGTTGGCTTAAGACGCCACGCTTGCCAGGCGGCTTGGCGAGTTTATGGCTGGTTTACACCTTGCCTAGTTGAAACTGGGAGAGTTCTTTTGGTAACTCTCTCAGCCCTCTTTTCTCCCGTCAGTTCATCACGTCACATCTCCAAAGGGATTGGTTACCGCAATCTTGATGTGACATGACTATGTAGGGCTCACCACGTACAGGTGGGAGTGGAGTTGCTTGTGAGAGGCTTCAAGCTGCTGTTTTAATAGCAGTCGGTAGGTGCGCATCACCACCCAAGAGCCCCTTTGCTTAATCAACCCAAGGTTTGGTTACGACAATTTATTTAAATATGTGGTCAATAATCATGATTTTTCAAAATATTCTGAGTAAAATTCAATGTGCCATGTTAGTACTTCTGGTGTTATTGTTATCTGGAACGCTAAGCATTATTTTGTTTTTACTATCTGGCAGGCTGTATGTGTTTTGTCTGGCACGTTGTGGCATCTAATGTTGTATGCGATATACGGTACGTTACGCAGTGTTGTGGATATCTGGCATGCTGTTGCAACAAGTGTTTAAATTATACCGGATATTGTATTATATGATACGATATAGCCTATGGTTTGTGGTTGCACGGTACGTTATGTGGTGTTGTGGATATCTGACATACTGTAGCAATAAGTGTTTTGATTAACTTGTATACTGCATGACACGATGTGGCAGGAGTTGTTGTGGTTAAAATGCACGTTACACTGTGTTGTGATGCCTAGCACACTGTGTCAGCTATATTTGTGGTTTCCCGGTACGTTATGTGGTATTGTGGATTTCTGGCACTTTGTGGCATCCAGTATGTGGTGGCATGGCACGTGTGGTGGCATAGCAGTTGTGGCAGAGTGACTTGTTGACAGGTTGGCGTTCCTGTGCCCGTAGACCGGCCCGTGGGCGTGGCTGTTCCGCAACCCGTGGGAGTCCCCGTGGACAGACCGGTTCAAGTCCAGGTGGACCAGCCCTTCGCAGTCGCCGTGCCTCGTCCGGTTCCTGTGCCCCTCATACGACAGGTAAAAAAATATGCATCAGTTGATATAATTACAGACCGTCTGTCGAAACCTGGCACCTTCCCTATAGAAATTCATTTCGTTAAAAATGTGCAAAAAAACTAACCATATTCCTTGTACACGAACGTATACTGTAAATGGTGATGCAGTGATTTTCATCTTCTTCGTGTGAGCGACGTCACTCAATATCTGGTAATGGTCCGTGTGCTGCCCAGCATAAGGTCTTGAGATGTGCAGCTAGTTGGGCGTATGGGGCAGGAAAAAAGTGTGAGCCAGCTGCAGATCTCAAGCAAGGTTATACTTGGTTTTGCTGACTCCGGTTAATCTTTCTCTTTAATCTGTTCAGGAATTTCCAGGTCCACCAATCAAGGTTCTTGCCAGTTGAAAAACTTTCCTTTGGGGTAATGAAATCTTCTGATGCGATTTGTTGCCAGAGCTGTTGCTTATCACTTTCAAGATCGGATGTAAGAGGTTGTGTGGATCTTAAAAAGCTGCTTCGCGACTTCACTCAGGCTTCAATGTAGAGATTAGTAATAGTAATGTGTATTTTTACATATTCTATACGTATGCAGTCTCTCTTAAGGTCACTGAAGAATATTTTTTCTGATATAGAAGTTCCCGAATGCTCAGGAATAATCTAAATACTCACATCTTACGAACGACGGTTACTTATATGTTTATTCTTGAATGGTTCTAGGTCGGAGTACCCATTCCACAGCCCTTCCCCGTGGGGGTTCAAACGCCTGTTCAGGTTCCCGTGGCACAGCAAGTAGGGGTCCCAGTAGCGGTATCTGCACCCAGTGGCCCCAGCATCAATCTTGGCAACAGTATCGGCCTGGGTCAGAACATTGGCTTGGGTCAGAACATCGGTTTGGGTCAAAACTTCGGTTTGGGAAACAGCATTGGCTCGGGTCAGAACATTGGTTTGGGTCAGAACATCGGCTTGGGTCAGAACATCGGCTTGGGAAACAGCAATGGTTTGGGGCAGACAATCGGCTTAAACAACAACATTGGACAACAACTTGGCAACGGATTTGGACTACGTTTTGGCTAGAGCCACAAGTTTTGTAATCAATAACATTTAAGTGAATTGTTTTTGTTAATTGTTTTTTAATTAAGCGGGACCGTCTTATTACAATTACACGCTATAAAAAGAGGCATATTTTTGCAAACCCAAGTACAAGTACAAGAACGTATTATTTATTTGGCAAAATTAATGGAAATATATACTCTGTATCTGCAATATTCCTTGACTAACTTATCAAGAATCTTGGTATAATATATGATTTACCTTTTTTATCTTCCACTCATTTAACTAATTTAACTCAATTTAACGACTCTTTGGCTTCTTCAAACGTTAAGCTATTCAATTTGGCAACCTTTCCTTTTCAAACGCTGTCTGCCTCACTCGTTTTCAATGTTCTGGAATATGGTAGCTTAGAGTGGAATCCCCACCAACCCAAATATGGTTATACCTGATATATGAGTGTAAAAGATGAATAATAAAAAAAACTTAATCTTTGTACAAACTCAGGTTATGAAATAAACTGTCAGGGTACTTGCGTAGAAAGATAGTTTACCATACTGAAGTTCGTCAAATTCTGTTTCTGAATTCTGCAATCTTATACGACAATGATATGGAATGCTATTCGTTTTAAATCAAGTTTTTCGACGCAAACTGAAGACCAACTTCATTTTTCTTACCAAATCCGTTCTTCATATTTCCGCTATTCATTTTTTTAAGTTAACATTGTCCATGCTTGTTGCAAGATATCTATACTCAAAGGTCTCCTTAAGAGCATAAATGGCTCTCGAATACATCCATGACAGAGCTCAAGGACTTGAATAAACAGCAGCTGTTGTAATCAAGGCATATATTGGATGATATTTTATCAGTTTTTTACGGAGATTAGAAGGTTAATCTAACGCTCCCGAGGCCTGAACTATTTGATCCTAAAGAACGACTCTACCTGACCTGTGACACGTAGTTAGCAAAGGCGGTGACCTATACAATTGTTGAATCGCGACCTATGTTTCTTAACGTCGTTAATTAAACGAGAATCACGCTTCAAATATAATTTATTTAAGAAGAAATTAATAGAAAGTTCTGAAATGGTGGGAGAATCTCATCTCTAAAAGTGTAGAAACTGAAAATATTTCATAATATCTCTCAAATGAAGATTTAACAAGGTTCTAAGAAATGTACAAAATATTTGAGACTAAGACGGTCCTGGAATAGTATTACAAATATTATGTTGATTTTTTGTACAGTATTAAAGATTAGGATAAATTCTTAGAAAAAAATGTTTCTACCAACTAAATAACACATACTTTATTTAATGAATATTTTGAATAAACAAAATGAATGAGTTCACATTTCAAATACATATATACAAAAAATATAATGCACGTTCTCAAGATTTTTTATTATATCATGACATCTGTGCTTAGATTTTAAAAGCTAAATACGTGATTTATTAATTTTATATTTTCAAGTAAAATAATATGTTTCTGATTAAAATAAAATATATGTATTACAATTTGAATATCAGGAATATGTTATGTACCTTAAAATGAAACATATTCCATTTTGTTTATCTTGCTAAAATAAAGTTGTTGGTGCATATAGTACATTATAATATTATATTTTATTATCTTACACAAAATAGTTAAAACAGAAAAACATAGATGTCGTTAACAAAATAAAAATATTTTATTGTGAATGTACGTGCATGTAAAATACTCGTACGTATTGTTGTAGTGTATTTTTCCGATTGGAAAGTAATTTTATAATTAGTGTCATTTAAAACATTATAATAAATTGAAACTTTTTCTTCAAAATCAATGATTTAATCGTTTTTCATGCATTATACAGGTTACTTATCATTGCTCTATATTGGGTGATATTGTGGACAGCAATGATTAATTAAATAATGGTGAGTAACCTGCTTAAGCGCTAAACATAACATTTGGCATAGTGCTTAAACTATGGAATACGGTTTGTTCTTTTAATAAAAGTACATTTTTTATATAAATTACTATGAAAGGAAAGAAAGAGATATTTTTGGAGCATATATATCTGTCTCTATTCATATTTTCAACAATAAGTTCAGTAAGCCATAAATATCACTGGTTAATTTATGGCTTTACTCTTTTTAACAAAATTATTAATGTAATAGTTAAATACAATAATCGCCATTTTGTAAGTGAACAATGTGTTATAATTACTAATATATATAACAAGTGAAATAAACGAAATGACCAAAAAATATTTTTTTATTTCTTAAAAAAAACATGTTGAATGAGCATTGTGTCTATCATCTAGTAACGGGTCCGCCATTTAACGTTTTTTTTTTCAACTAGTGCCTATTTCGTGAATGGTATTACTTAGCTCATGTCTAATTTAACAAATAATTAGTTTTATCTTTCCGCTGAACGAATATGGTTGTGTATACGCTTGAACAACGCTGGAAAATATTGCGACATTACTTTGAAAATCAGGCCATTTTTCTTCGAAAATGAGCAAGGAGTGGCCGTTACAGTCAATGGCGATCGTTATCGGGCCATTTTTGTTCACAAAAATTGAAGAGAAGGATATTGGCAACATTTGGTTTTAACAAGACGGCGCTACGTGCCACACAGCCGAAGCTACACTCGATGTTTTGCGCCCCATTTTCAAAAAAAAAAGTTATTTGGCGGACCCTTATAAGTGTACAAGTCTCCCCCCTCCTAATCCTGTGCATTCATGTTTGACAAATTGTGTTGTAGTTTTCCAATTTTTTTAATGTACGGTAAAAAATATTTTTTTATTGTCCTTCATCATCATCATCAGCCTGTATCCGTCCACTGTTGAACGTGAGCCTCCCGCATGAGTCTCCATCCTCTTCGATCCTCCACCTTCCGCATCCAGGTCACTCCCGCTATTCTTCTTTTGTCGTCAATCCATCTTGCAGGGGGTCGGCCAATGCTTCGTTTGCCAGTTTTTGGGCGCCATTCCAATACTTTACATTGTCGCCTTAAATAATATCATCTATGGATTATATGAAGATTTTACAGGCTAAGCAGTGCACGAGAAAAGATGACCATCAACTTCCTAAACTTCATCATACCCCAGCATTCACGTAACATCCATTTTTAACAAAAAAATCACTATGAATTAATGATATTCCAGGACGCCTTTCATCTACGACCAATTTTAATTAATTGGCTAAGACTGTCATTTTACAGGTGTGAGATCAAATTCTCACAAACCAAGTTTCAACATCATCATCAGCCTGTGTCCGTCCACTGTAGAACGTAGAACTCCCGCATGAGTCTCCATCCTCTTTGACCCTTCGCCTATATACTTTCAAACCGGAGTTATAGAGTTGAGAAATTGACACAAAATAATTTTTATTTTATTCGTCATCGGGGATCGAACTCACTATGTTAGGTATGGTAAGCAAACTCTTTACCAATAAGCTGTGACCAAGAGAGACAACTTTTAAATAACGTAACACTTAATATGTTTTATATGTTTTTTTTTGTACATTGTCGGCAGGTATAGCTCAATGGTCAAAGCGTTTGCTTTGCAAGCCAAAGGTCGTGGGTTCGATCCCCGACGGAGATAAAAAAAAAAAAGTTTGTAATCGATTTCTGAGCTCTAAAATACTCCTGATTGGTGTGAATTTGATCCCTCACACGTAAAATGCCAGTCATAGCCTATTAATCAAAATTGATGGTACACGAAAGTTGTCCCGCGAAGACCACCCATTAATTGTAAATTCCTGTAATTATAAAGGATGATGCGTGAATGTCGGGCTGTAGTCTGTGACGTTAGCCGATCAACGCTCCACATGCGATTATGAATAGCGAAAGTTGACCAATTATTACAAAGCTTATTTGCAATGTTGCTAAATTATATATAATTGTAACAAATTAATAAATATTGTTAATAAAAAATATTATGAATCGAATCTACTATAAAAAAGTGTTTTTGCCTCATATTATATCGCGTGTGATGCATTCATAAAAAGACGTTTACCTCATCATGGATACAGGTATCGAAGCCGAGCATGTGTAATTATATAAGAAGTAGATTAATATCATCAGATCGCTATTATGGACTATAGCTGGACTATGTGATGAGGGACACTTTAACTAAACTCGAGAAAATAAAGCAAGTTAAGAAAAAATTAATATTAGATTTGAGTTGAATGATTAACGAGATTCTATTTATTAAAAGTTGTAGAAGTGATTTTTAAAATAATTAAATATCACTAGTAGGTAGCTGTGACTTGGCCAGTCGTAGAACGGGCACGTAACACAGTGCTGTTTTCCGGCGGGCGGCGGTGATTGATTAGGTTATGAAGGCGTTGAGAGAGAAGGGAGAAGACATCTGGTCCGTATGGTCATCTGCTTATATAGAGTCTGCTTAACTCCCACCTTGATAGGTGCAATAGTATTTGAAACGACATCTGGTGACGGCGATTCTAAACTAACTCAACTGTCAGTTATCGTACTAAATTTCCTTCCGAAGGCCTTCTCAGTATATTCAATGCATTCATGTGGCCTGCCAAAACGTCGAGAATAAGAGGCATCTATAGTTTATGTTTTCTAACCAAATCCACCTTCATCTATAAACCGACTGTAGTATGGAAAGCTTCCTAGTTCGCATCCTCACCTCTAAATCGTCATATAGTCGTAACATTCCCTTTGCCTGTTCATCGACGCCACTCCAACAACTTTCTTCCACATCAACCGTATCTATTCTACAGATATGTGACATTGCCTCTTGAGTGCGCCTATTCTTTCAGTAGCGGTCATTACTCGAATTCTTCTTCGGATATCATTTTCGGATTCTTCTTTCAGAGACACTCTTAGCATTGACCTCTCCATGACGCGTTAATTGACCTTTATTTTATGGGTAAGACTTTCTAATGTATAGATCTATATTTGATAAATAAATAATAAATATAGTAATCTATCCGTAATGCTTATCAAATTAAATCTGAAGTGTATGATATCATGTGTCCCTCTCCGTGTTTTTAATGCATGAATATTGAGATTTGGTCTGCTCGATCGTTGTTAGAGTGCCCCGCCTGTCAATGGCGGTCGCTGGGAGTGTTTATTTATTTATTTATTTGATACGTCGCTAATGGGCTCCCGTTTGGTAAAACTGGAGCATTTTTTGCGTCGATTTCCGCACAAGGAGACGCCCGACACGAGCGCAATAGAGACGATGACTTACCATACGATCGGCATCAAGAACTAACGAACTGACGACGATACCTGGCGATAAACTGACGACAAACTAAATGAAGACTATCCAGTAAGAGATCATTATTCAAGATCATTATGCCTGCGGGTATAGCTCAATGGTCAAAGCGTTTGCTTTGCAAACCAAAGGTCGTGGGTTCGATTGCCGACGAAGATTTTTATAAAAAAAGGATTTTTAATCGATTTCAGAGCTCTAAAATACCCCCGGTTGGTGTGAATGTGATCCCTCACCTGTAAAATGCCAGTCATAGCCTATTAATCAAAATTGGTGGTAGACGAAAGTAAAGCCCCGTAAAGACCACCCATTCATAGTAAATTCCCGTAACAATAAGGATGATGCGTGAATCTCGGGCTGTAGTAAATGACGTTGGCGGATCAACACTCCGCATACAGCGCTTAGCCATATGCACCATGGTAAGTGTCATAGAATTCCATAGATGAGACTTCAGAATTACTATCACCAGCTTTCGGCATTCTTCTGTGTGTACTTACGTAAAAATAATAATAAATGAAACATAAAAATTAAACAATGGATGCAAGATTCGACTACAAATTAAGTACAACTGTTTTATAAATTGCACTCGACTCTGACCACTTAGCCATTTCATAATATCAAAAAATAAATTAATACGAAAAATGAATACAAGTGTCGATGTATATCAAATTAAGATTAATTCCATAGTGTTTAAAAAATATTACTAAATACTGTCAAAAATGCTACTGATAATATAGAATGCTATTTGTCACTATCTAAACCCACTATATGACGATACTTTACTTAACTATTTTCTAATTAAGAAAATCAAATTTTCTTCCCTTTCAAATATTCAATTTCTTAAATATTTTTCTTCTTAACGTCTTTATTACTTGTTCAATTAGCAATGCGATGATCTAAAGCTGCCTCGCAATTCAAATTTCAGCTCTCATTTAGAAGCAAAAAGTGTAAAATCACCTGGCTCGTCGTTCAAGAAAACTCGCAAGTGAATAACGCTCGTAAATAGAGGTTCTAAAGTTAATTACTATACACATGTTTAGTTTAGAGTTTGCCCTTCTAAAATGATCGAGATTAAACGAACTTTACCGTCCACGAAACGGCAATAGACTCCAATATTCATGGTCCAGATCTGCTTAAGATCGAAGACCGAGAGATGCATCAGTGCAACATCAATCTTCATCAACGGATGCAATATCCAAAGATGCAATATCCACATATCAATGGATCTTGCTTAGCGGCTACTGTATATCACTAGTACTAGTTAGTGAAGTTGCGAATCGGCACGTACGGCAGACGACAGTGCTCGAAGGATGTAATGATATATTATTTTCAGTACATTACCCACCAATCTGCTCATTTAAAAACGTTATTTACTCGTATTCTCCTGGCGCTGCATTCTTTCATCATCATCATCATGTCCACTTCCCTAACTGGAGCATATGACATGAACTGCCGCCACAAAACTCACTCATTCGCAATGGTACTTGCAGCGCCGGAGGGTATAACTCAACGGTCAAAACGTTTGCTTTGCAAGCCAAAGGTCGTGCCTTCGATCCCCGACGGAGATTAAAAGAAAATATTTTTAATCGACTTCTGAGCTCTAAAATACCTCCGGTTGTTGTGAATTTGATCCCTCACCCGTAAAATGCCAGTCATAGCCTATTAATTAAAATTGGTGGTAGACAATAGTCGTCCCGTGAAGACCACCCATTCATAGTAAATTGCCGTAACAATAAGGATGATGCGTGAATCTCGGGCTGTAGTCAATGACGCTGGCGGATCAACACTCCACGTCGCATGGTAAGCGTTATAGAATTCCACATATGAGACTTGAAAATTACTATCAACAACTGTCGGTATTCTCCTGTATGTGTTTACATAAAAAACATCCCATGTCAGCTTTGCTTTCCGTACCTGCGCCGAGTACATTCTATATATAGTTCCCAACAGTCTTCCAGGATGGCGCCAGCCCGGAAGTTTAAAAAAAGGTAGCTTTGTTTTATGTCTATCCTGCGGCATCCAAAGTATATACCTTAAACAGCTACTTGTTCACCTCTAGAACGTTTGTAGTATATAATGTTGTATGTTTTAGTTATATACCATTATTTATCCGCTCCATCTATTTGGAGCATATGGACACCACAAATTGTAGTTTCACAGTTCTGTAAGCTCAGGTTGTCTATGTCTTGTCCCAGAACACCTGTATACCCCGGAGGTTCAAATGGAAACATAGATGGTTCCCGGGATCCTCCAACACAAGAGCCCGCGAACTTATACTGCGACTGCAATACCAGAGAATTTTTTTTGTGATCAATAATCAGCATTTTTAGGGAGATCGGATAATCAGCCCGACGCTTCCGAGGCCTGGAAAATGATGTCTTATCCTTAAATGGAGGCTCAACACTACCAGGGGCATGTATAGAGCTTAGATATATATTTTTTTAATTCAAGCTTGGTCGGGATTTAACCCGATAGCGTCTGAAAGGGCAGCATAGCCAGTGGATTTTACCAATAATACAAATTTGACATCTCCCATCTTTAAAAAGGCGACAACAGTCGCGGGTTCGTCATCGGGCCGCGCGAGGGAAAGGTTGCAAAGCTGAGAGCTTTTTCAGAAGCACAATTCGCGTTTATTTTCAATATAAGACTTAACTTGATGTATCATGGGCCTCAGTCGGACAGGAACTGCCGGACACGAGCTGCCGAACCGGCACAGTAACATGTAGCGCCCCTAAGATTGTCGCGGCTAAGTCACAAACGAAAGTTGTCAGTTGAACCAATATGAAATGGAGCAACTTTCAAAACAAATAAAATGGTTTATGCAAACGCCTTGTATTTTTTATATATAATTAAAACTATCATTATTAGGTGTGCATGCCAGGTGAGCGTACATTAATAAGAGACAAAATATGTTTATCGAGGCTTTTCGGCATCAGCCAAAAAGAGCTATATCAAGCTGATATCATTTTTTTTAAATTAGTTCTGCTTATAACCAGCGTAAAATGGTGTTTTAATATCGAGCACTGATTTACGTGACTCGCTCAGTTAGTTCGTGAATGCATAAATTAGAGCTTTATTTTTTTTTCACAGCAAAAATTCAATGCTCATTTTTGCTAGTGAGCCCTATTTGTATCGATTATAACGAACTTATTAATTTACAAATATAATCAAGACTTTATTTTTTAGTTACTATGTACATTTATTTATTTTTATGTAATCACATGCTGGAGAATACCGCCAGACGATACTGTCAAGATCTAATCTGCGGATTCTTTAACGCATGCCATAATAAGGATTGCAAAGCGTTGCGTATAGAAATATCTGGATATGAATTTCAGACGTTTGCCATTTTTTTACATGACTAAGCGCTGTACATGGATTGCTGAACTGCCGATATATTACAGTTAGGCCATTCACGTATCATCTATTTTTACGGATATTCATTATGAATTGGCGGTATTTACGGTGGACGATTTCGTCAACCACTTGTTTAAATTAATAGATTATGATTGACTTTTAATATTAAATTCACACCAACTGAGTGTATTTATAGAGCTTAAAAATGAATAAAAAATATTTTAATGTTAATGTCTTTAGGGGACCAAACCCACAACATTCGGTATGATGAGCAAATACTTTGCTTCTAAGCCATACTCGATAGCATATTAATAAAAAATTTACGATTAACGAATCGGCTTTACACCTACTATGACTATTCATGAAAATTTATGAATTTAGGATGGGAAACGAACTTGCAAGCCGGTACTTAAGAATCGAGTGCCTTAAAACCTTTGAAATATTTCCTTCGGCCTGGGTATATCAATCAATTTATTAACCTCTATATGTCGATTTGAACATAAAATTATGTTTCATATGAAGCATTGAAATAAATTACATTAAATGGTTATGGTTTTTTACTCTTTCCACCAAGTAGACCTGTGATTCTTAACCTGTGTTTGCGCGAATTCATCGGAGAATTTAAAAGTAAATATTTAAAAATTACGCTATTGAAAATATGTAATTAATGTTATAAAATCGTCTTATAAAATGGATAAAGTTTTGCACTGTTTATTCATATAATTGAAGCTTTAAATAAAGAATTTGTTCCGTTTTTTACATGCCTACAAGTGGAGAAACAGCGGTTTTTAAGTATTATAGTCGTATAATGCAAGAAATCGATGATTTGGTGATCCTGGAGCAAGTTTTTAAATTCTTTTTTTCATCGTTTTTATAGACTCTTAACAGACTTCGGACCGGAGTATACAAGACGAGGACACAAATGAAAGCCTGGCAGTTTTACAGCGGACCGACTGAATGTGACTGCGGCGTGGAGCAAACCTTGTCACACCTTCTGGAGTGTGCGTTGTGTCCGAGTAGCTACACCCAGGAAGACCTGATGATGGCCGGGAGTAACGCCATCGACGTGGCCCACTTTTGTGCAGACAGAATCTGATATTTTTCAATCCGCGATATATTTAAAAATATTTTTCAAATTTATCGGCATAAGTCGTAACTTGTCTTCACATATATTATGAAGGTTGCTTAGTACAGTCCATCAGCTTCACTGCAACAGATGTAAATATAAGGCGAGCAATTACAAGAGTTTAATAAGAGTTACCGCTAATGGGAGGTTTCCGTTATTGAAGTCAATATGTTCGCAGAGGCAAACTTCGAAATTATATTTAAAATATTTATTTTCGTAAAAATAATGTCTTCGGGTATATATTGTGCATAAAATATACTTAGCGTAACTTCCGGTGGGAAGAGCTGACATGGGATAAACCGGACGCTATGGCGGCTGACAGAACATTTTGACGGAAATGTGTGATGAACATATTTTATTTATTTATTTTTAATAGAACTGGAGTTCTAAAGTACATACAATAATAAAGAATAAGAAATATAGAGTATACATAAACATACAATACAGACAAAAGGGAAAAAAAAAAAGAAGAAGAAGATGACACGTGTCAAATATCACAGAGATCTAGGAGAAAAATACCATCGACAAAAGAGGAAAGGGATGTAAGAAAAGGATCGAGGTGTGCTGGTAAGCCATTTAGGAGCTACATTGCCGTAGTGACATGTCACCGGTTTAGGTGACATGTCACCAACATCAGGAGCTATTTAAAAGTAAACCTAAATAAATAACAGTTTATTAAGATTAAGAAGAGAAATGAAGGAGAGAGGAGAAGCCTTAGAGACATTTGTAGACGGAACGGTTGAACAGAGAGTATCGGATACTACATCGGAGTGATTAGTAAATTAAAACTCAATGGTTTTATATAAAGTTTTACTTGACTTATTCTTTAATCGGACAAACCTCAAATTTAATACATTGTACGAGCAAGTTTGTCAGTTTTCACTGTCCATGCCTTGTCCCAAGTTCTTTCGAAGTTGCACCAGCGATGGGTATGAGATAGCAAGCTTAGTATCTTAGGCGTATTTTATGTGACTTGCCAATGTGATTTTTTTAGAAGCTTGAGTGATAAGAGTATTAGAACAACGCTCTTTAGATCCTTACTATTTGGTCTTAAAGAAGCAGCTGAACCCAAATAATTACAAGGCAATCAACCAAACGTCCCACTGCTTGTATAATCAGATACCCCCAACACCCAGACTGAACTCACGAAGCAGCTTTTAAAGATCAACACAACCTCTCACATCCGGCCCTGAAAATGAGAGACTCCAGCTCTGGCAACAAGTCGCATTAGAGGATTTCATTACTCCAAAGGAAGGCCTCCCAACTGGCAAGAACCCTGACTGGTAGACCTGAAAATCCCTGAACAGATTAAGAACCGGAGTTGGTAGAACAAAGGACAACATCGAGCGGTGGGGAATGCTTCGGCAGAGAGAGTCACTATTGTGCGACTGTGGAGACATGCAGACCGCCTCACACCTAAGATCCTGCTCCATGTGCCCAACAAGCTGCACATCTCAAGACCTAATGCTGGGTAACACACGAGCTATCGATGTTGCCAGATACCGGGCAAAAATAATCTAAGATATCTCATCCAAGTTTTGGTAGACATCCAATTTGGTTTAGCTTCGATGATATAACGAGAACCGCGCTTAGTCAAGACATGATATGACAATTTAGTCCGCTCCTGATATGTGCTTACTGATTGGCGGAGTTGCAGAAATGCGTATCGCCCGGAGCGTGATGTTCGCGGGCAGAGCATTGCATTGTGGGGCAAGGTTGCAGGATTTACGGCCGATGGACATTTCCATAAAAGTCTATCGGATCCGAGCCGATCGCTCTGAGATCGCCGACTAATGACCGGACTATAACCACTGCACTACCCTAACCACTTACTAACATCAGAGCAAAACCTAGCACTCTGGTGAAGCTCTAAATCTGTCATGACAATACAACCGATTTTTTAATCCCAATTTCTGTAAAATGGCACCGGAAATTCGTTATGTCAATTTTTAATCTCTTCTTTAGCCTCGCCATTTCCCATCATCTGGGGTCGGCTTTCGCCATGTCCGTCTGTCCTGCGTTGCATTCTCTATTAAACCCAGAGTTTTCAGATCCTTGTTTACAGTTACAGTCCAGGTTGCCTGTGGTCTTCCAGGTCTTCTTCTCAGCGTGGGTATGTTGAGGGTTCTCTTCACCACGTGGTCCTCATCTCTCCGTGTCACATGCCCATAGCATCTTAGGCGGTTTTCTTTTATCTTTTCAGGTTTGGGGGCCACATTTCGAACTTTGTCCACTCTAGTCACACCGCCCGTCTACCTCAGCATCTTCATCTCTGCCACTCCTACCCATTTCACGTTTCAGCGGGGTCCAACACTCTGATCCGTAGAGCATAGCTTGCCTTACAGCAGTTTTGTAGTTTTGACCTTTGGTCCTAACTTGAATCGTGCTGTCACACAAAATCTCAGAGAGGGACCTCCATTTCAGCCACCCTGTCTTTATTCTATGCTCCAATTCGAGTACGTATTACAATTATTTATATGATAGAAAAACGATCTTAGCTTTATCATCATTAAACACTTCACAAAATCTTCAGATCTCAAATCGATTGCGGTCACAGAGGACATTAAATGTGATGATAATGAGTTTACTTCAACATAACTAAGTATGTCGCTTTTAACGACAAATAAACCCATCTAATTTAGTTTCTACTTGTAGTTGCCCCTGCGGCTCTTTACTGGCCTCAAAAGACACCCATAGACCGACAAATTAATTTATTTACAAGTAGCAATTTTTTATGTGTCTCTGTAACTGTTAATTTCTATTTTTATTTGATGAAAGTCCTTCTGCTTTATAGGGCACTCGCTTGGTGAAAACTCCCTGTCCCGTCCTGTTTTTGGAGACCCAGATGCAAAAAGATACTTGTTAGAGAGTGGCTGAAGGCCTCCCCGTGATTCTAGGTGCATCAGTTATATGTCAAATAAATCTCAGTCTAAGGCTGCGAAATTAGTATACTAAGCGAGTCTCGAATTGCCTTCTTTGGTAACACGTTGCTAACCACGAAATACGTGGGAATGGATAAGGAAATGGTGAGGTTGGGAAATGGAGTCTGCATTCTCATCAGCTTTATAGGGCTCGCGAAAAAAGTCGCTTCATTACTGATTTTAGTTACATTCGGTTTCAGAATTTTCCTTTTACTAGTGACACCTAATCTATGATTCGCTGGTTTTTTCTCTTCGGCATTTTGAAGTAGCCAAAGTTCTTTAAATAGGGCTGGATTTTTCACATGATTAATGAAAATAATATGATCATTTACGTCAATGAGAATGCATTGTCTTCCGGTGTGATGCGACTTTGAGGCGGCGAAAGCCTCTCGGACATTAATATAGAATATCCTCTCCGTACTTTTATTCCTACTTGAGATGGCTGTGCTACGACTAGACATGATGTGTTTGGACCAGACAAACATCATACAATGTTGCTAACAAGAGCATTACTGTTATTTTAAGACTAAATTATCAAAAAGAAATGCCTTTTTTAATGAGTCACGTTTAATGAAACCTTTCACTACAGGAAGACTTGAAACGTTTTATGAGAATTTCTGCACACTTATATACAATCAATAAATAAAACAAAGAGTTGGTGACGAATATTTACCAAATAATAAATTCGATTATCTCAAATCACAATTTAAACATGCAGTTTAAAAGCTAGTGATTTCAGTATAATTTTAAACCAATTCAATCACATTTTTTGTTAGATTACTTGTTAAATTAACGTAGTTTTTTTTCTCAAAAGAGTATTTGTAATTTTTCTCAGCCAACCTCACACCCTCACAAATCACATAATCATTTTATATTTCTTATGAAAAAGCTCGATTGCTTCTACTCCTTAGTTTATGGTTGGTACTCCTTCAAATATGGAATATGAAAAGAAATATTTTCAGCGTATTATACTTTTTTTACTATCGAAAAGGTAAAAATTATGTTTAAACTAGAAAATAATTTTATGATTTTATGATAACTGAAAACTATTCCAAAACAGGTTTAAAAAAATTCTATCCGGAAATTTTGATGTTGATGATGCACGACGTTCTAGAATGCTACCTGTACCTTATGAAGACAAGGAATTAAAAAATTAATTGATGGAAATTCTTAAGACCGCTATAAAAACGTCAGTGCATTGTTATTTGAAATTTATGGGTTACAAATGTTCGTTTAAATTTATTCCTTAAAAAATTCCATTTTTCAACTACAAATAATACTTTGTATTTTAATCATGTATTTTTCGTGATAATGCTTTATTAATACATATTTTTTAAATATTTTTAATATTCATATTTACCATGATACAAATAACAAGCTCAATTATTTGAAATAAAAATAATTGTATTTATATTAGATATTTCATGTTTTATGTTTGTCGTGATGAGGGTCCGATGTCACCGAAATCGGTAGAAGAATAAATAATTACAACTCAGTGGTAATAAATATTTATTTATTTACCTTGTTTTTACATTGATCACCTTGAGTATCACCTCTGTTCAGGAGACTGCAGTTTCGATTATATCGTAGCCTTTTCCAATACTAAACGTGATCCATGCAAAAACAAGGTATATAAATAAATATATATTACTTATAATATATCCCAAAGTAAATTCTGAAAACGTTTACAAAAACCTCGGTGGTTTTTACAGTATTTATTATTTAATTCTTGAAAACTTTTTTTTTTACATTGACTTTAAGTATTATTCTTTACATATAAAAAAAACATATTTAAAAGTAGGTTTATGTGCTCCAAATTAATTACTTATCTAAATCAATCGACAGGAAAGAGTCAATAAAAGTGTTTTGATTAATGATAGATTTCATTAACTTTTTTGCATCAATTTGTCCAGCGGTTCATTGCTCAAGAGCTAATGCCTCTTATTAAGATAGCGTCGGCAAAAACTTTAATATTCCAATTATACAAATGTATTATTGGAGATATAACTTTGAATTTCAGGTTATTTTTTATTTTAAGCCTTCAAAGGTCGTCAACAGGTGGCGCCGGTAAATGCTCCAAATAAATCAATTCTGTTCGGATCCTTCTAGATCGCAATGAGGCGCTAAAAATAGACTCGCGAGCTTAGTTTTTTTTAATAATATAATTTAAATTACATATAGCATGCAAAACTATTTAATTTTTAGCATTTTTATTGATCTCTTAATTAAGCAAATTAACCCATATATTCGAAACATCATGCTTTTAACTCACATATTCAATTTATTTATTTTTTTAGGGTACATAAACACACTTGCATTTTTTTAGATAAGCCACATTTTATTTAATTAATGATTATATTTTTTAATTATCGAATTAAATGAAATTGAGATTGTTTGTAGCTGATAATTGATTCATTAATATTCAATTCTTAATCGTATACCTGTACTAATTAACCTTTCCTTTACGGTGCTAAAATAAAAACGCACGCTCCGGTGTTGGGTAGTCAGTACATAATCAAAAATTAGCGATTTTTAATAGTAAAAATAAAAAAATTCATAGCGAATCCCCTTAATTAATTATAATTGAAGTAAAAAATTATAATAATTGACGTTTATTGGCTGAAAACATTAAAAAACCCATCTAGCAAAGCTCACGGAACGGGCATAGATCCACTCTGGTTTCAAGCTCGAGAGCTACTGCCGCTAGTCGTAGTAGTTGCCGGAGTGGCTCACTCGCGCTCTCTTCCCTCTTCCTTCACAGTGAAGTATGAAACAGTGAGATGGGAATATATTGGTCGCACTTCTCGCACATCGTTGAGACCCAAGATCGAGGCACTCACAGCGCGAATTAGTTTCCGAATTTCACAAAATAACTCCGATGTACCAGATAAATTCTGATTATTATGAATATTATTTTTCAAATCACTGCGTAAATATTTTAAGGAGGAATACCTAAAATCTTTATCTTGTATTTACTTTATTTATAGAGATATTGATGGTTATTAGAAGCAATGTGTAGAAGATACACATTACAGGGAAGGTAAGGTTAATAAAGTGGTTAATTGGAATGCTTGCAGGCGGATCTTTGGTTGTCACTGTCCCAATATTGGTACAAGACAGTGGAAACTTACGGAACTGAGTGGCGAAAATTTAAAGTGACCGTGTGCTCCAAATACGGAACGGACATGGAAAAATTAAAACTATAAGAGTATAGTTTAGAACGCGATCTATACGTTTAGTTATAAAATCGTGTTTCAGCTTCGAAGAGATACATTAAAGAGAGACTTAAGAGTGTTTTTTTTAATATCTTAAATAAATACGGTGGTTACTGAAGTCACACTCATAATAATATAATATTATACATGCGTCCATTATGAAAGTAATGCGATTTTTCCACGTACATTACTTTCATGATCGTCGGTGTATATCATATACTCGCCACACATCCTTCATTGTGACCGAAGAAAATATCCAAAATCATGTTACAATGTTACTGAGAAACATTCCCGTCGAAAAATTTCAAGACGTCTTTGAGACTTGTCTGACACGCCTTCGCAATTGTATTTATGAAGTGTTTGAAGTAATTTAAAACATTTGTACAGGATAGGTCAATAAATTGACTTTCCCAAGAAAATGAACATTACTTTTTGTTATGGACTACATTTTATTCAATAAATCAAATAAATGCTCATTTTTTGAGATTATCGATGTTTTTTTTATGTAATCGCATGCACGAAAGCACACCCGGTCAAAACCAGTGCACTCTATGATGCTCAGCCAGGGAGGCTGGATGCTGCATGCGGGAAACGTGTGTTGTGTTCGTGTTTGTGTGTGGGTTGGGGAGATCGCAAGTGTATATTTATCTGTTTCTTGAATAGATCCAGATTGTAGAAAGGAGGAAACACAGATGCTGGAAGAGCATTCCAAAGCTTACCAGTGGCATTAAGGAAGGAACTTTGAAAACTGCCAGTTCTTGGTCGACACACATAATCCGTGTATGGATGTTCCGTAAGTGTAAGATGAGTTTGTCGGTTGTGGGTGGGTGTAGGAGGAAGCAGTTCTTTAAGTTCCGAAGAGCAGCAACAGTGTTAATAACGGTATAAAAGACTAAGTGAACCAATCTTACGCCTGTGTTCCATTGATTGTAAATTAGACGTAAGAGTCTCATTGTTTGTCAAACGAATTGCTCTTCTTTGAACTGAGTCAATTAAGTTTAGAAGGTATTTTGGGGCTCCAATCCAAAGGTGACTGCCGTATTCAATTATAGGTCGGATTTGTCCGTTTTATGGAAGAAGAAGTTGTTTATCGTTGAAATACCGACGTGATCTATATAATACGCCTAGTTTTTTGGAAGCGAGACCGGCTTTATACTTAATTATACTTAATAGGCTTGGTGCGATACTAGTATGGTTTCCAACGCCTGTCATGTTGTAGATTGGTGCTCGATGAAGGCCTTGTGGTCTCTAGGAGGGCGCAACAGCCGCGGGTATAAAGACTCTCCCAGCCAGCAGGACATCAGTTCCAACCGAGGATCAGTGAAGAACCTGCAGCACTACCAAACCAACAATCATCAACATGAAGGCTTTCGTGAGTACAACAGATCACTCAAAAAATCACTATGCTCACATCAAGGGTAGAATATTTGCAATCCTAAAAATAACAACATTATTTCATAATATAATATTAAAGCAAAAATAAAACAAGTAAAACTTTATATGAAACTACTGATTTCAGTGGTTTTCATCAACTCAGTGGTTTCATACACAGTTTTACTTGTTTTATTCTTTAAATATGACAAATAAGAAAGTTACTACGTTATACGAGTATGTAATATAGAAACGTTTGGGTAATCCTCTTGCCTCCTTATTTATTCATTCATTTATTTATGCGACCATTGAGCTTGTACATTAAGACATATAAGTGTAAAAAACAACAGTAGAGATAAACATGCCATTGCCAATAGTAGAGATAAAGATGTCAACAATGGTATAAATACATCAACTTTCGCGTATCTGCTCAGGCAGAGATTTGTCGTGTGGACTGCGTGGTGTGTAGAATAGAGCAAAGGTTGCAAGGCTCGTGGTTCAAATCCCGCGTCTGCCGATAATTTTTCTGAATGAATTGATGCTTATAAAAAATGTATAATTGTATGTGTGTATTCAATTACTTTTCTCCATGCTTAAATAAATTAATAATAAAAAATGTAATTCTTTTTACAATATTTTTGAACTGTGCATCAAAGCTTTAGTCTAATAACGTGGGTGATGAAAACTTATATGCAACTAGAGCCTCATTTCACAATGATGATACTCACATATCCTTTCTTTCACATATATGTACAAGTATATCATTATTATGTACGATATTACATCAAATTTCCCTGGAGAGGCCATATCATACACGTCCAGGAGTGTCCCACAACATAATATTGCACTTTCATTATCAGAAATGCAGTGCTGTTAATTAGATTGGTACAGTTATATCACATTAAATGACTCACCTTTTATTACTCAGTATTCTAGTAACTTTACTAATTAATTATACTTTTATCTACTATAATATATAGTAATGATTAATACATATAAATTTGACGTTTCATTTTAGGCATCATTTCGTCTTTTATAGGTTTTTTTTTTAATTGTAGTAAAATCACCAAAAGTATTAATTTTAATCAAATATTCGGTAAACTACACCATGATTTAAAATTTGAAAGAAAATGGAGGAATACCTACTTGCTGGCTTCATTGTTAGCCATTGTATACCGGTTCTAAATCGCCATATCCGTCTAGCGTATTCCTTATAATTATCACAGAGCCCCCGGTAATGTAATTTATGTGATCCAATGTAACATCATACATGTAATTGATCAACCTTCGGAATGCATGGATTTTTGAAGAAAAAAAAAACCGCTACAATAAACACATGCAATGGGAGCAAATGGTCATTAAAATCTATATTATTAGTTATAGGCAGTCGGTCCCCAGCCTTTACGAGACAAGGCCGCGTTACGGCCATCGGTATGCTTCCGCTTGGCCGGAAGCTTGTAAAGTTAATATAAATAAAATCAATGTGCTTCTGAAAGAAAGTGTTTGTTTGATGACCTGTTCCTCATCCTGCCCTCACGCGACGTATTAACACCCCTTTTGAGAAAGAGGAGGATGTTAACACGTTTATAATGTGTCATTTTTAACAGTCATTTCTAATCACGCCATTTCCGGTAGTTGTTTATTACGTTCACTTATTGAAAAAAATTCAATAGCTGGTCAAAATAATTTAATACACTAATTTTTATTGAGCACATCTCATCATAATGCATCTAAAAATAATTAATGTTGGAATAAGTTTGTATAGAAAACTGGTAAAAGGGTAATCTTGTTGTAGGATTCAAAATGTTCAACCATGATTTTTGGATGCTTCAAATGAAAAAGATATTGGATTTTTATAATCTCCCCAAACATAACTTAAACATGCCACATTAGTATATAGGCACTATATCAATCGTTATATATAATATGCATTGACGAATATGCATTATGTGATAAACAAAATAGCTAGAAGTTAGTTTCAAAACCACCCATAAATATACGTATAGTTTATAGAAAGTTACTTTTTAATAAAAAAATCATATTAATAGTTAGATATTGCAAATGCATCATACTTTATAAAATAAACAATGTTCAAACATATTCAACGTGAAATTTTAATAAATAAATATTTAACATCTTCTTTTAACATGCATCACGCTGAGCACTGTTCCACAATGCAGAAAGACTGCAGTTTGTCAGAATCAATCTTCTTTATCTGTTCTTAATGACGAAACTGCTGTCTTCCAAAAAGTAAAACAGTGGTCAGTGTGATCCACCTTAAAACAAGGTGTAACATATTTATTTATATAATATTTAAATTAATCTCTATTATGAAGGTTAAAAATTTAATTAACATGTAATTTGAATAGTTTTATTTAATAATAAGAGTTTGTCTTGAGTGTGGAACGACAGTCGCTTCTACCACGAGTATGCAGGGTCATTCATCAACTGAGGCCCCATATACAGATGTATTTCTTAAAGTTACCAATCTACTCGTATATAAGCTTTCCTTTGGAATTATTAAAATAAGGAAGCCTCAGATCTCGACTCACCACAAATATTAAGAAACTTCTCTGCAAACGGGTGTTAAGTTGGTTACCTTAAGTCAAGGAATGTATTTACAAACAGGTGTAAGTAAGATATAAATGAATGATTGAGTACCTCTTTCTAAACAAACTACAGGTATATTAGCTAATTTCGTTTAGAATAATTTAAAGTGAGGAAGCATCGTATGTATAAAGCAAATGAGTGTGTTAAGTTGATTACATTAGGTGTAGGTAAGCTATAGATAAATAATTCAGTATCTCTGTTTTGTATATATTTTTCAGATTTTCATGACCATTGTCGCATGCGGGGCTGCCATGCCTTACGCCCCCGAGCCTTGGGCGGCACCCGCATGGGGCGCTCCCGCCCAAGTGGCCTACGCCCAGCCCGCCCTTGTGAAGCAAGTTATTCAGCCGCAGTACGTCCAGCCTCAGTACGTGCATGCCGCCCCCGTAGTGAAGCAAGTACTCCAGCCCCAATACATCCATGCTGCTCCAGTAGCCTACGCCCAACCTGTCGTCAAACATGTCGCCCCAGTCGCATCCAGCTATTCCACTTTCTCCCAAGTGAGTATCAATCATTGATTTTTAGAGAAATCAATCAGCAAATTAGTCATTAAAATCTAAATTATTAGTCATAAGCAGTCGGTCCCCACCCTTTAGCGAGACAAGGCCGCGTTACGGCCAGCGGTATGTTTCCGCTTGGCCGGAAGCTTGTAACGTTTCTATAAATATAATCAATGTGCTTTTATAAGAAAGTGTTTGTTTGCTGACCTGCTCCCCATCCTGTAGAGTACATTGTTCATGAGAATAACCTCCACATAAGATTGGATGGTTAACCCGATGCTACAATCTGGGATATTAAATAAAGGTCATCCAACGTGTCATGAATAGTGTCCATGTTTGTAATGTCTCTCTGTTTATCAACACGTATTTTTTCTCTGGCAGAGCAAACCAACTGGAGACGTGTTCTGTGTTGTCGCCTATGTGTCTGTGCAATTTTTTAAGATGAACTTCTTGCACTACTACTTAGTTCTGACGATCCCTTGCTGTTAAACTACATTGAACATATCGTTGGAATAACTTGCGCGATTAACGAAGCTCACGTGCAATAAATTCCTACGATTTTAATTGATTGTATCTTCGGATATTCTAAACTTGTGTGTACACGCAACGTTTTTTTTATGTTTAAAAAAATACTGATATTTCTGCTTCTACAGTTCATAATACAGTTCCATTTTTTGCACCAGATCTAGAACACTTAAGAAGTTAATTGGTGTCAGATTAACAAAAATAACCGTTTCTTAATGGGTTGAAACTCTAGACAAAATGGTTTGATTCCCTTAAAAAACGATTATGAATCACCCAAAAACATGCCTCGGATAATAAAGCTAACTTTTTCTTGTATATATTTAATCGTACTTGAGTACATACTTGGACTTCGGCTCTGGAGGTTGTCTTGAGATATGTATGTTCCAAAGTCGACCTAAGTGGCAGCTGCCAGAACTCAGTACCGGCAAAAATCTTTTCTTGCATGCGATATACAATAGTTTAGAGATGTTGCACACTCGACAAAGAATCCTCGGATTTGTACAAATTGTTGCCAATTTAAAAATCATTCCAGCAAAAGCTTTACTATCACAATGGTTCGTCATTAGAACACTATTTCTTGACCATGGTTTCTTGTTTTTTTCAGACTCATATTAGCCACCCCGCCCCCGTAGTCAAGGCCGTGGCCTACGCCCAGCCCCTAATCAAGCAGGTTGTTGCCCAGCCCGTCTACGCACAGCCCTCCTACGTCAAGCAAGTCGTCGCTCAACCACTCAGCTATCCCGCCCATCCTTGGTAGGCGCTGAAAATCCCGCCCAAGACAATTACACGAAACACCTACAAAGATAAACTAAAACCTATTTGACAAACTCTTCAAGTCACAATTTGAAAGAGTGTTACAATATCAAAATTAACTTGAAATTTAAGATATTTTACATCAAAAAATTTCAGTGACTTTTGATAAACTGCGCTCTTTTCTTATCATTGTCGGTAATTTTCGTGTACTTTACACTCATTTGACGAACTCTGCATTAAACCGTACCAAACGTAGCGATTCGCTAACATTCGCTACGATTCGGATCATTATTTATTATCACTGATCGATTGGACTGAATTATTTTTTGTCTTCTTTAAAAAAAAAACACTCACCAATAGTGTTATTTAAACCTATCGCATTCCAAGCAATTGAACATTAAAATTTTAATTTAATAGGATAGAAGTGGAATGCGCGAACTTTAAAAAAGAAAAGACTAAAATTTATTAAAGTTAATTCATCACGTTTTATTTTTCTGTTGTTGAAATATTTATTTAAATTGTTACCGAATTCCAGTTATTTATTGCATATTATTTATTAAATACCCCGCTTTTAAGATTCTTGTTCAAACTTAAAAAAACACGCATTCTTATCCACGCTTTCATTTTATTTAACATTATAATATATTATCTGTAAATAAATCAGCCAGAAAGAATGTATCTGTTACTAAATATGTAATTGCGAGTGAAAGCTGTAAGTATTGTATATTTTATATGAAATATTTATTCGTGAATAATTTAATAAAATACATTTATTTATTTATTTTCTTTCCTTCAGTAATGCTTTACTCTACCTGCAACATCCTGAAACACTGTATCGATAATTTATATAAAGTTATAAAATATTTATTAAATAAAGCTAAATAGAACGTTTAATTAATATGTAAATCTGTGTTTTTTTCTACCACAAATAGTCGTATCAACATAACTTGATATTTAAATATATTCCATAATCAAAGAAAAGAAATTATATCGTTTTCAAGTAAATTTCAATATAATTTTAGCAAAATATTGTTTCTGAATAGTTTGTATAATATTCATTTCCAATCTACAACCTTTTAATATCCTGATATCTATTTAGTATTCACTTTAAGTGTTTATTTATAAAGAAATACTTAAATTACTACTTTAAATATTTAACTGAATCTAAATCCGATAATAAAATAGTGAATTTCTATTACTAGCGGCTTTTTTCGGATGTAAAAAAGGTTTTATCAGTTATTTATTAAATTTTATCGAGAACTGACATTAATATCGACTACTAAATAACTTCGACAAAACGACAGTCGTATAAAAACCGACAGCATGTATAAAATCAATATATTACATCTCACTGATTGGTATCCTGCTTTAAAATCTATAAATTCCGAAGAATATTAAGCAGCAAATATGCTGGAAAAGGCAAAAGCGTTAAGTCATTGCGAAAGTGTGAAGTAAGTATACCTGTAAAATAAATTGATTTGAATCTACTAATGACAAATATGGAATGTTGCGATACATTATTTTAACATAAAATCAGCAATTAGAATGTGTGCCATGAGAAGGTGAACCTCATGTTATAGTATGCTCACTTTTTACGCCATGTCCATTTTTAATTATAACAAATGCTCACCACTTTTGTGCACATTCGCCATGTCTGTCTGTCCTGCGTTGTCCAGTTGCAGTCCAGGTTGCCTTTAGTCTTCCAGGTCTTCTTCTCAGCGTGGGTATGTTGAACGCTCACTTCACCATGTGGTCGACATCTCTCCGTGTCACATACCCATATCATCTTAGGCGGTTTTCCTTTATCTTTTTAGGTATAGGGGCCACTTGAAATGAACCCCGAATATGCTCATTTCAAACTCTGTCCACTCTAGTCACACAGCCAGCCACCTCAGCATCTTCATCTCTGCCACATGAATTATATCCAAACACTCCGATCCGTAGAGCATAGCTGGCCTTACAGCAGCAAATGCTCACCACTATACACCTAAAAATAAGTTATGTTATTAAATCAAAGTACCACACCCTCACGCAATATTTGTTTTCATAACCTTATATATGACTCATTGGCTTTAATTGCGATGCCAGGATCTCTAAAGAGCTTATTGATTCAGTAAGTAACGAGCTTGCTAATCCCGAGTTCGCTAAACTGTTCTCTGCATAGCATAGCATATCCCATCCAGATAGTGTTATCCCATCCTCAACCAACTTCAGATACTCATTCCCTTCTAAAAATGTATCCATATATTCTACAACTGAACGCAGGGTCAGTGTGATTCGCCGCTTAGAACCGAATGGTTCAGGTTTCGGGAGCATCGGGCTATTCATTCGATCTCCTGTTAACACATACAAAAAAACATCAACACACAGTAATGAAGAGTTGTCATCTGTGGATTCTATTACTTTTACAATTTTTGAGCATGGCTATGCGTTGTTTATAATGTTGATTCATTAAAATATTTGATAACAGCCACGTACAATCCATTTTTACGGGTATTCACCGTGAATGAGTGGTTTTTAAGGAATGACATTCGTCTACCAACTATTTTAATTTAATCGAATTAGACATTGAATGACGTTTTACGGATAAGAGATCAAATTTACATCAATATATATTTATAGAGCTGAGAAATCGATTAAAAAACATTTTAATTCTAATCTCCATCGGAGATAGAACCTACAATCTATAGTATGATATATATATATAGTTAGCCGGTGGTCATATCTCAATGGTCAAAGCGTTTGCTTTGCAAGCCAAAGATCGTGGGTTCAATCCCCAACAGAGATTTAAAAAAGGATTTGTAACCGATTTCTGAGCTCTTAAATACCCCTTGGTGTGAATTCGATCCATCACCCGTAAAATGTCAGTCATAGCCTATTAATTAAAATTGGTGGCAAACGAAAGTTATCCCGTGAAGACCACCCATTCATAGTAAATTCCTATAATAATAAAGGATGATGCGGGAATCTCGGGCTGTATTCTATGACGTCGGTGAATCAACACTCCACATGAAGCGTTTAGCCATATACACCATGGTAAGCGTCATAGAATTTCACAGATGAAACTTAAGAATTACTGTCACCATCTGTCAGTATTCTCCTGTATGTGCTTACATAAAAAAAAAAAATGATATGCAAACGCTTTGCCTCTTAGCCGTACCTGCCGGCGAGCTTTATATCGATAGATGTGTACTTGTTGTTTGGTATATCTCTATATCTCTCTGTCAGTTGCCACAGTCGCGATGATTAAGTGGCAGCTAGTTTACGCAGTCCGTGGCGAGCCATTAATAGATTATCAGCGACAAATCAATCGATAGTCTGTGAAGCCCGCAGTGAGCAGACACGCGACTTGTCGCCAGTGTGAACGAAACCTTAGGTCAGAACCACGGGAAATACAAGTCCTCAAAACTGGTGATACATAAGGTGTTCCGTCGCGTGTAGGCAGGATTAGGAGCAGATTGATAACACAGACTTTTTTTGAATCACATTTACGATAAAACTTTACAAATATATGGCTCGACCTAGCATTTGGCCCAGCCACAATACAATATGCTCTCGCCTACGGGCGGGGCACGACTGCCACGCTCGTGATGGCTCTCGCCCAGCGCCATGAGGGGCAGTCAATATAACTAGTCCCAAATGCCAATATGGCGGACACATTCATGTACGACACGGGTCATCAACCTGGTCCGTACCGCCCACTAGTGGGCGATTCGGGCTTCCGTGGTGGGCGGTGGGCGATTTTTGTAGATTTTCAAATCTCCTACATTCCTTCTAGATTTTTTTCCACCCACATACTGAATTGAAATAAAGTAAGGTTGGTGGGCGATAGGAAAATTTTACCATGAAAAATAGGCAAAATTGGGCGCTAGGCATAAAAAGGTTGACGACCCGTGATGTACGACAATCGACCAGAAATAAGAGACGAAAGATTGTACATCGAGGTTTTCGTTACCAGTCAGCAAGGGCTCTATCATGCTGATATCAACATATAAAAGTTCTTAGATATGCTATTCATTTCCAAGTTATATTTATTTCAGTTCAGACAAGCTACAATAGCATTTACACAAACGCCAACTAAAATCAGTTGTAGGCAAATCTCTTTATACGAACTATTATAGCAGATCGGATTTAAAAAAACTGGTAATCTTTTATTACAGTTGTCTCGACTATCGAGTTTAGTTGGAGCTTCTTATAAGAGACCCTGTCACACCTTCTGGAGTGTGCGCTGTGCCCGAATAGCTGCACCCAGGAAGACCTGATGATGGCCAGAAGTAACGCCATCGACGTCGCCCACTTCTGGGCAGACAGGATCTGACCCTGTTGTTTCCGACACGATTATATATATATATAAGAGATTAACTTTCACACACATGCCATCAGTAAGCTGGGGAATGCTCTTCTAGTATCGGAGATTCCTTCTTCATGCAATTTGAATCTCTTCAATAAACAGATCAGTATACACGTGCAATCTTCCCAATCCACATATGCGGATGACTTAGGTTTGGCAGCACAAGCAGTAACGTTTGAAGAAGTTGAGGACATCCTAAGCCAGGGACTCAACGAGATGTCCCATTACTACGAAACCAACCATCTCAAACCTAACCCATCAAAGACACAAGTCTGCTGTTTCCACCTTAGAAACAGGGAAGCTAACAGAAAGCTTCGTGTCACGTGGGAAGGTAGAGTACTGGAACATAGCGACCATCCAAAATACCTCGGAGTCACTCTAGATCGCACCCTCACCTTCAGGCGTCATTGCAGCAACACCAAACAGAAAGTCGCAACAAGAAACAACCTCATCCGCAAACTGACCAACACTCACTGGGGAGCCCAACCACCCCTTCTTCGTACCTCAGCTTTAGCACTTTGTTTCTCAGCCGGAGAATATGCGGCACCAGTGTGGGGTCGATCAGCCCACTGTAATCAAGTGGATACTGCCCTGAATGATGCATGCAGAGTCGTCACAGGCTGCCTCAAACCAACACCCATTTCTAAACTATACCCTTGGCTGGTATCGCACCACCGAACATAAGACGCAAAGTCATATGCGCCGAAGAAATGCGTAAGGCAATCAACCAACCGTCTCTCTGCTTGTATAATCAGATACCCCCAACACCAAGATTGAAGTCTCGAAGCAGCTTTCTGAAATCCACACAACCTCTCACATCCGGCCCTGAAAATGAGAGACTCCAACTCTGGCAACAAATCGCACCAGAGGATTTCATTACTCCAAACGAAGGCCTCCCAACTGGCAACAGCCTTGACTGACCGACCTGGAAATCCCTAAACAGATTAAGAACCGGAGTTGGTAGAACAAAGGACAACCTCGAGCGGTGGGGAATGCTTCGGCAGGGAGAGACACTAATGTGCGACTGTGGAGACCTGCAAACCGCCTCACACCTACGATGCTGCTCCATGTGCCCAACAAGTTGCACATCTCAGGACCTAATGCTGGGCAACACACGAGCTATCGATGTTGCCAGATATTGGGAAAAAATAATTTGACGTCGCTGACACGAAGAAGAAGAAATCCGCATACAAACACAACACGTGTTTCCGCCGTCCTGCCCGAGAATCATAGAGTCCACTGGTTTCAGCTGTTTGTGCTTCCTTGCATGCGATTCCGTAAAGAAAACTACGCTTAAATCGTAGAAAATGGTTGTTTTTGCTGTTGAGTATTAATCCCTAAAAATTCAAACTTTAATTAACAGAAAACAACAAGAAATGAGAAAAAAAACATTGCCCGGAAACAAAAATACACTCTGAAATGTTTACTACAATCTCTATGTATTTTATTAACTTCAAACACTTTACACTTTTTTTTTTTCTATGGCAATTTTGTCATCAGGTTGCCGAATTATAATAACATTCTCCTCTGTAATTTCGATGGTTCTTATTCAGTCGCGTGGTGGCAGGATGAGGAGCAGATTAACAACACAAATACTATTTCTGAAGCACATTGACATATATATTCGATAAAGACTTTCCCCGATCGATCGTAACATGGCGTTACTTTCACCTCGATCGATCGGCACTTAACAATGCGATCACGCCGCCGTCGGCACACAACTGAGCTTGCTCGTTACGGGCTGTGATCTCTATAACTAACGTCACCCCCGTGACCGGAACTGTCCAAAATGCCAATCTGGCGACACATATATGTACGACAAGTGAACAGACGAAAGATTGTGTGTCGAGGTTTTCGGTACCAGTCAGCAAGGGCTATATCATGCTGATGTCAATAAGATTACAATATTTCAAATTTGAAATATGTATGATTTTATGTTTGTTTGGTAATGTTTCTATGTATGTATTAACTTTCATAACAACTTTATGACAAAAAGTATGCATATAACACACTGCTTAATATGTCTTTGTCCGTGGGTAAGGCTTTAGTCCAACACTTAAATATTTTCCTGAACGATTTTCATTCCAAATGATCGGAAACAAATATTTTGAAACCGTTCGCTCATTTTGAGGCTATCTGATCACATCGAATACAATGATTAACTTCTTTCGTTTTGCTAATGACCCTGGTGACCCAATGTCGCTGTTTAGCAACAATGTCATTCATTTAAGGTCACTATCGATTTTTTAGAACATTCGAAAGGATGCAAAAACTCATTTTATTAATATCTTTGCAATAAACGAAAGTTAAAAAAATCTAACGTAGTAAAAAAAGAGCTCTTACAAACGAAAAATATTTGGAGTTTCGATGAAGAACATCTCAGTAAAATTAAGTAGGAAGGCTCCTTGTAAAATCATCAATCAAAAGACAAGGAGTCGTATAATAACTTTTAGAACATAAACGTTTGTAAATAATTTGATACTTGGTAGTTTCACATTCAGGAGAATAATGAGGTTTTTTTTTCTTCGTATCAGTGAATGCAAATTGAAGCAGTTCAATATTTGGAATCATCGATGCCCTGTCTGTTGTCTATCCGAAAACCGTGGGAGGAACAGCTAGTCTCAAGACAGAGTCTTAAATGTGATGTGATCTGGAGATGGCACAGAAGTAATTCTCCCTTGTTGATACACTTCCTATCGACTTAGATTATTTTCCATTTTTTTACGACACCGCTCCTCAGCTTTTTAAGTGATTTCCGTCCACCAGTCAAAATTTCTGCAAACAGAGAGGCTCTCCCTTGGGATAATGAAGTACTCCAAAGTAACCCGTTGTCAAAGCTGGAAATTCTCACTCTGAAGAGTTGGATGTGATTGCTTCAAATAATATATATAAATATATGTATATTTATATATATAGGTCTTCTTAGGTGCAGCTATTCGGACACAGTGCACACTCCAGAAGGTGTGACAGGGTCTGCTCCACGCCGCAGTCACATTCAGTCGGTCCGCTGTAAGACTGCCAGGCTTTCATTTGTGTCCTCGTCTTGCATACTCCGTTCTGAAGTCTGTTAAGGGAGCTCCATATATTTCACCCTTGGTTGTGTCCAAGGGCTAGGTCCTCTTTCGGGACAATCCAAGCATCCCCCTCAGTTGCGCCTCTCCACATGCTCAGCCGCAGGGTGGCCTCAGGTATCACCAGTTACGTTGTCGACTGTAGGAAGCTTCTTCTTGATTTGAGCCGTGTAGTTATCTTTTGATACCCAAACGTAGGGTGGAGTGTGTCGTGGGATGCTTTGTAGAGCTCCTTCTTGGTGATGACTTCTCGCCGTATATTTGGTGGGGCGATGCCCAATAATAATGAAGAGATAAAGGAGCGAACATGGTTTCCATTAAACAGACATGTGAATTATTCGTTATTGAATTTCGTTTTAAAACGAAGCTTTATTACGTGCCCATTTATTTCAATGAGCCTACCGCCGGCGGGGCGTGTCGGAGCTCCCTCTTCCGATTCCGCCCTCACCCACTTCGACTCGATCAGCTGTTTCCTGTCGAGCCAAATCAGTGCGTTGATCGACGAGTTCGACAGTCCAGAACATCGTTAGGAGCAAACAGCTGGAGGACAGTTCATCAAATATTCACTGCGACCTTGACAGGGGGTGACCTCTGACAAAGGCGTAACTAATAACCCAGATGGGAGATACTTCTACAATCGATATATGTTCGCATGATATAATACTTTATTATTTATCTAAGTAATTTATATTTTTTATAATTTTTAATACTGTACATCTTTGTCCTAAATAACTAATACCTCGTAGGTACTTTCAGTATATTCAAGTGTTTTGACATTTAAATTAACATCCTCCTCTCTTTAAAAGGTAGTTATTCAGTCGCATGGTGGCAGGATGAGGAACAGATTAACAACACAAAGCCTTTTTCTAAAGCACATTGACATATATTTTCGATAAAGACTTGGTTTCTCTGATCAATCGTAACATGGCGTTACACACGATTGAGCGTGCTCGTGACGGGCTGTCGCTGAGCGCTGTAAGTGGCGATCTCTATAACTAACGTCACTCCCGTGACCGGACTTGTCCAAAATACCAATATGAGCAGAAATAAGAGACGAAAGTTTGTTTATCGAGGTTTTTGGTTACAGTCAGCAAGGCCATCATTCTGATGTCAATATAAATAAGAATTTTAATAAATAAAATATATTCAGTCAAATAGTCAGGAAAAAATTTAAATTTGAAATTTTCTTTTTAATGGTTCTATTATCTATAATGGAATATAGAATTCAATTAATACTGCTCTTTATTACTACCTAAAGATTCATGTTAGTCATAAATTTAAGTTCACTGTCTTTTTTTATGTCCCTTAAATATATTTGTTACGCCACTGTTATGAAAACGTGTTTTCCTTTCGAATTGATTTCTGTTGTTAACGAGTGTATTTTGTTGGTCAGTTTAGGTGCGAAGTGTATGTAGTTACTACAACTAAAAAGTTCTAATTTAAATAATCAATAAATTAAATATATTTTTCTTTTCTATCTTTTAAATTATAGAATTGAATTAAAAAATGTCGATCGAAAAAAAGAAATATTATTTATAAAATGATGTTACTATCTACTATACGATTTTCATTTTACAGGTGAGGGATCAAATTCACACAAACCGGGGGTATTTTAGAACTCAGAAATCGATTATTTTTTTTGTTTTTAATCTCCGTCGGGGATCGAACTCACGACCATTAGATTGCAAAGCAAACGCTTTGACCATTGATCTACACCCGCCGGCAAAATTGATTGGTGTAAGCAGTATCTCCAAACCATATTCTCCGGCAAAGTCGACCCACCTTTTCGCAGTCTATCTATAAATGGTCTACCTAGTTAATGACTGGGCACGGCGCTTTTAAGGTTTTTTTTTCATTAAGTTTCAAGCACTATTTACCATTTTCGATCGTATATTCAATGAGAGAATCTATCTTTCATTTCCATCTCCATCTCTTTTTAACCAGTGAATGCAATTCTGATTATTTTCACAGATTATTTCTCTTTAGCACCACTGCGCATTGGCCTTAATTTTTTAAAGGGGACACCAAGTGAACTTATCAGTGGACATCTAATAAGTTCAGTTGGAGTGCAAACTGATTCATAATCTGAATGAGCGCAAGGAGACTCTTGTCTTCTGGCGTGATGCGAATGTAAGGCAGGTAAAACCCAGTCAAGGCTATGAGTTAAAAACTAGAAGAGATGTATACTTGAGTATACATTTCTTTCGGCTAGTACGCGGCGTGTTCAGAAATCCTGATATTTTGTTAGAAATCGTTTTGTTTGTCCCTGACAATTATTTAAGGATAAGAAGACACAGATTGTTTGTTCTTCCTAGAGGTAATACTAACCTGCTAGAGACGATGCCTCTTGGGAGAGTGATCAGACTGTTCAACCATATCGCCTCAAATACTAATATATTCCACTTGAGAGAAGCCAAGTTTCGACATGAGCTCCATGAATTTATTTATCAAAGTAATTTCGTGGAGACTTTATATTCATTATTATTAATAATCATAAATACCTATATTTATAAATGGTTTATATTATATCTTATTTCAGGATCGTATTAAATATATTTATATTTGTAATGTTTCTGAAAAAAAAAAAAAATTTTACTTATCAAACGTTACTATACTGTTCCATAAATAAATTACAACCTTGTGCTTTTCACGCCATCGGCAGCCTTTCTACCTGATGGAATACTGTCAATTCGTCACCTGTCAATATACCTAGATATGACTGACAGTCGGCTCTCAGTCTTGGACGCTTGTTTACTTGGAAATGAGAAATTTTAAGCTCCCATTTGGAGGCTAGACTTTTCACGTTGTTACAGTTACGTCAGAGGGCGACAACCCCTATTAACAAAAATAATAATCATTTGAAATGCTTAGGATATTTTAATAGTCGAATTTTGATATTTATATCTAAGTGATAGCGATTAGAATGTTTTCTAGAAAATAGGATCGATAAATCAAATAATTATCAAGCACATAAATGTCCTTCAAAATACATTGGTATGAGTATATTATTATAATACAAAATATTTTTAATGAAGAGACTTGAATTTTGATATAAGTATGAATGATATATTTTTAAATTTATTATAAAGTATATATAAACACTAAAAGCAATAATACCTTAAAAATATCTTCATCGCCTACAATATATGATGGTAAAAACGTGCAGAAGATACCGACAGATCATAGTAAAGAAATCACATCCCTGCATTCAATCATATCATTTTGCAAAGGCAATTTTTTTATGTGAAATGTAATCCATTAACGTCATACACTACAGCCTAGCATTCACGCATCATTCTTCTTTAACAGTAACTCACTACGTTCGGATTGTGTTTGCGGGACGATTTTCGTCTACAACCAATTTCAATTGATACGGTATGATAATTTAACGTGTGACGGATCAAATTTACACCAACCAGTGGTAATTATTTAACTTACAAATCGATTTAAAATATTTTATTTTAATCTCAGTCGAGGATTTATCCTTGAACCTTGTATATTAAAAAACAAATGCTTTACCATAAAGCCATATTCGCCGGCATACTATTTTGGGAAAGATGTGTAGTGGTTGCTCGTAGGTATTGAGAGGATTGAAATGTTAATTAATCTTCTTCTTTAAGATCTTCATATTGCATACGGAAAGAAACACATAGTTTGAACATGACAGGTCACGGAAATTTTAAGGCTAAACTCTTCAAGTTTATCTTCGTTGATAGTCCAGACTGCCCATGTGGTAGCCCCTTGCAGGACGCTGAACACGTTCTGTGGCATTGCCCATTATTATATTTAAGTAGGAAAAGGCTCTTTAGCGTAATCCAACAGAAGCCTGGACCGATCGGATATGTCGACCTCATCGCTACGAAGTCCAACTACCATGCGACGACCTTCGGCGAAGAAGTCAAAAAGTCGACATTTTAACTTCTGAACTACTAATTTTTACACCTACGTTTGGTGTTGCTCACCAAATCCCGTTACTTTTATAACAAGAAAGTACTCTGATAACAATGCCTTGGTAAGTGCTCCCAAGGAGTGCAGGTACAAGGCCTTCAGAGCTTGAAAATTTGAGTCGACATATGTAATGATAAACAGAAATTATTTCGTGGGTTTACGTTGATTTATGAAAACAAGGGCGATTAAAATATGATTGTCCATAAATGCAGTGATGAAGGGGGTTAGAGAAGTGACTGAACGTCTTTGAATGGGAATCAAGGTGGAGGAAGCTACTACCAGCTAGTTAACGATAGTAGAAGCCAGTTACTTGGTAATTTCCATGTTGTTGTTGGAGCACGTAAAGAAGGCCTGTGGAGGCACGGTGCCAGTCCAGGATGTCTCCGAAGCGGGGTTATTAGCCGCTTGAAAATATAAAACTTTGTATAAAATACAAATAAATTATTTGATATTTAATTAATATAATCAACTTTACTTTATTTTTAAATAATAATGTTTTTAATGATTCATTTAATATTATATATCATAGTAACAGTATTCTGAGCATTATTGTATATTTTTTTTCTTATTTCCTTTCCATATCTGGCACATACGGTCACTACAAATTGTTGCCATGTAATTTTGTCGATACTGTTATCATACTTGTTCCGACATATCCGTAACAATATATCAGCCTTAAAACATATGTACTCGTATATGGTTCCCGATGGCCTCGAAAGTGAGAGCTCGTGAGACATCAAATACAATAAATGAGAGCATCGAGGGCACCCACTATAGTTTTACACCACAAATATCATTTGTGGTGTTAAACTATAGTGGGTGCGATAAAAACTTCATGGCTCATTTTTCAATATAATTTCATAAAAATGACAAATTTAATTTAATTTTACATTAGTAGTTTTGGCTAATTAAAGCTCCAGAAAGAATAAGCTTGAAAAATGATCTACAAAATATACAATTAACTAATGGATCATTTAATAAAACTACCATTAATTATCTTAAGTTTATAATTATTCAAGTACGTAATTTATATAATTGCTTTATGATTCATAAAATAACGTTAATATTTCTCATCAAAGGGAAATGTTTGAGAACCACTTTGAAATGCTAAAAGACGGATGCGTCCCTATTCTGATCACGCGATCTAGAACTCTAACCAAATTTCAGCGAAACCGAAACATAATATATTGTACATTATTTCCTTAATATCATAACAACCCGTGGAAGTATTGAGCTTCTGCCTGAAGGGGTTGGATCAGAATTTCCTACAAACAGGAATGGATATTTCAGGTATTCTTGAAAATGTAAGCAAAGCCCTAAAAAAGATCCAGGCCAATTTAAATTTATTAGCCGCTTATGACATTATATTGAGCCATATATAAATACTCACATTTTGTGTTTTTTTTTGTAAGTAAACAAGACAGTGATGCAGAAATCTAATTCGTAGATTTTAAGATGCTTGCCTTAATCTTCTTCGTAGTATCAATCCGGTGGATTGGTTTGCAGCAACAGAATCTTGCATCTCGATCTCCAAGCCATCATTTTTTTGCTGATACATGGGATGTCTTTTAGACCTTTAATGTGGTATTTTCCCCTTTATTTCCACATCCTAATGCCGTTGACCATAAAGGTTCATCCGCCTTAGGAGAGCATTTACTCCCTCCAGGACAATAATAAGGTTAATTGCCTTAATAAGGTTAAATAAAAGTGTATAAGAACTTTTGATTCACCAACTTAGCGGCACTTCATTTAGTAACTCATTATGAAGATTATTTACTATTTCGTTTTTATTATAATGTTTTTTCAGAGATCTTATCAGAGGCTTATCGCGCGAATGTTGAGTGTTTTAATCTCTTGGCCAAACATTTTAGAGTGTAAAGCTGCATAATGTACATTTAACAACATAGTTAATGGAACTGTCTTAATAGATTGTTAATGGTACTTAATTAAAATGTAATATACTTGAATTAGTTTATGATAAATATAATGAATTGCTGAACACATTGAGGGTGGTTTTTAAAACTCACTTTAGATGAAGAATGGACATGAAATTTGAATTAATATTACTAATATGGATATAATATTACTAGTCTGGAAGATGGATTGTCTACTTTTTTAAATCTAAGTCATGGAATGAAAATCAATTTGAAAACGTATAAACATCAAATGTGTTGGAATCAGTTGTGCATTTAATAATGCCTATAAGATTTAGATGTGGCATTTTACGACTTAAAAACAATTAAATGTATCTTCTATTAGTAATTTTTAATAATTTTTAAATCTATTTCCACACATCCTTGTAATGTTTTATGCAAATTTATTCTTCTTCGTAGTATCAATCCGGTGGATTGGTTTGCAGCAACAGAATCTTGCATCTCGATCTCCATGCCTCTCGGTCCTCCGCAACCTTTTTCAGTTCAGCATAAGCGCTACAATTCATGTCCTCGAATACTTGCTGCAAATACTCCCGTCTAGGGCGCCCTCTACAGTTTCTACCCTCAACCATCCCCTCCAAAATATCGTGAAGAAGACCATCGTGGCGCATGATGTGACCAATCCATCGGGCTCGCCTCTCTGAGATGGTTCTTATTAGGTGCCTATCTTCCTTGATTATCCTGAGAACCTCATTGTTCGTGACGTGGTCTCTCCAGGAAATTCCAAGAATTCTTCTGTACGACCACATCTCAAAGGCCTCTAGTCTCTTTTTATCACATTCAGATAAAAAAATCATTATGATCTTCTTCTTCGCAGTATCAATCCGGAGGATTGGTTTGCAACAACAGAATCTTGCATCTCGATCTCCATTCCTCTCGGTCCTCCGCAACCCTTTTCAGCTCAGCATAAGCGCCACAGTTCATGTCCTCGAATACTTGCTGCAAATACTCCCGTCTAGGATGCCATTCTGCAGTAATGTTCGAACATTCCAGGTGGCATATCTTGTTGGCTGAAGGTTTTTCTTATTTGTCTTGGTTGTTTTGTCTCGAGTAGTCCCCACCCGGAGATCCGATTGGGGGATTATTTTATCTCCGGAAAATTTTACTTGAGATGCAATCATTTTTTTGCTGATACGTGGGATGTCTCTAAGACCTTTAATGTGGTATTTTCCCCTTTATTTCCACATCTTAATGCCGTTGACCATAAAGGTTCATCCGCCTTAGGAGGGCATTTACTACCTCCAGGACAATAGAGTGCCCTAACCAGCTTGACCTGATGAGGTTAGCTGGGTGTTAGCTTATTCCGGCCAACATTCGGTCCAAAAAATCTGATCTTTCAAACTATCATCAAGCACAACGCAAATTGTTTTTCTGCGTAAAATTTCGTACAAGAAAAAAAAAAAAAAAAAAAAAAAAATTATTATGATCTACAATAGTATAAATGTTGTAAATTTAACCAGTTAAATAACAACTATCACACTGACTTAAGAACCTTGTTTATACTGTAGTTTTTTATTTTTTTTATTTAATCAAATATAATAGGATACATTTAAGATTTTATTGACAGTATTACATTCATTTTTTTTTTTTTTTTTTTTTATTGTTTATTTTTTTGGAAATTCGCTTTCCACGCCACTTAAAGGTAGATCTTGTGTGTGACGTGGGATTCATCTTTGATTTAAGTGTTGCATATATACATTTTTTAGAATATAAAATAATATCATTAAAATTTATTCATATGGTAAGTTGTAAGTGTGTTTTCAAAATTTTGTACTAATTGGTTGAGATCTTTGATCGAGTCATGTATGAGTTCTTTTATTTGAATTTTATTGTTAATATTGTTGCATGTAAAGTCATTCATTGGTAAGCATTAATTTTGAAATTGTAAATGATGTAGGTATACTTTATATTATTAACCTCGATAGTAAATACATTACATAAATTGTAAATGATGTAGGTATGCTTTAAATTATTAACCTCGATAGCAAATACAGTACAGGAATTGTAAATGATGTAGGTATACTTTGAATAATTAACCTCGATAATAAATACAGAATTCAGCCGAAATCAATCCGGCTGTTTGCGATTTTAAGCATTTTTCTCTGATCATGCACTGGTGACTATTGCCGTTGTGGTTAGTGGGTATATTTGTTTTGTGAAATTTGTTTGAATTGGTACAATTGATGCAAATTGGTGTCTCTTTAATTTTACAGTTTATGTGGTTGTGATTTTGTGAACAGTGCAAGCAGGTTGGTGGTTGATCCTTGGCCAGACATCGTAGTGCTGTGTGTCCAAATTTTTGACAATGGTAACATTGCATTAGTGGGTTACAGTCCTCAATGTTGACTCTGTTGTATCCAATGTTAATTTTTTTCTTTCTATCAGATGTCTTCTAATCGAAGGAGTTGTCTGTATGATATAGTTTGTGGTATCCCACTCTTTTCCATCGTTGCTTTTCTTGATTTTAATTTCTTTGATTAATTTAATTTTAGTCTCGTCCTCTTCATTTAGTCCGTTTTGGTTGACTATGTTACTGATTAATTCTTCTTCAGTAATGCCTTTTTGTAGTCTCTTAATAATTAAGTTTGGTTGTTTTTTTTTAATTTCTTCAGCGGTAACTTCGTCTCCGATTCTCTTATTTATTTCATTGCACAGTAAATTAGCTTCCTCTTTTGTTGCGCAGATTATTAGATTCTTTTTTTCTCCGATTTTTTTGAAACTAATTATTCCCATTTTCATTTTGTTTAGGTTCACATTTTTTGCTATTTTAGTTTAAACTATTTCAGCACTAGCATTCTTTTTTGACTCTATTATGATTGCGTGTTTTGAGTCTTGTTTCGTTGTAAATTTAGTTGGTTCTTTTGGTGAACTCTTTGTGATTGTTGCATAAGATATGTTCGATTTAGAGATAATTTCTTCAATCTTTTTCATTTGTTTCTTGTTGTTATTTATTAATTCGTTTTGTAAATCAATTATTTTTCCTTGTAAGTCAATTTTTTGATTTTTTGTAATTTCTTCAATTTCTTGAATATTTTTTTCCAGTTGAACTTTTAATTTATTATCTTTTGCTGAGTTGATCTTATTGATCAGCTCTTTAGTATTAATTATTAATTCTTCCATCTCCATCACATTCTATCTTGATTCATTGAATCACACTTTGATGTTCACTAGAAATTATTATAAATCAGTTCTTTTTTATTATTATTATTGTTGCACACACGCCACTACTCCGAATTTATTGGAGCTACTGTAAAGTACGTCCGTACTCTGTAATGGTCGAACGACGAATGTTCTATTTTCGTTTGGTCTGAACGCGTCCTTAGAAGTAATGATATTTAAATGTCTCCCTCATAGTACAGCAGTGAAAATCCCCATTGCAGCAGTGATTGATTTAAGTTATCATGTGTTATCAAATATGATATCAGAACTTATTTTATCAGTTCTGATATCATATTAAATTTGATAAATATATATTTCCTAGGGAATCGTAACTGTTTGTTTACTTTTGATTATTTTTACTAGGTTATTCTTTAAGTCAATGAATGCTTGAATCTTAATTAATCCTTCAGTATTGAGTATCTTGAGAATGTTTGCTTTAAGACAAAAATGTATTTTGAAGAGATGATGAAGCTTAAAGTTCAAACCAAACCATGTAACTTGCTATACTATCTCATCAAAGTGATCTATATCACCGCAGAAGAGCATAAGAAACCGATGCATTTTATTCACTTTCCTGGTTTTCATGCGTCATGAAACGTAGCCAGAAAACGTAAGTTCATAAAATGAACTCGTCATAACTCATTGAACGCGGAGCCAACATTTTATGTAGTGAAATCCATGGGAAATGACAAAGCTTTGTGGTGGATGTTTGTGACGACCCTATGCTCCTATTAATGGGGCTAATATGGAACGATGTTGATGATAATAATCCATGTAAAAATCTATTTAATATAATTAAATTTACCAATATTTTGAGTTAACGTTATTAAAACTAAGTATTTTATTTTTATTTTTAAATTAAAATATTTTTTATTTAAAAATTATACTCATGTAAAAGTGGCCAGACCTTAAGATATCCTGAAATATTTTATTTCATATAATACAATATTGTTCTTTACAAAATGATATGTTTGGTAGCTGCGTACGCCGCCGTTCTCAGTTAGTTTCAGGAATTGTTCAGTAGTCTTTGAGTTTTCATGAAACGTGCTTCAGTCGTAGATCGACCACTCGGCCAGTCATACTCCCTTACCCTGTACACTACTTTAATGATAAATAACCGCTACTCGTGCGCCGCAAAATAATAAACACTAGTGTGGAGTAAAAAAAAATGGATTTCACGTAATTGTCAAAGTAAATTACTTTATCATTTGCTTGACACGAGAAAAGTTTCAACAAATGCTTTTAGTGAATTTTACAAACTAACTTTTTCATTTGTTGCCTAGCGTAGATTATAAAGTTTTTAAAGGTATTTACAATCAAAAGCTTATTCATTACTTAGCGTATAAGTTTCATAGTGTGTTTTTATTGTGTACGGTGTTAGGGTCTACGTATTTTATATAAATTATATTGAATGCGCCATTAAATAAAAAAATGTATAAAATGTACGTTTAATTTATTAAATATTTTTTATTTACAATTTGTGAACATTGTGAAATGTAATTCCACAAATAATATATGAATAATGAGCATAAATATAATTGCGAAATAATTATAAAAATCTTTAATTTTTATTATTGTATCATAATATGGATTTTTAATACGGTTAAGGTAATTGAAAGTCAATTTATAATAAGCAAATACGATTATCTATAGTTTAATTATGAATAATAATATTTGTCTTCAAAATTCGTGCTATTTATTCAGGTAAAACTCATTTAAATTCAGTTAAAAAAAAAACTTACATTACTAAAAAAATATAACCTATGTACGAAAATGTTGAAAAATTGTGACTATTTCCTTTTATATGGATTTTTTTTTTTATTTTTATTAGAATATTATTTTATTATTTCAATATTCTAATCTACTTTTATAGATCATTTTACTATATTATAATATTATTAATAATTAAATATATAAATAATAAACTTAGTAAGTAATAATATTAAGCTTGTGAATAAATGAAGACTGATTGAATAATAAAAAATAAAAATATACATACTTTGAATATATACTATAGTGACATCTATCATACGATGATAACAATGACATGAATACTAGTTTCAACGGGAGTTGGTCAACACATTTTGAGCGGTATACCTGGGCATAGTTGGTTTCCAAGGTCCGCGGTTCACATCCCGCTTCTGCCGTTATTTTTGTGTTTGGATTGACGCGTTGAAAAAAGAATTTTATGTATAGTATATGTATATTTAATTATTAATTTCCTTTTATATTTTATGCCGTTCAACACATTTTTATAAAATAAAAACATAGTTTTAGTACAAAGTAAAAATAAGAGCTTACCCAAGAAAATAAAGCTCTCTACCTGAGCATTTATATAAATAATTACATGTTTTTTTTACAGCTAATACCTACTTTCAGGGATTTTAATTATTTTAACTTTTATATAAGCTCGAATTCTAGTAAATTTAATTTATTCAGTTAAATAGTCAGGCATCATGCAAAATTTTCTTCAGTGCTATTACATTAGAAACATATATTTAAATAAGATTAATATTTCATAAGATTTCTAATAAAACAAATAAAAGAACTTTAATTACTACGATCAAAAAAATAATGGTTGGCTTTTTGTTGCTGTTCCAGATAATTAAAAATATTTATCATATAATTAATTCTGAAAGTCGTCTTATAATATGCTTCAAAAGAATATCTATGAAGAAGCTTTTAAATGAAAAACTTTAAACCTGGACAACAACATGAATGCCTGGGCTGAAGCAGATGGAAAGACACTGGCTGTATCAAGTAAGCCATATATAATTAATATCTCTTCTTATATATCTTTCAGGTAAAATTTATTTCAGCCCGATCGAATATACACCTGTCAAATTATGAGACTCAATACAAAACACTTATTTTCAATGCATACTCTTTATATTTAAGACATCTATTATTGTTATGTTAATGTTATTCTAATTTTTATGTAAATAAATACAGGAGAATACCGACAGATGGTGGTGAAGAAATCTCATCTGTGGATTTAATAACGCTTATACCATTTTACATATGGCCATATGCTGCATGTTAAATGTTGATATGGCCAATATTTATGCTCTCCTGCGACATCTCATGAACCCAGTATCTCAGCCAGATCCACTTTCAACTCTTTGCCAATTGTAGTATAGATGTTTTCAGTTTTCGCTCCCGCACCTCGACATTCCTCACAAAGAAGCCATCGCATACACAATATTCTAATAAAACAGATTCAGTGATCAGTATCTGGTAATATATCGATATATAGATCGTCTGTCCCCCTTGAAAGCGTTAGATCGAACCAAAACCTAACCTAATTTCCTCACTTCATTTAAACTAGGGAAGAAATGTTAAGGAACACCTCACTAACACCAAATTTAAATAGTGCATAGAAATGTCTTGCGTTTGGACACCTAGCTGCTTCATTTGCATACTTTCCGGATGCGGTTCTCGTGCATGGGCATGCTGCCCTGGCTGCACACTTCCTCAATTCTTCACATTATGACGCATGCGAGTGACCTTGCGCTCAACATCGTGCCACCCAAAAAACTGATTTATGTTAATTATCAAGCGGTAACATAACATTTTAACATTACAGTACATCGCTTTGAGTAGAATATCGTGTATTTTGATGCATTTTTACTAATTTTCTTAATTCTATTGTGTTTTCCACGAAATGCAGGTAAAGTAATAATTATGTAGTCGGACAATACTATGCATTTATTATCATACGAGAAATGTTTAATATATATGTTATTACGAGTATATTCAAACATATATATAATCTCTTTTTATATACTTGTATTTCAGTATTGCATTGGTATCAAATAAAGTGTGGATACTATGGATCTTGTATTTTCTATATCACTTATACACTAATACAAATTATGCACAGGAGAAAGAAAAATAGCGTGAAAATAATTTAAATTACAGTTTAAAATATATAAAATATACGCTATTCGTTAATTAATTTAAATATAAATGATGCACGGTCACAATAATATACATGTACTTAATTTTTGAGAAAGTTCAAAAAATCTAAATATTTTACCTTCGACTTAATTTAGGCTATACACTTTATAAATCATTATAATAACACGAAAGATTCCCTCCTTTTTAATAAACGAATATAATTTCACATACAAAAGTAAATTGTTTTATTTTTTTTGAAAAGGTAACAATATTGACATTGGTTTTGGTTATGCTGTCTTAAAGCCAGCAGTCGGTTAATTACGGGTATCACAAGCTCGCTTCGTTTACCCTTAACCGGAACCTAGGGTCACTTCCGGTAAAAGCTGATTAACGAAGGAAAGCTCGCACACAAACTAAAAGCTGTTGAAAGCTCATAACTAATAATGGTTCTTACTTTTCCGTTACAATTTTTAATACAGTTATTATTTTTATGGCGTTGATCTTATTTTATACTAAATTCATACAAAAATTAGATAATAATTTCGCGCATACTTTTTCAATCACTGTTCTCATTTAAAATTTTTTTTTTTAAATGAATCGAAGAAAAATAAACTGCATATTTGGGGACCTAGACCTCAATACACCACGTCTAGTTCTTTGCTCTAGCTTAGTCTACTTTCAACTGCCTCATTATTGTCGAGAAACATTGAATATTGCTGGATATATTATACATAAATGTATTGATTTTTAGGTTCCAGTATCTTGTCTCCTACATCAGATGGGCTGAGGAAGCGTCCTGGAGGTCCTGCTGACAGCTATCTGGTCTCCGTGGGATCCAGGACTGCAAGGTAATACTCTTCACTAAGGCTTCAACTCATCATCAACAAGAGTATCCAGCAAAGGAATGGAGATGCTCACAAAATCGTCTTAATGTTATGAGTATGACTGGCTGTTAGAAACTAAATATGGTCCGTCCATCTATTGTTCTTCCTCTACTTCGTAAGCCTATAATATTCAGAGTTATTTATTATGGTTACCTCGGACTTATGGTTACGCTGTGTAACTGAAGAACAGCACAATACGTTAGAGCACACCATTGACATCCTCTCCCAATAATTTTCTCTTAATAGTGAACTCGTATGCATTTTTTCTTTCTGAATCTGTTCCATTTCTGGATCATATAGTTACTATAAATTGCTCTCATTCAGTTTCGTCAGTTACTACTGCACATATCGGTTTACCTGGGAAGTCCAATTCAGATACGACCTGCACGAATTTGCTATAAAATTAATTTTATGCAGTCCTTTGCTTAGCGAGGATTGACTGCAACTGTATTATGCGAAGTATACTTTTAAGTGTTTTTTTTTATCGTTTTTTAACGATATTGGTTTATAAGCTTGATGCTTTCGAGGCCAGGACTAATAAGTCCTAAGGATTGGCTCAACCCGACCAGTTATACACGATTAGAAACAGGCGGTAACCCATGCGAGTTTTGTTCCGCACTCATTTTTGCTTAACTTCGGTGATTTAACGAGAACCGCGCTAACAATATGCGAATGCCCCTGAACTGTGCAAATTTAATTCCATGAAATTATTAAAATTCAATTTTAACACCACACCGTTAATGGAATGTAATTTAGATAGCTCGCTTTCTTGTAAGTTATAACGATTCAACAGACAGTCGAACTGTCAAAAGTTGATTGAAATTCAAGCTTTCATAGTGTTTAATTATTTATTTTGTGTTTTAGATTACGAAGACAATATAAGGAGAAGATTTGCATCGCTTTTCTTCTGCTTTTAGTATTCGCCCTGCTGGTAATTCTGATCATAATATCCTTTTACTGTGAGTAATTTTTCTTAAACTTAATTTTATTTCGTGTTTGTATCGTCAATATTTTTACCCTTTCCCTTTTTTCGCTTTTTATGAGCAAAAAAGCTTACTTCACCCAAAACTGTATCTTTTCCTTTAACAGCCACTGGTGTACATTCCGTAGACCAAGAATTATGAATTTCATTTATCCAGCTCATGTTTATAAATTGATCTACAATCGGTATTGTGGCTTTTGGGTTTAGCCGTTTGTGGTGATTTTTTTTCTTTTTAATATTTCGACTACCATTGCAGGGTTCTTCTTCAGGGTTGATGACTTAGATCTGGCCGTGAAAACCTAAGAAGTTATTTGATTGAAAATCATTTGTATTTCATACATTGTTGGGGCTTGAACCCTCTGGCAAGCGACCTCTGGCAAGATACGCAAGCGTTACAACGTTTAAATCAGCTGTCTCTCAGTTTTAAGAAAATACTCATTTAATGAACAAATATTCTTTTGGAATAACTTTTATAAGGTTTTTCACGAAGCACCTGAAACAACCTCACAAGTACACAGTGGATAGGAAAACGAGTAATCACTCTTACTATATGTATTTTTTTTATTATTAGTTGATATGTTTTGTTTGGTTTCTCACTTCTCTCTATTGTCCTAAGATGCTGTGGAAAAGAAACGAGGTGTGTGTGAGTCTAGAGAATGCGTCAGATCTGCAGCCAATCTACTGCTATCCATGGACCAGGAAGCAGATCCCTGCGAGGACTTCTACAAGGTACGTGTAACAACAATGTCGCTTACATGTATCATGGGTATTTAACTTGTGGATCGAGTATTCACGTTCTCCGTTTCTTGTCACTCAGATTACCTGATAAAAGAAATGGTGAAAAATAAGATGGTAGTTGATTAATATCTAGGAGTGTTTTAAATATGGCGATAAATGTTCACTGAATCATAATGAAAATGTTTTTTTTTTATTATAATATATTTACTTATTTTTACATACATGATAATAACAGCAAAAAAACACTAAGCGTCTCCAAAATAAAATTGTTTTTGAGGTATGTTTTTAGAAAAATAATTTTAAATAATAATTATAAGCTCTACCACATGTTTCTGTTTAATATACTGTTAAAATATGGTTATATCATTTTAATTATGTAAATGAAACAAATATGTTTATTAATATTGACAGCAGCATCATGTAGCCCTTGCTGAATGGAACCGAAATCCTCGATATACAATCTGTCATCTCTTATTTTTGTTCGCATGTCATACATTTATGTCACGCTTTATTGTCATTTTGGACAAGTCCGCTCACGGGTGTGTTAGTTATATACATCGCATTGTATTGTGGCTTTGCCTACGGCTTTGACTAGGTCCGGGCCATAAGCTTGTAAAGTTTATCATAAATATATATCAATGTGCTTCTGAAAAAGTCTGTGTTATCAATCTGCTCCTAATCCTGCCATCACGCGACTGAATAACACCTTTTTTAAATAGAGGAGGATGTTAATATATCATATATATATATGAAATAAATATATACAGTCGATTCCACTTAATTGAGACACATCGGGACTTGGAAATTTTCTCCCAATTAAGCGGCTGTCCCAATTAAGCGAATTTCACATTTTTTTTAATTTCGTTTATTTGGTTTTGGCAACTATGGCCATTATCAACCAGTAATACACACATAAAATTAAACAATGAATATTTTTTTCAATAATTTAATTTTATAAGCTCTTGGAAACTGTAAATTACATATAGGTAACATTTTTTGCCTCCTGGTTAGTCACAGGCACAGGTGACTCATCATCATCGTCGTCATCTTCGTCTAATTTTTCATATTTTAATTTAATACCTTTTACAATTGAATCCTCACAGTCTTCATTATCACCGTAACATGGTAAATTGTTATTTATTCTTGTAAATTCTTCACAGTTAATAATAGGGACTTGCAACATATCCTGATTTTCTTCATTGCTTAAAATTTTATGTCCCAATTAAGCGGAATGTTGTCCCCAATTAAACATATAAATTTACTATTGGTTTCTTGGTTTGGTTTCTGTTCTTTGAGATTTGTCTCAAATAAGCGGCTGTCCCAACTAAGCGGTGTCCCAATTAAGCGGAATCGACTTATTTAATTTCTCAGTTTTATTGTAAATGATATATTAAAACCTAATTTGTCAAATATATTATAAAACCTATACATAGAATATTCAAGTCTAAGCAAGGACTTCTTCGTAGTATCAATCCGGTGGATTGGTTTGCAGCAACAGAATCTTGCATCTCGATCTCGCTTCCTCTCGGTCCTCCGCAACCCTTTTCAGCTCAGAATAAGCAGTACAATTCATGTCCTCAAATACTTGCTGCAAATACTCCCGTCTAGGGCGCCCTCTACAGTTTCAAGCAAGGACTATAGCAGCAGAAAGAGATTTATTACGATAATTTAAAACAACCATATGATCCTTATAAAGAGCGGTTGATAAATCAAAAAGATAATATTTTCATATGAATGTCATTTTACTGCATCTCATAAAAAAACTGTCATAAAATAAATATTTATCAAAAAAAAACAAAAATAAAATCAACACAGTCGAGGGCATAATTTATTTTTACGTAGATGTTGTTTACCTGATCCATATAATGAGATTACCCAGTGGATGGCTCGATATTGAATTTATTGACTGGTGCATAATTTAACCTTCGTGTCGGTCAGAAAAAACAACGTTATGCATTATTGCGAGTACTAAATGAAACTGAAATACGTCCAAGAGCTTAAAACTGTCGACTGTTATACGAAATGTGCAGGTTCGAGTCCCAATGAAGTATAAAAATTTGCTTAAGAATCTCTCAGATGAAACATATTTGGTTGTAGAAACAGTCGATTTTTTGCATTGTTGATTATTACTATTTTTCGTTCGTAAATGTTATTTCTGAATCAGTGGTATTCAAATACATCATACTATTAACTATGTGTTCATCTTATGACGTTATCTATGCATTTAGTATATTGTTACATCTTTAGGAAATTAAAATAATACCGCTTTATTGTTAGCATAGGCCCTCCGAGATAAATCCAATAATCCCTACTCTTTTGTGTGTGCATGAATGGGTGACTCGTTTCAAGCCATTCTTTAAAACCAAATGGTCAAAACCTTCGAAGCGTCAGGTTACTTATCTAATCAATAATGCCGATTAACAAACATCTAGATAAGCCTCCGGGCTCTCGTTCAAGAGGCCAAGAATTATGAATTACATCTATCCAGCTCATGTTTATAAATTTATTGAAAATCGTTATTGTGGCTTTTGGGTTTAGCCGTGTGGGGCTTTTTCTTTTTCTTTTAATATTTCGACCGCCATTACAGAGGTCTTCTTCAGGGTTGATGACTTAGATCTTGCCGTGGAAACCTAAGAAGTTATTTGATTGAAAATCAATTGTATTTTATACATTGTCGAGGCTTGGACCCGTGACCTCTGGCAAGGTACGCAAGCGTTACTACGTTGAAATCAGCAGTCTCTCAGTTTTAATAAAATACAAATTTAATTAACAAATATTTTTTTGCAATAACTTTTATAAGGTTTTTCACGGAGCACCTATAACAACCTCACAAGTACTCAGCGAAGCACCGTTTCAGAGCCACTGCTTTAGGTCATGCCCTCGACATAAGTATAATACCCTTAATGCAAGTAATGCATGGATGCATCGTGGACAAGGTAAAAATCACGCAATGTGAATAGTCGATAGTCCAGGGCTAAAGATATCCGCTATTGACCTAATGGATAAATTTACTCATTGCTTATTCCCCGGCTTTCATGACCCAATGTCACATCTTTTTAAATGTGGACTAAAAAGAGAGTTTTCACATATTGACAATATGTGATGAAAAATAACTTACAAATTAAATTGTATTCGGTGGATTTTTTGTATACTTTGCAATACTCTAATACTACGATTAAGTTACGTATGCATATTTAAAAATCTACTCGCACACAATTAATATGAAAATCTTTAAGTAAAAAGATTGTCGGTTAAATAAATAATACTTGTGAATAAAATTGAGTGACTTAATCTCTATCAAATAAACCTACGGCTTACAACAAGCACCATCTCTAGAACATTGCCTAATGGTATTTATTGTATAATACAATACGTCCTTGTGTTCGAACCCAAAATCGTGGCTCGAACACAAGGAAAATATACACACATAGTAAGGGAAGCCATTGAAATCAAAAGATATCCCATCAACATCAACAGGGATAACGGTTTGATTCTCAAAACAACATGGCTTCATTAATATATATTAATGAAGCCATGCTGTGTGGATATATTAATAACGCTCGTAAACAGATAATCTAACACAAACTCACAACTAAATCATCAATCCTGAAGAAGTCCCCTGTAATGGCGGTCGAAATATTGGTTAAAAGAAATTCGCCACACACGGCTAAGCCCAAAAGTTATTTAATACAACACGTGTTAATTTTTCAATTCAGTTAATAGAAGCTAGTGGCAGTGGGTCGATGCGACTCAATTCCACTACCCAAATACCGAGTTTTTTTAAAACAACTACGACACTACTCGATCGAATATTTAAAAAACATGTATTTAATTTTTTGCGTTTATTTTTCCAGTTTGCCTGCGGTAACTGGGAGACAGAACACCCAAAGCCAGACTCGTTGATTTCCTACAACTGGTTCCTTGACAAGCAAAATCAGGTGGATAGGATGGTGAGGGAGATCTTGCGGAAGAACTCCTCGGAGGATGATCCCGAACCACTGGTGCAGGCTAGGGAAATGTACACGGCATGCACAGACACAGGTACATTGTACAAGTACATACAGCATTATCATTTTTTATCCACTTTAGCTGTGGTCACTAATTACTACTAAACACTGTGAAGTTTCTGGCAGACTTCAATATCGTCACCTTCCCAAAGCTCACCCAAGTATATTCTATTAACATCCTCCTCTCTCTCAGAAGGTATTATTCAGTCGCGTGATGGCATGATTAGGAGCAGATTGATAACACAGACTTTTTCATAAGCACATTGACATTTATTTACGATAAAACATTCCAAAATATCAAAATGATATTATAAACGTTAAATTCATTCCCAGAGACTCTGGATAGCCTTGGACTCCAGCCGATTGTGGCGTATCTCCTAGAAATCGGCCTTCCTCGTCTTCCGCGCTTCCTCAACCTGACCCAGTCCAGCAACACGAGTCAGTTCGAATGGGTCGACTGCATCATGAAGATCAAGAGGATCACCAATATGGATGTGATCTTGGGCTTTGACATCTTTCCAGGACCAAAGAACATGACCTTGAAGAGACTGCTCTTCGGAGAACCCAGCAGGCTAGAAGCGTTGCACAGGTATTTATAGTTTCAATAATTAAATACACGCATACAATTCTACATAAAATTCTACGCATCAACTCATTTAGAAAAAATATCGGCAGACGCGGGATTCGATCCTCGTGCGTTGCACCTTGGCTCCGTCTACACACCGCATTGTCCACACGACCATTCCTTGTTTGGACAGATACGTGAAACTTGATGTATGTATACCATTGTTAACATCATATAGCGATAGATGTCTAGTATATATTCAGAGTATTTAAATTATTATTTTATTATGATTCAATCAGTCAACATTTATTGACAAGCTTTATTATTAGTTACCGACAGTCTATTTATTTTACGCTCGTGGTTCGAATCCCGCGTCTATGGACATATTTTTTTAATGAATTGACGCGTAGAATTTGATGTAAAATTGTATGTGTGTATTTAATTACTGATAATTTTGAAATATTGATCAATTATCTATAAAAATAAAATTAGAATTTTTAAAAAAATCTAAAAAAAAAAATATATAAATAATAATTTATTTTTCCAGTCATTCAGATGTAGAAAAGATTTTGCAAACTTTGAAGCAGCAAAAATCAGACAGAATAATAAAGACAAGAAGATCAGAGGATGATGAACCCATAGACGACGAAGAAGCAGAAGACGAAGAAAGTCCGCGAAAAGAGAAATTGAAACTTCTGTTTCAAGAAGTCATAAAAAAGTTCGTCAAGTTGGCGAAAAATGACACAACCATTGTCTTCAACGATGTTAGCGAAGAGGACACCAAGAAGTGTGTGAACTCGGCTATTGATGAATACGTAGAGTTGGGGAAATTGATTAAAGCGGTAAGGTAACAAATATATCAGCAATTTTAAAGATAAATGTATGCTGAAATATGGGAGTTTAGTTTGGAATCCCAATAAATCTAAATACATACTCATGCTCGAAAAATTCATAAAAAAATTATGTGACGTCTCTATTTTTATATTTACTGTAACCATCCATTAAATTCAATCAATTCCGAACATTACTCAACACTTTTTCTTCTAGGGATGCTTTCTTTCCATTCGTTAGAGTCCCGGAGAAAAATTCTGCTCTCAAACATTCATTCCTTCTTCTTCGCGGTGCAATTCACAACCCTGGGATTCTTGAATGTTTTAACTTCTATGTTCCAGATAAGTACACCCGTGCTCGCAGCCATCCATTGTTTTTAATCCCAGTTGATACTTGTGGAGCTTCGAGCACTCAATTTAATACAACGACAATGGCGCTCCTAAATGGCCTACCAGCACACCTCGATCTTTTTTTTACATCCTTTTCCTCTTTTGTTGATGGTTTTGTTCTCCTAAATCTCTGTGATCTTTGACACGTGTCATGTTTTTCTTCTTTTATGTTATTTTTATTATTTTATTATCTTTTGTATGTATTGTATATTTATGTTTACTCTATGTTTCTTATTATATGTACCTTGGAACTGCGGTTCTGTGACATAAATGATACTTGCTAATATGTTACATTGAGCCACTTATTAGATCCAAATCAGTTATTATTGTCGGATCAACTAATTCAGTTATAATTATTTTATTTATAGATAAAGGAAGACTATTTGAACAGCACAGCGAACGAAACCAAATCCGCGGATGAAGAAGAGGTACTGTTCGACCTGAGTGCTGATGATTTACAGAATCAGACCAACGTCCTCTTGAGAAGTTCTAGTCTTCCTTATGTTCAGATCTGGAAGCCTTACCTTCTGGGTGTGTTCAACGGCTCAGGAGTGAAGTTGGACTTCAACAAGGACCTGGTGCTGCTCAACGACTTTGACCTGGTCTATCTCCATGCCGTGATATGTATCATACAGAGCACTCCACCAATTGTTGTTGAATTGTACATTTGGATAAAGGTAGTGATTTTATCTATAAAACAAGACTTAAATAATGACACTTTATTGAGGTTGTAAAACATATCTCTAAGCTTATCACGTGATTTAGCCATTAATGTACCCATCTAACTTTATACGAGGTATGTTGGGATACAATGAGTTGAGAACTAGATGAGATGTGTGCTTGAGTATGCATTTCTTTCGGATAGTGCGCGGCGTGTTCAGAAATCCTTATATATTGTTAGTAATCGGTTTGTTTGTCCCTGACAAGGAGGCACAGATTGTTTGTTCTTCCAAGAGGTAATACTAACCTGCCAGAGACTATGCCTCTTGGGAGAGTGATCAGACTGTTTAACCATATCGCCTCGAATATTGATATATTCCACTTGAGAGAAGCCCAGTTTCGACATGAGCTCCACGAATTTATTTATCAAAGTAATTTCGTGGAGTCTTCTGTTAAGCAAGCTTCAGAACTTTTTAATAATTATTGTTAGTAATAGTAAATACCTAATTGTTTCTCTTGTATTATATTTTATTTCAGGATCGTATTAAATATATTTATAATGTTTCTGAAAGAAATAAATAAAACTTAATTGAATTAAATTTAGGAGGTTGGAAATGTACTCTCCTTTTATATTTATTGCAGAATTTGTCCAAAATAGCTGCTTGTATATATTTTCTTGTATTCTAGGGAGTTTGTAAAGAGTTTGGTCAATATGACATATCCTTGGCTGACACTTTTATTTCAGGTTGTGGAAAGTCTTCTTCCCCAGACGACCACTGAGATCCGAAAGCTTCACGACACCTACTCCAGCAGTGGAACTTCTGTTGCCCTGGGAAGTGGTTCCTCTCGTTCCATGAGATGCGCCATAAGCATCGGTTCCTCCATGGGCATGGCAGTGGGGTACGCCGTGGCCAAACCGGTCTTCCTGAAAACTACCCAGCCTAGAGTAAGTCATCAACCATCACATCAATCCACAAAGCACAGATGCTATCCCCAAACACGCACAACAGAAAACTTCTACGTACTAGTTTTTTATTGGTACACTTTTAAATATAGAAAGTAAACTTTTACATCTAATCAGTAATCAAATACACTTATACAATTCTACATCAAATTCTACGCATCAATTCATTCAGTAAATATATCGGCAGACGCGGGATTCGAACATCAAGCATTGCACCTTTGCTCCATCCTATACACCGCGAGTCCACATGACCATTCGAAGTATTTACACCATTGTTAACATCACAAAACGATAGATGTCTCTTAAGTATATATTCAGAGTATTTATGTTATTATTTTATTTATTTATTTATTTATACGCTCGAGGGTCGAATCCCGCGTCTGCCGATATTTTTTCTGAATGAATTGATGCGTAGAATTTGATTTAGATTTCTTTGCGTGTATTTAAATACTAATTATATTGAAAGATAGATCAATTATCGATAAAATAAAATTAGAATTTTGATAAATATTCTAATAAAAATTAAATTCTTTTTGAACCTGTAAAAATGAATTAGAGAAGATGTATTGACAGAACGCCAGTGCAAGGTCTGCTTTTCAAATTGTTTTGATGTTGAAGATGCCCCGCGTTCTAGAAAGCTCATGAAAACATACCTTAACTGGTGAATAAAATAATCGTGAGAGTGTTGAAAGATTAAAATCATCGAATTGGACAAGATTCAACATCATGTAAAACGGCTAGGTAATAAAATATAGTTTTTTTTATTAAAAAATACTGTTCATAACGTTATTTTAAACATAACTATTTGTATTAAGCCTCCAAAGTAATTGTTACAATCAACGCTCATCTTAGAAGGAATCTGTCAATTCGTACAGTCAGGGATCAAAGTCCAAAACAAGAAGTATCGAGGAATTTGCGGTGTACGAAATTCTATATAACGGGTCCGCCATCTAACAATTTTTTTTAACTAGTGTTTATTTCGTGAATGGTAACATTTAGCTCATGTCTGATTCGACAGGATTTTAGTTTTATCCTTCCGCTAAACGAATATGGTTGTGTATACGCTTGAACAACGCTGGAAAATATTGCGACATTACTTTGAAAATCATACTATTGCCCGCCATCTAACGCTTTTTTTTTCAACTAGTGCTTATTTCGTAAATGGTAACACGTAACTCATGTTTAATTTGACATAATTAGTTTTATTTTTCCGCTAAACGAATATGGTTGTGTATACGCTTGAACAATGCTGGGAAATATTGCGACATTACTTTGAAAATCAGGCCATTTTTCTTCGAAAATGAGCAAGGAGTGGCCGTTACAGTTAATGGCGATCGTTATCGGGCCATTTTTGTTCACAAAAATTGAAGAAGAGGATATTGGCAACATTTGGTTTCAACAGGACGGCGCTACGTGCCACACAGCCGAAGCTACACTCGATGTTTTGCGCCACATTTTCAAAAAAAAAAAGTTATTTGGCGGACCCTTTATAAGTAATATTAATAAGGAATGCTTACGTATTGATACGGGAGATCAAGGTCCAAAAACCGTATCGAGCAATGTACAGTGTATGACATTCAAATGTAGTAATATTATTTGTAACTGCCTACTCATGTTGTAAATTAGGGTATAAAAAGCGGACTCGTATTAAATAAATTAGTATCAACTCATCTGAGGTCTTAGTTCTTATCCTCAGTGCCAGATACTTGGTATTCCGGCATCACCATTTAGCTGATGCTGTAATTTCAGGACCGCGACCTCGGTTCCGGAACAATTACTTTCCCAAAAGACATAATATTTGAAATCAATCTCGAATGAAACCCTTGATAAATATCAAAACAATTTTGGTGCAGGTGGAAAAGATGTTGAACAACATCAAAATGGGGTTCCAAGATCTGGTTGTCCACAACAACTGGATGGACCGTCCCACCAAGGCGGCCAGCATAGAGAAGGTGCAGAAGATGAGGAGTCTCATCGGGTTCCCGGAGTGGCTGCTGGAACCTGGGGAACTCGAGGAGTACTATCTTGGGGTCACTGCTGACCCCAAGCAGCACATGCGCAATCAGGTGAGTTATCAAGATACTGACTGGAATGACGTTGCACCGTGTTTATATTGGTGTCAGTATACACTCGTTCTTCAATATATACGCGTTGTTTTAAGCAATACTAATCTGTTGACTTCCGTTTCCAGATTGGTCTGTTGCAATTGTCGTTGAGCAACAGACTCCGTTTCTTCCGTCATCCCTATACGTTCTCCTGGGAGACCAGACCCACGGAAGTCAATGCTTACCACACCTTCTTCGCAAACGCCATAAGTAACCACCACACTTGACAAATCTTTAATTTTTCGTTGGATCCCTTAGAATTATTTGACCCTTTCAGACAGAAAATTATGCATTAAATAAGGCTGCCGGTAAATTTATTTTTTTAATTAAATAACATAGAAAATATTCGGGTGCCACAATATCAAACCTGGCCGTAAAAACCATAGTTATTTGATAATAAGTTAGTATGCAAAATTTTATGGAAAACAAAAATACTTCAGAATATTATTACTGTGTCAATGAGGTGAATGAATATTTAGGATTACTCCACAAATTTACTTAATTGCAGCATGTCTCGGCTTTGTCGAAATGCCATTTTCAAGTCACAATATTCTCGTGTAATCGAATTATGCTATGTTATTCCACCAAGAGCTACCCAAAAATCTAAAATAAAAGTAATTTATCGAGTTTGTGTTTTTAAGTTAATTCTGATGTATAAATGTGTACTTGTATCTATTAAACCATAATGAGCAATTCATTATGAAATCATTAAATGCATTATACTAATCTTTTTTTTTTTCTATTTAAATGCAGCTATTCCATTGGTCATGTTGCAGTATCCATTTTATGATCTTGGATTAGAGTAAGTATCTGCAGCTAACCATTAATCTTTACGATCCTCTCGAACCAGCAACAAATCACCAAGCAAGGCAACTCGAGACACGCTTGTAGTGTACTAACATCAACAACAAATAGTCTGGGGTCAGTTTGTTGAAAGCTTTCAGCCACTTTCAAAATGTTTGCTATTTTTGAGCGTCCTTTGTGATGTGTCCCATTCGGGCATCAATACGGGATGGGAAAGAATTGTTTAAAGCCTGTATTAAAAACCGTAAATAAAAACATTAAAAACGTGATTAGTCTCACTTTACGAACAACCAAATAAAACATTCAATAGGTATTTTGTGTCTAAGGATTCCAGTTCATTTTTTAACGTTTTTTCATAGTTTAAATGAAATCATTTTCACCCTTAGCGAGTATTTTTTCGTTCCGCATTTGATTGATTGTTTCATAAATATTTTATAGGGCACTGAACTACGGCTCAATTGGAACTGTTCTTGGACACGAACTGACACACGGATTTGATGATTTCGGTGAATAACATTTTTCTACAATAATATTTATTTATTTATAATTTTAGACTAAATAATATTTTTCAGCCGGCGGTCATAGCTCAATGGTCAAAGCGTTTGTTTTGTAAGCCAAAGGTCGTGGTTTCGACCCCTGACGGAGATTAAAAATATATATATTTTTTAATCGATTTATGAGCTCAAAAGTTCGGTTGGCGTGAATTCATTCATCACCCGTAAAATTCCAGTCATAGCCTAATTATTAAAATTGGTGGTAGACGAAAGTCGTCCCGTGAAGAACACTCATTCATAGTAAATTCCTGTAATAATAAGGATGATGCGTGAATCTCGGGCTGTAGTCTATGACGTTGGCAGATCAACACTCCACATGCAGCGTTAAGCCATATGCACCATGGTAAGAGTCATAGAATTCCACAGATGAGCCTTCAGAATTACTTAAGTGTGATATTTAAAAATCATTAAAGATATGTACCGATATTGAGAATTGCTCATTGAGTTATTCGTTACGTTGAGAATTGAAATGAACATGACTGTAAGAATTCGTGATCCTATTCCAAGCGACTGTTGTTTATTTTTCTCCCATTTATTGATCAGAGAATTTTCATATAATAATATGCTTAACCTCCTTTCCTTTCAGTAAATATATTGTTAAGATGTTATGTTAACGTTAGTGTGCCATTTATTCCTTATTGAATTATTCAGGTCCCTTGAGGATTGAAAAAACTTGGTCTTTTACGAATAAATATATTGATTAATTAATTGACATTTTTCACTAGATTTTTTTCCTTTCTAGGAAGAAGATTCGATAAGACAGGATCAATGGTTCAATGGTGGAGCAACACAACAATCAATTCCTTTGTCTCAAAAACCAAATGCTTGGTCAAACAATACTCTGACTTTTATCTCGATGAAGTAGGCAAATACGTGAGTGACCATCTTACACATTTCAGAATATGTATACTAAATATTTTTAAGCAATTGTACATATTTCTAAAGAAATCCATTTCCAGGTCTATTTTCAAAAATGAGCTTACTCTTAAACCTTTCGTTGCGGCATGGTGGAATACAAATTATACTGTCAATACGGCGTGAATTTTTCAAACATTTTTTTTGCTTACAACTAGTATTTGAAGCATAAGTGTACTTATCTGACATATTTTCATATTTCACTTTGGGTCTTCTATCCTTTAGCTATCAGATGATGCATAAAAAACTAATATATTTAACAAATGTTCATTATGTAACTCCATACATGGGGTGCCATTGACAAATGTGGTTTACATAAAAATCGCTCCTGTGACGAAACCTAACGATATTTATTTACATACTTTAAAGATTCCTGTAAAGAATACATGTAGATTGATAAAGGGAATGACTGCACTTTCAATTTCCTACCGTAGATGTCACAATGAGTACTGAAAGTAGCAAACAATATATATCACGTCAACCGATGGCAAAGGTCGTGGAATATTTGACAGCATATGCCGAGAACCGATGCGAAAGGGTTAAACAACAGTCGACAATATAGATAATGTAAATACACGTATTGATAATTGCATTAGTTCACAGATATTTAAAGAATTAATGTATGTGTGTGTCAAAAGTGATTCTATTAAAAAAACTGACAGAACTGAGTAGCAGTATTTTATAATGACAATATGTTCTAGACATAGAATGGATATGCAAAGAAAAAACATCTTAGTAGGTCTGATCACAACCCGTAAAATGTCTTCACGTTTGATTTCATGATACGTTTCATGTATGGCACTTTGTTTTGCTCGGTAGGTGAATGGAAACCTAACTCTCGGTGAGAACATCGCTGACAATGGTGGCGTCAGATCAGCACTAAGAGGTTACTGGAAGGAGAAGGCTTCTGACAGGGCGCTACCTGGCCTGCCTGGCCTCTCTGGAGATCAGCTGTTCTTCCTGTCGTATGGAAATGTGAGTAAACCAGGAAGACCGCACTAAAAAATATAAGTTTTGACATCAGCATTATGTAGCCCTTGCTGGCTGATACCGAAAACCTCGAGATACAATCTTTCGTCTCTTATTTCTGATCGCTTGTCATACATTTATGTTTCACCAATATTGGCATTTTTGGACAAGTCCGCTCACGGGTGTTAGTTATATACACCGTGGCGCGTGCGAGAGCCCATCCCGAGCGCGGAGCCAGTGGTTACCGTCCGTTGGTGAAACCGCATTGTTAAGTCCCGATCGGTCGCGGCGAAAGTAACGCCATATTACGATCGATCAGGAAACCAAGTTTTAACGTAAATTTATGTCAATGTGTTTCTGAAAAAAATCTGTGTTATCAATCTGCTCCTAATCCTGCCATCACGCGACGGAATAACACCTTTTTGAAAGAGAGGAGGTTGTTTATTTCCAAATTTCAATTGTATATTATTTTCTAACCAATATTATTATTAACAGTCATCTCGATAGATACCAACATAATTACATAATTTATTAAACCCTAAAAGTTTTGCCCTAAAGTAAAAGCAATACTTCTCGAAAACGGTTCGTCCAGCATGCAAGAGGGCATGGGTTTCATCTCCGACGAAATTAAAATAAAAAATATTTTTCTATCAATTTATAAGCTTAGCATTATTTGGGTTACAACGCTGTACAAAGGTGATCCGTAAAATAAGTTTCCCATTGCGATACACTCCTGAAAAGCGCTGTTATGGTGGATCTTGCAATTCTGCAGTGTACATTGGTTCCCCTACTCCAAATCCCTTCCCTAGCGAGCTGCCTGCGGAGCTCAGTCTTGGCTTGGCAACCGTACGTGATGGATCTACTATAACAGAGCTTTTCAGGACTGTAGCGCCATTGGAAACTTATTTTACGGATCACTCTCGTATATGAATTAATAATCCAGACTTTGGGAGCATCGTATCATTCGTTCTCATTTCAAATGCTGATTATCAATCATTCAAATGTACCATGGATACTGCGCATTTTCTTTGAAAGTCCCCGAGCTCTCTCCTTGGAATATGCCGGGAATCGTGTATGTACCTAGGTGGAGTTTCATGTATAAAGTTTTTTCTTAAATTAAAGCGTCTATCGATGAAGTTGAATAGATTTATTTTTATTTTTTATGTAAACACATACAGGAGAAAACCGACAGATGGTGATAGTAATTCTGAAGTCTCATCTGTGGAATTCTATGACATTTACCATGGTGCATATGGCTAAGCGCTGCATGTGGAGTGTTGATCCGATAAGGTCATAAACTACAGTCCGAAATTCACGCATCATCCCTATTATTACAGGAATTTACTACGAATGGGCTGTTTCACGGGACGACTTTCGTCTACCACCAATTTTAATTCATAGGCTATGACTGGCATTTTACGGGTGAGGGATCAAATTCACACCAAACGGGGTATTTTAAAGCTCAGAAATTGGCGGGGATTGAACCCATGACCTTTGGCTTGCAAATCAAACGCTTTGACCATTGAGCTATACCCGCCGGCTAAATAAACTGCATGCACATAATTATTATACATAATTAGTAATGTGGAAATATTTACCAAAAAATCATATTTCAAAAAAAAATCTTCTCCTGGCTTTCATATTATGTCGAAAATTAACTCCTTGAATTGAGATTTACTAACGTAGAATAGGTCTTCACACGGATTATCTTTCCACATACTCATATAACGTTTAAGCATCCACAAAAACTAAAAGCACCATTGATTCGACATTTGAAATTTCTCTCTCTTAGTCTATCGGTAACAAGTTCTTGTTAACAAGATTTCATAAAATACATTTTTAGAAAATTCAAAATAAGTTTGTTTTTTTAGCTTTGGTGTGGTGTCCACACTGCCGAATCCCTCATGTATGACCTAGAAGACGAGCATTCACCCAACCACATTAGGTTGAAAGCAGTGCTTCAGAACACTCCAGAATTTGCCAGAGCCTTCGGTTGTCGCTCCAACTCTTCCATGAACCCTTCTCGACCACGCTGCGTTATCTTCTGACCACAAGACATGAAGAAGAGTAGAAGAAGTATTGAAACCAGGAGCTTAAAAACAACTTTTTTACAGTAATTAGACATAAAATGTGTGATAAAATAATTCTCCAATTAATTATTTAGTGAAAATGTGTGATATTGTCTATAAAAATTAAATTATATTAAAAATAAAATAATATGCTATTTAATAAGTAACGAAAATAATGAGTAATTAAATGCACAATTGTCATTAAATTTCAAACATTATTTCATAAATCAATTATATATAGATTTTATTAAGATTACATAAATTATTTAGATATACATACACACTATTATTTCTTATTAATAATAAATATTTAAATATCTGGGACCAAAAACATTATTTATTTTGATTGTTGAATACTCTTGAATTGCCTTTTGTATCAATAATTGTAATCCAAACAGAAAAAATATTTATTCATTAAAGTATCAAATTATACAATGAATACGATTCATAATTGTGTTTTATTAACTTTTTAATTACTATTTTTTATACTATAACTTACTTCATATGTCTAACCTGCAACTATATCATATTAAAAAAAACTATAAAACCCCTTGCCGGGTGACAAAGTCCAGTGGTTAAAGCGTTTTGCTTGTCACTCGGACGCGGTCGGTTCGCATCCCGACCAAGCTAGATTTTCTTAAATCTATTTACTTAAATCTAAGCTCTTTACATGCCCTCGGTAGGGTCAAGCCACCCCTTACGGACGAAACAAAATTGTCCAGGCCTCGCGAGCGTCAAAAGCCCTGATCATTGAATATTTAAATATTTTTATGATACTACAGCCTAGTCTATGTAGGTTCGCAGGCTCTTGCCCTGAAGGCTTCTGAGTACTATATATGTTCCCGTGTAGACCTTCGGAGATACAGATGTTCTTCTGGGACAAGGCATGGACATTCTGAGCTTACAGAACTATGAAATGGAAATTTACGGTCAGTATTATTATTAAGTAGAATGAAAAATGTCTGGTTTGGTTTTATCATTTTTATTGTTCGACACTATTTGTTTTCGTAAGTATATTAAAATTGTAAAATTATAATAACATAGATACTTAGCCTATACTTATAATACACGTGATGTCTTATAATATATAATCAATACTTAATGATTAAGGATTATTTGTTATATTTACAAAGGAATATTATTTTTATACTATATATTTGTAATGACAAAATAATAAATAACAAAAATAATGCCTTACTCAACATATTATGATTATAATGAATTAAGATTAAATAATAAAGATAATGTCCTAAGCTTTGAATGTAGTAATAACTTGAAATTCAAGGATAGTGGCAGAAGGTGGCAGAAATGTGTGGCAGATATTTTAGTACATAATTTGCTTGACCGGAATATGGTAGAAGACAGGTACGAAAGTAAAAAAAATAAAAATAATAAAAATTAAACTTGAATACTGTTTTGTGTAATGGTGAAAATTTGTGACAGCAATATGCTTCAATAAGGGGACCTGACATGGTTATGATGTTAATGATGATATGAAATGAAACTATCCTAAGTCAGGACGGCCAGGAACAGTTCCAGGCAATGGTAAATCTCTAAAATTTGGAGGTCCTGTTAATTGTGGTATTCCTGCAAGGTTAGTAAAGTCAACAGTACCTCTGTCGGTCAGTGGCGCATCATTTCCTGTGCTTGTAAATCCTCCATCAATTCCAGTTACACCAAAGTTGTCATTGTTATCCACTGGAAGAGCAAGCTGGGTTACAAGAGGAGCATTATTTCCATCTAAAATTGATGCAGGGCTGCCAGAAAGATTATCTAATCCTTCCGCTCCTGATCCTCTCGGAAGACCATCGTCAAGAATAGGTGCAGGGCCAGTTGCGATAGGTAAGCCACCACCAAGAAGAGATAAATTGATGCCTCCAAGCGGAACGTTATTACCGAAGATTGGAAGATTATTATTTAAAATTGGCAAATTGTTCCCCAAAATAGGCAAATTGTTCCCCAAAATAGGCAAATTGTTTCCTAAAATTGGAAAATTATTTCCTTGAATAGGCAAATTGTTCCTTAAAACAGGAAAATTATTTCCTAGAATCGGCAAATTGTTTCCCAATATGGGAAAGCTACTGCCTAAAATCGGTATGTGGTTTCCCAAAATCGGAAGATTACTGTTGACAATCGGCAAAGTATTAAGCAATGGTAAATTGAATCCAATGTTCCCAGTCAAAATCGGTAATGTACTGTGACTAGTTTGCTGTTGGATGAAAACAGGCACCTTTTTTTCCACTATGATTTTGTGTGGAACGTGAACTTTCTTCTCTATGTAGATAGGCTTGTACACCTTGTAGGGCTTTTCAACTGTTACCGTGTGAGGGACGTGAACCGGTACTTTGACTGGATATGGAATTTTCTTCTCCACCACTACTGGATACGGCACTTTTACTTCGTACGGTACATGTTTTGCTACAGGGTAAGGAACAGGATAAGGGACCTTCTCTTGTTTTGTAACTGTAATGGTCTTCGCTACGACTTCCGGTTCTGGCTGCCATCCCGGATCTTGTTTCCACGCTTCTTCTTGTTGCCATCCTCCTTCTTTTTGTTGTTGCCAGGCACCTTCTTGTTGCCAACCCGTCTCTTGTTGCCATCCTCCTTCATTTTGTTGTTGCCAGGCACCTTCTTGTTGCCAACCCGTCTGTTGTTGCCATCCTTCTGCTGGAACTGAAATGTCTTCGCTTATTCCCAGCGATCTCTTATCAATCTTGTTCTTCGTTTCTGCAACTTTAGATTCCACCGGATTCAAATGAGTCGTGATCTTGTCATTTGTAGGAACCGCACTTGTCGAAATAGCAATGACAGATATCTATAAAAAATAAATTAAAATCAGTAATTTGCAAGTGTTTTTTTTTTAGTTAAATACTCTTTTAGAAAATATCAGTAAACATTAACGGATTACATAATTAGTACGTTCTGAGACTCTTCCCATTTTAAAATGACGGTCTTGTTCTGACTGTTATGGGAAATGTTATTTGTGAATTAGAATTCACAACGACAAGCATTGTAGATGATAATTGTCATCGCTTGTTAATTAGCCAACATCACAAAATTTAAGGCTATTATATATTAGTGATACAATTTAGAGAATGATTTCATTTCATTTTTGTTTAAAGCCTCATCAGGGATAGAACCAGCGATCTTTCGATTAATTAATTGACTTGAGAAGATTATTTTCCTGTATGAACATAAAAAATATATATGTTTACGTATTGGGTGAACATTTTACAACACGATATTTGAGTACAGTGGAACCTGTCATAACGAGCGCCTCTCATAACGAGTAATTCGCATAACGAGCAAAAAACATGTGAAAAAATTGCTTTTTTCTCTCGTTAACGAGCGACATTTCGCATAACGAATGCCGCAGAAAGGGGAAGTCACATAACGTATGATGCACTTGTGAGCCGGGACTACCGCGTCGTTGCGTCAGTCTGTGATTAGCACTCTTACCGTTAACACGTTAGTGTCGCGTGTTATCACACATTTTTTTAAACTTATGTTCAGACATTATTTGTATAATTTTTTTTGGAGAGTTTGGAGGAAGATTAGTAGAGAAACAATCTTCTGATGCAATAAGAGAAATGCTGAAAGCATTGAAAACTCTTTCATCGTACATTGAGAAGCATCATCCTAATAAGGAGGTGGCAATGCGTGCCACAAACTTATTCAATGATAACGCTGTGTCACATTTTCACCAAATTTTAAAGGAGTCAGCTAAAACGAATGTCTCTTTACAGATTTTTAGTAAAAAATAATTAATTATTTGTCATAAATTTATGAATAATAAGCTAGTTTCTATTTTTAAAAATATTTCCATCCAGGTTGTTACGATGTTTAACAATATCTATAAGCATATAATATTATTTGAATAAACGTTAAAGAACATATATTTCGCATGGAACGCATCATAGTGTTTTACATTGATTTATATGGGAAAATTAGTTTCGCTTAACGATTGTATCATATAACGACCAAAATTCTTGAACTAATTATGCTCGTTATGAGAGGTTCCACTGTATTTATACTTGTTGCTAAAAATTACCAAAAACGGAGTGTTCGGCAGCGAGAAATGAAATAAAATTTAATAGTCTTCGATATGGTGTAAGGATTCCAATTAAAGCAACTAATCCTTATAAAACAACGCGATTTCGCTATTTCAAGCGTTTTTTTTTTGTAATTGCATGAGTGCGACAGATAAGCTACAGTTCGTAGAGTAGTTCGTGATGCAACTGTACTCCTTGCGTCTCTAATGGTCAAATCATCAGAAGCTGACCAACTGGTTGTTAGCCAATAGATGCAAGCAGGTTAACTTCACGAGAAAAAAACATAACTGGTTGAGCAGGACTGAAGTTTTTTACAAGACTCGATGGTATTCCATACAAATAAAGATGACATTCAAGTACATCTCTGACTCATCAATTATTGTGTAAGATCAGTAGTTTTCAATTGGTGGCTGTTTTAAAAGATCCTGGGGGAAGGGAAATGTATATATTTTTACATTTCTCATTACTTAGTCTTTTATATATATTCTGAAAATGACTCACGGAATAATGAAATAAAGTAATACATCAGATATAAAATAAAAGATTCTTTAGAATTTATTCCACATATATTTATTTTTTTTGACTACATGTTTCAGCCAGGTTGGATGGCCATTTTCAAGTTTCAGCCAGGCCATCCGACCTGGCTGAAACATGTTGTCAAAAAAAATATATATATATGTGGAATAAATTGTAAAGAATCTTTTATTTTATATCTGATATAATGGAATTCCACCAAGAAATATCGATCGAAAAAATCGAAATAATTAAAGTAATCCCGTGACAGGTTTTTCAGAGCTTAATCCTAAAATACAAATAACTTGGTATAAAATGGTAGATATTTCAGTGTAAGGTTAAGTCTAAATTTAATGTTTTAATACTTCTCAAGATATAAAACACAATAAAAATTGGAATCAGCTTATATTTAATACCATAATGTTGAAAATTTACTTTATAGTTTTTTTTTTCTAAATCAATGTTTATTTTTAAAACTGGCAAAAGAAACGCAAATACAACTGGCGACTAGTTATTATTTCACGTATCTATGGTTTAAAGTAGAAAATACATTTGAAAAACAGTTTTCCAATTTAGAAGTATTATTTATTGTTTTTCCTCTACTGTGTTCAAACCTGAATAAGTGTGTAAATTTGGCAAAATAATTCGGGATGTTTCAACTATCAAAACTGCAATATAAGATACTCCTATTTTGAAGTAATAAACGTTAAGAACCGCTGTGCTTAATGATTTAAAATTAAATAATTATGTTGTACATATTTCATTAAACTCTTTACCGTATAATATTGACTAACTGCATGTAGCAATTAACACTTTTTTAAAAGTGACACAGTTTAAAAAGTAGAACCAACTTATGGTTGAAGATAAAAGTTATTTTTTGCCATGATCTAGCCGTTAAATTGAATCATATCACCACCAAAAACCACTGCTAAGGACCAGAGTCATCCAGCCTTTCTTCACTCAGTTTAGCATCTTGAAGATAAAACGAATAGATCTTAATATGACATTATATCTTTATTTTCTAATTGAACTTCAAACTTAAATACATTAGAAGACTTAAAAAAATAAGTCGCTTATCATTTTTTGTTTTAAGCAATTAAATATACACATTCTATAATGCAACAAATTATTTTTATACGCATCAATTCGTTCAGAAAAAATATCGAGGCGGGACGCGAACCAGCGAACCATTTGTTCAAGTTTAGTACCCTTGACCACACGACCATCGACTGCCCGAATCGATGCGTCGAAAATCTTGCATTTATTATTTTGTATTTTAAGTAAACCTGCTGTTGACAATGACCACTAATTTCTTATCTCCTTCCATCCGATCACTTGCTCGAGCTATTTATGACCACGAATTACCGTCTCAAAGTTCAGTTACCAATATTTTGATATCAATGTATCCCAAGAATTGAGTAGAAGGCACTGCAGTATCCAGGGCATACTCGGACGTTTCAGTATTTTTAAAAGAAATCGAGTGTTGAGTCCAAGAATTCCGTACCTTGAGGGATGGCTTAATCTAAAAATTCATAACAATAGCTCACCAAAAAAAACGTGTAGCACGCCATTATCTCTTTCAAATCCACAAAAAATGCACAAGTTTGTTCACTGCTAGTGTGATGGAGGTGTTTGAGTGAGATTCGATACAATTATGAATATTACGCACTACTGTGCTGAGCTTTTATATCATGGAACTGCATTTCTGGGGTAAATCGAGGGCAGTATGACGCCCCCTTTGCCAGTTATATAATCAAATGATCCGCTTGCCGTATGTCTGGCTCTCGTTACGGTGGTTACGTGACAATATCGACCTTATTGAAACTATATCAGGGCTTTCACCGTCAAGTAGAAGATATTATTAAAACTGTAGTCAAACTAGATCGTTGGCAGTACCATCATCAAGCAACTTAATTATTGTATCGAATTTTATTACTGTATAGTCGGTATATTATGGGCAACTACGCTGTGTATTCTGACACTGTATTTCTGACACATGGCATAATGAATTCGGTCTGACAGACAGATTTCAGAAAATTGATTGCACTTATTTATGCATTAGTCATTTAAAGTATTTTAGCATTTATATTAATATCTCCTTTACATATGGAAAAACGACTTCACGTCACCGGGATAGTTATCAGGACACGTGATGGGTAGATGAGAAGCAGATGAGCAACACACCGTTTTTTTCAGAAGCACATATATTTTTACGATAAATTTCGGCCCGGGAGGAGTTACATGCTTCAGGCACCGGGCCGACCACAACCCGACACTCGTCGTGGTCGGAGGACAACTAAGCTGGGCACTGGGCGCCCGTGGTCGGTGACACCCAGCGCCGCAAGTGGCGATCAATAAAACTATACTAATCAAAACATTTCATGAAAAACCTTAATCATAGACGTGCTTTTATTTTTTTTTATATTTTATCATAAATATCGCATTTTTTTTACTTTTTTTGTACGCCCTAGCCGGAAAATTCGCTCGAACTAAAGCAGACTAGATTTTAGTTGTCAGTGGGTGATGCTGAGAGTTGCCATTCCAGTTACAGGCAAATTGACACATTATAACAACATTATATATATAACCGCCAACAAGTCATTGCAAATTCCAAGCCAATGGCTGAGCATTCCGAAGCACAAAAAAAAAGGTTCTAATAATCAATAGATTGATGATTTTAAATTCCGATTAAATTCAGATTTCTGCACATCATTGCCTATCTCATCGGCGTATTTAGTATTATATAAAGAAAGTGCTAAAGGGAAAACCGAAACAGACTGCAATCAATGTAGTTAGATTATAACCCGGCATTCACGCTTCGTCCGTGTTAACTCAGACTCGCTGAGAATGGGTAGAGTTCATGGGTTCTACAACCAATTTTGATTAATAATTTTGCACCAAAATTAGCAATAATTATTTGAGAATATATATTTTTTGTGATATGAAATGATCAATGAATTTATTAGCTTCTTCTTCGTAGTATCAATCCGGTGGATTGGTTTGCAGCAACAAAATCTTGCATCTCGATCTCCACTCTTCTCGAAACTCTGCAGTCCTCTTCAGCTCAGCATAAGATTTACAACTCATGTCCTCGAATACTTGCTGCAAATACTCCCGTCTAGGGCGCCCTCTTAAGTTTCTACCCTCAACCATCCCCTCCACAATGTCGTGAAGAAGACCATCGTGGCGCATGATGTAACCGATCCATTGGGCTCGCCTCTCAGAGATGGTTCTTACTAGGTGCCTATCCTCCTTGATTATGCTGAGAACCTCGTTCTTCGTGACGTGATCTCTCCAGGAAATTCCGAGAATTCTTCTGTACAACCACATCTCAAAGGTCTCGAGTCTTTTTTTATCACTTTCAGATAATCACCAAGAATTTTCGATTTTTTTTTAAACGCTAGCCTTGCTGTATGCGTCTGTTGACTTCTCTTTTTGTTCTGCACATCCCAGGTGATCGTACTTCCAAGATATACAAACTCTTTTGCATCTTTAAGGGTTACTCCTAGCATTGATATATTAATGTTCTGCTACTCATTGCAGCTTATTCTCTATTATTAGCTACATTATATATATTTTTAAATAAGTTAAATACTTTCAGGTATTGTGAGACTGATCCTTTAACGGTAAATTTACCTGTCAAAGCATATAATCTAATTTTTTCAAATTCGAAATTGTCAAGTAAACACTACCAATTTCGAATGCAAGGATGTAGCCTTACGGAGATCCTTCATTACCTTCTATCGGTATTACATTCAAGATGTTTTTCTTTACATGAGGATGTATGGATATTATCCGTGGCTGTACCCATCTAACTTTATACGAGGTATGTTAGAATACAATGAGTTGAGATCTAGAAAAGATGTGTGCTTGAGTATGCATTTCTTTCGGCTAGTGCGCGGCGTGTTCAGAAATCCTGATATTTTGTTGGAAATCGGTTTGTTTTTCCCTGACAATAATTTAAGGATAAGGAGGCACAGATTGTTTGTTCTTCCTAGAAATAATACTAACCTGCCAGAGACTATACCTCTTGGGAGAGTGATCAGACTGTTCAACCATATCGCCTCGAATATTGATATATTCCACTTGAGAGAAGCCCAGTTTCGACATGAATTCTGTTTAGCGAGCTTCGGTTATTTTTAATAACAAGTAAATACCTAATTTTTTCTCTTGTATTATCTTATTTCAGTATCATATTAAATATATTTCTAATGTTTCTGGCAGAAAGTCATTAAAATTAAATGTTTATTTAAAAAAAAAAAAAATAACCTTACTAGTAATTTCCTTATATGGATAAGGAAACTTTATTTGCTTTACTACAATTATTACACAATATTTACATATTTTATTTAATTACAGCCCTTCTTATTCGATAGTGTTGGGAAAAACTGACTTACAACTAACATCATGACAAAGAGGCAGGTTTTTATACAACAGATTTGAGGGTTTATCTGTCGAACGGACGAATCAATGAGTCTAACAAGGAATGTTGAATGAAAGCTTAGAAAAATACTCTAAATATATCAAGCCATTATTGGTGAACTAAAATTCATTACCATATGTATATTTATTGTAACAAATAAAAAAAAATACAGTTGATATCCTCCTCTCCAAGTTGGGTGTCGAATTACTGTGTCACAGGATTCAGGATCAGGTTCACAGTACAAAAACTTATTTTCGTTTCACAATTCGCGTTTATTTCTTAAACACTTGCTTTTTCGTCCACCCATTATGGCGACCTCCATTAGGCGTCCGGCATAACGGTTGCGAGCGACCTCTCAACTGACGGCGCTCTTTGACATCTAGCGCTGCCAATAGTCGCGGCAGAAAAAACGAATTAAAGATTACAGTGGCATCAACATGAAATGGGCCAACTGTCATAACAGATAAAATGGCGTATGCAAACCGTGTATTATTCTATAACTAAAACTAACATTATTAGATATGCATGCAGGCAAGCGAGCATAAATAAGAGACAAAAGATCGTTTTTCGAGGCTTTACGGCATCAGCCTAAAGGAGCTATATCAAGCTGATATCACAGTATTTAAGGTTTTTTATTTTTTTATAATAATTATGCATTATCTTTCGAACCAATTTATACTCCTTTTTTTCTTATATTCGTTCCATATCTGGAACATATGATTACCATATATTACCACTACGAAATTCTGTCAGTTACCATTTTACTTTTTTTTCTTTCAATACATCTGTACACCCGAAGGGCCCTCGGGGAAACATATGTGGCTTCCGAGAACTTGTTGTTTCTTTAATCGTTTTCTTTAAGGAGATCGGATAATAATTCTAAAGATCCCAAGGCATGAAACGTTTCTCAACAGGTTTTTTTTTTAATTTACTTACTGATGATAGATATGAGCTGGTATTAAGACTTTTGGGCTAAGCCGTGTGTGGCAAATTATCTCGTTCCAATATTTGGACGGCCATTGCAGGGGTCTTCTTCAGGGTTGATGTCGAAATATTGGTATAATTTGCCAGACGCGGCTATACCCTAAAACCACTGTACCAAATCTGGCAGTAAACACTTAAGAAGTTATTAAAGCTCTTAGCTGCATAATTTCAATAATATGTAATTAAATGAAATATTAAAAAAAAAAAAGAGTTTTTTTTCTATTTTTTATTTTTTGACATGTTTCATTCTTCGAGATAACATATTAAAATTGTACAATAGTTATAACATTACTTATTATATTATTTTTTTAATACACGTCATGGGTTATAATTGATAATCTATATTAATATATAATAGTGAGGGATTATATGATATATACACAAAGGAATATAATAACTAGAATGACTTGAGTATTCATGATTTACAGAAATCAGTGAAGTAACAAAAATAATGTTAAAATAACATGTTATGATGATGATGATGAATGAAGGTTAAATAATAATATTAATTTTATGTACAATTTAATTAATGTTAAAAATTTCGTAATTTAGTTATAGATGAGATCAAACAGCCTTTATTTTGAATTATAAATTCATTAGTCTTTTATTAAAGAATTATGTTTATGAAACTTACGAAGCAAAATATTTTTTGATTGTTCAATTGTTTTAATTATAAAAGCTTATTAAAGCATACCTAATGTCAAAGAAAAAACCATCTGGCAATGCTCACGGAACGGACATAGGCCCACTCTGGTTCCAAGCTCGAGGGCTACTGCCAATAGTCGTGGTAGTTGCCGTAGTGGCACACTCTCGCTGTCTTCCCTCTTCCTTCACAGTGAAGTATGAAAGAGTGAGATGCGAATATCGTGTCACGCTCCCGCACATTGTCGAGACGCAAGGTCGAGACACTCACAGCGCGATTTTGTTTTCGATATTCACAAAATACCTCCGATGTCCCCGATAAATTCTAATGATTATTAATATTATTTTTTAAATCAATGCGTTAATATATTATGGAGGAATACCTAAAATCTTAAGCTTATATTTATATTGATGGTTATTAGAATCAATGTGTAAAAAATACACATCACAGGGAAGAAAAGGTTAAGAATATTAAAAATTCCATATAATCGCTGCTTATGAGTATAAATCTAAGCTATATTTCTTAGTTACTGGGATTTCATCTTCATAGAGAACCTCCAAATATATATTTTCATATGATATTAATTAATGGTGCGGAGACATGTTTTTTCATACAAAGTGAATCAATATTGAATGGTCGGTTAAGAACACCTCTTATCGTTGGTTAAGACAAGCCAATCCTTAAGAAAAAATGTCCCAAGTCGCCGAAAAATCATCTTAACATCCACTCAATTTAAAACTTTGATTCCAAACAACTCCAACAATTGCCTCAGACAAAACTCTCAAGCTTTAAGGATATTGAGAAAATTATAAGTATGTACTCAAGTGCAGAAATAACTTTAGAAAAGGCAAGGATAGTGTCAGCTGGCAAAATTGTGTGGCGGCAATTTGTGGAAAAAATGACGAACAGGGAATAGAAATGGAAAACAAGAGTTGCGATCACAGTACAAAAAATAAAAACTTAAATATCGAAATCATGAAATGAATTTAATCGAATGTTCCACGGCCAGGTATAGTTCCTGGAACAGGCCTAAGATCTATACTTTGAAAAAAGGATCCAGTACTACCAGAATTATTTAGATCGATATTTCCTGCTCCTGATCCTATCGAAAGATCAGCTCCAAGGATAGGTGCAGTGCCAGTTCCGAGAGGTAAACCCCCGCCAAGAAGAGATAAATCGATGCCTCCAAGCTGCGTATTCGTACCGAGGATGGGAAAATTATTATTTAAAATGGGTAAATTGTTCCCAATAGGCAAATTGCTTCCCAAAATTGGCAAATTGTTCCCTAGAATAGGCAAATTGTTGCTTAAAATTGGCAAGTTATTCCCTAAAATAGGTAAATTATTGCTCAATATTGGAAAATTATTTCCTAGAATTGGAAAATTGTTCCCCAATATGGGAAAACTGTTGTCTAAAATCGGAAAGTTATTTCCCAAAATTGGAAGATTACTATTTACGATTGGCAAAGTGTTAGGCAATGGAAGATTTAAGCCAATGTTTCCGGTTAAAATCGGTAATGTACTGTGACTAGTTTGCTGTTGGATGAAAATCGGTACCTTTTTTTCTACTATTACTTTGTGTGGAACGTGAACTTTTTTCTCTATGTAGATAGGCTTGTACACATTGTAGGGCTTTTCAACTGTTATCGTGTGAGGGACGTGAACAGGTACTTTGACCGGATATGGAATTTTCTTCTCCACCACCACTGGATAAGGCACCTTTACTTCATAAGGGACATGTTTTGCTACAGGGTAAGGAACAGGATAAGGGACCTTCTCTTGTTTGGTAACTGTAATGGTCTTCGCTACGACTTTCGATTCTGGCTGCCATCCCGAGTCTTGTTTCCACGCTTCTTCTTGTTGCCATCCTCCTTCATTTTGTTGTTGCCAGGCACCTTCTTGTTGCCAACCCGTCTGTTGCTGCCATCCTTCTGCTGGAACTGAAATGTCTTCGCTTATTCCCAGCGATCTCTTATCGATCTTGTTCTTCGTTTCTGCAACTTTAGATTCCACCGGATTCAAATGAGTCGTGATCTTGTCATTTGTAGGAACCGCACTTGTCGAAATAGCAATGACCGATATCTAAACAAGATATAAAACACACGTCAAACACAGCAAAATAAAACATATCAAAATCGGTTAGTTGTACATGACAGACTTTTTATTTAAACACTCAGGAGACATCAATGGAGAAAATTAATTATCGGATTATGGCCATTTTTAAACGACGACTATATCGTTTATTTTTTGTAGATTACTGCACAAAAAATAATTTTAATACTGTAAGAGCTTATTCCCACGGAAACGTCCCGTTTTTTACGTGTCCGGTTTTTTGCAGGATCACGTTTAGTAGTATACGTGCTACTGTGGTAACATTCACATGAACATTCGGTTTGCAGGATACTGCAAAAATCCCGTCCGTTCAAAATGTGCTGTACGGTTTTGCCACTACAAACTGGACGAAAAAAAGCTTGTCAAACATGGCCATGGACATTCTGAAGTAGTTAAAAAATTGGATTCATTCTTTCTCAAATCACCCATTAATTTACGAAATGTGCCTAATCTTGATCGTAGTTTTAGGATCGGGTGAACCCAAAATCTTCTATTTTGCATTGCTTTCGGCGGTGAAAGTACCAGTATAATATCAGAAGAGTATTCACGTCCATTGCGTCTGAATTTTCTTCTGCGAATGCCAATGTTATTCCGTAAAAAACAGGATACAAACTTCTTTGTGTGAACACAGGTATGATTTTTGCGGTATCCAGTAAAAAACCGATCCTGCAAAACTGAACGTGCGTGGAAAAGAGCGGTAAGTGGCCGTTTTTACAGGATTACACTTACATAAAGTTACAGAGAAATGTCATTGATGAATAGAATTCTACGACATATGTCATTTTTGAGCAATCGTTATACGCAAGTGCTAATTCGTCAACACAATAAGGCTGCTGCATTTATTTTAGACTTTTTACAAACATTTTACGCGATATGCTTATTTTTTTCACACAAAGATATTTTTGATTAGTTTTAGGGCTTATAAAAGTCCAAAATAATAGTTCAGACATAAAAATACGACATTATAAGAGTTGACAAGAAAGTACTACAGTATCCAGGGCATACTGGGACGTTTCGAAAATTTTTAAATGAAATTGAGTGCTAAATTCAAGAATTCCGAACCATGAGGGCTGGCTAAATCCAAAAATTCATAATAAAAGCTCACCAAAAAAAACGTGTAACCCCCCATCATTTCTTCCGAATCCACTAAATTGCACAAGTTTTTTCACTACTGGTGTGAAGGGTGTTTGAATGAGACTCGATACAAATATGAACATTACCAAGTACTGTACGGAGCTTTTATAGTAAGGAACTGCATTTCTGGGGAAAATCGAGGGCAGTTAAACGCCCTCCTTGCTGGTTATATAATCGAATAATGTGCGTGCCATATGTCTAGTTCTCGTTACAGTGGTTATGTGACAATATCGACCTCATTACTGCTATATCAGTGTTTTCACCATCAAATGGAAAAATCGATTGAAGTGTTAGTCAACACTAGGCCATTAGGAATAGCATCAATAAACAACAGCTGGTGTTATTCTATCGAGTACTGTCAACAAGCTAAACAAAGTTACGATTTTCTTCCACTTGAAAAGTGGGAAAACTATATCTTGGATGTGTACTAACGGTAATTTCCTGTATTTGCTTACATGAATAATTTACTTCGGCAAAACATTTTTTTTCAAAACCATTTCGCTATCAGCTCACAAAGAACATTAGCCATCGGTCTACTACTTTCACGTCGCCTTTTCTTATTACATGAAGGCAGTATTTTTGAGAACATACGCTACAGTGTGACTTTGATCTTCATCATCATCATCATCAGCCTGTATCCATCCACTGTTGAACGTAACCCTCCCGCATGAGTCTTCATCCTCTTCGATCCTCCGCCTTCCGCATCCAGGTCACTCCCGCTATTCTTCTTATATCGTCAGTCCATCTTGCAGGGAGTCGTCCAATGCTTCGTTTGCTAGTTCTTGGGTGCCATTCCAATACTTTTCTTCCCGATCGACCGTCGTGTCTTCGACAGATATGTCCTGCTCATTGCCTATCCGTTGGGTAGCATCCACTACTTGAGTTTTTCTGCGTATTTTCTCGTTTCGGATTCTACCTTTTAGCGACACTCCAAGCATGGATCTCCCCATAGCACGCTGGATGACATTTATTTTATGGGTAAGATTTGCTGTCAGATTCCACGTCTCTACGCCATAAGTTAATACAGGGAAGATGCATTGGTTAAGCGTCTTAGTTTTTAGACATTGATACTAGGTATCAAATGATAAACAGAAGTACGAGTATTTTCTCTAAAGTTCTAGACTCTAGAGCAATAGTTTTAAGTCAGTACTTAGCTAAGCAATGCTCAAAAATACCATATTATTAGAATTATTTTTCACCGTCTGTCGGTATTCTCCTCTATGTGTTTACATTGAAAATGTCGAATTAATTTTAGTATATATATAAACTTTCTTTGCTCCACTGCTATTAACTTTAATTATCATACATTATCGGAGCTCTTCTTAGTCGATAGTGTTGGGAAATGCTGACCTACATCAAGCAATTTATTGGCACCAAACGAGTAATGCGAGTAGTTACTAATAGTAACTCGGTAGTCTGCCCAACTCTGGCTACTAACCAATAGCAAGACGTGGCAAACTATAGTTAATTTGTTAATTAACTAAGTTTAAAGAGTATAATTTTTATGTAAACTTAACGATAATAAATAAATGGCTTTTCTTGATGATTCGCCACTATATTATAAAAGGTCATTTTAGAAACTGTGTATGTGGTGGTTTGAGCATTTACTCATCGTCCATTTTAAGAAGACTATTTGTGAATGAGTGGTGTTCACGTGATAATTTTGATCTAGCACTAATTAGTATTTAACAAGCTCAAATATGTATTTTACAGTTGAAAGCTCAGTTTTACCCAAATTGTGAGCATTTATTGTAATATTTTAATTAAAAAGTCCTCATAATTTTATTTTTATCTAATAAATGACAGCTTTAACTCAAAATGAAACTTTTTTTTAACAAATTAATTTACAAAAATATATATGTTAAGGGTTTCATTTACTTTCGTTCAATTTATCACAGTTATTCGTTCTTCTTTTTCGTGTCAGCGACGCCAAATTATTGTTGTCGCTAGGTTGAAAAGATTGGCTGGAGGAGGAAGTCCGAATTTCCGTTTCCAGGGGACACCGTGGAGGTTCTTTTCATGCTCCCCAGTTAATTGTTAAGATCTGCGTATGAACTAACAACAAGGACGTATTTTTTCTATACTTATACATTAACTTTCACAGTCATCTTATACTTTCGTTATATTTTCAATAAATTTACAATCTACAGAGTTTTATTTTAAATATAAAGGCCTCGAAAAAATGGATTAAAGAGTCTCTGACTCATTAAAGAACTGACAATCCGAAACTAAGAAATAAGGTTTGAATTAAGTTAGGCTTGCAGTATTAAATATGTCGTGAAATGAAGAAGGCCAAGTTATATATAGCAGTTCTTCCTCTTCGTGTCAGTGACGTCAAAGTGCTTCCACACATTATCTGGCAACATCGATGGCCCGTGTGTTGCCCAGCATTAGATCTTGGGATGTGCAGCTTTTTGGGCACATGGGGCAGGATCTTAGGTGTGAGGTGGTTTACAGGTCTTCACAGTCGCACAACAGTGACTCCCCCTGCTGAAGCATTCTCAGCTCTCAAAGTTACCCTTTTTGCTTTCAACTCTGGTTCTTAATCTGTTCAGGGATTTCCAGGTTCACCAGTCAAGCTTCTTGACAGCTTGGAGGCTCTCCTTTGGGGTAATTAAATCTTCTGATGCGATTTGGTGCCAGAGCTGGAGTCTCTCATTTTCAAGGCCGAGTGTAAGAGGTTGTGTAAGAGGATTCATAAAACTGCCGCGCGACTATAGCAGTTGTATCATGAATACAGTAGTTGACGAGATACCACTGGGTATCCGAACTCTAGAAAGATCACATAAGAGATCGAGCGACATTTTAAATCAGTTTAGCAGAAACAGGACAACTAGACGCAGTCCTAGAGAAATCAGAATTTAAAAAATTATATAGTTATATTTTACATTCATTTTGCCCACCTCTGGTATGGTATTAAGAAGTAACTCGTGGAAAGTATTTTCCTGTACATTTCGAGATGACGCATAAATATTCCGAGCAAAATAGCCATAAAAGTTAGTAGAAACAAGGTTCTATTCTACTTACAAGTAATACTTACATCACAACTTGACAGGAGTTCTTATATATGTATTTTTTATTTAATTATTAACGAATTAATTGATATTAAATCACATTTTAAATTTACACGTACTTTTAACGTAGTGTTTCAAAAGTAGAATCTGTTTTGATTATTTTACATATTATTACGAGTATATTAGTTTCGATTTAAGAAAATCAATAGTGTTTTAAATTTGACTTTCTCTAGCGCCTAAAATATTATATAAAGACAAAGCATATAATACATTAACATCCTTCTCTCTTTAAATAGGTTTCAGTCGCGTGGTGGCAGGATGAGGAGCAGATTAACAATGCAAAGACTTTTTCTGAAGCACATTGACATATATATTTGGATAAGTTTACTAACTTATAGTCCGGACCTAGTCACAGCATTCAACAGGCCGGGCCAACAACAATACGATCTCGCCGACGTCGGCACACGACTGAGCGCGCTCGTGATGGGCTGTCACCCAGCGCCACCAGTAGTGATCTATATAACTAACTTCACACCCGCGACCGGACTTAAATGAGAAACGGATCCAAAATGCCAATATTGCGACGCATACATGTACGACAAGCGAACAGAAATAAAAGACGAAAGATTGTACATCGAGATTTTCGGTACCAGTCATGCTGATGTCAACATATTGGGACAATTGTCTACAAATGCGTATTTTTTTTTAATCTTGTACCTTGTTTTGACGATCTGAATTTTTTATCATATTTAAATAATGCTTAGTTTATATGAGGACTAATAAAGTAACTAATTAAATCGCATTTTTAGAGCCTTTATACCTCACTGACTACTCGTTCTGTACTTGTAATTACGTTAAAAGCACTTACCAACTCATAATTTTTTGAGCACTTTCTCGCTATATAAAATATAAATTTAATTGACTCGCTTTTATGATTAAATAACATAGGCTTCGGGATCCTCGGGATAATCATGCAATCTCCTTAAAATGCTGATTAATAAACACCAAAATATGCGTCGCAAGCCAGAGTTTCGTCTCTTCAAGTCCCTGGTCTGTTGCCTTGGAGGTCATCTAGAACCAAAGATGTCTCGAGAGTCGGTAGTAGTATCGTCTTACAGAACTGTGTACCGACAATTAGTGGTGACAATATTTTCCAGATTCTGGGAAGAATGTAAATTTAAAGTATTGTAGACTGATTTATTTATTATTTATTTATTATTCACTGAAAGTGAAAGATGTGTAATGCATGTATTTAAACTTAAAATTCGAGTAAGCTAGTATTAAATATATATTTAAATGTTGTTCATGAAGATATTCAAAATTAGAATTAGATTTCAGCACAAATTGGCGTGATTATTTTTTTAAAGATCACGTGGAATGAGTATGTTCTGATAAAGAAGTGGCCATAACAGTTGACGAGTCACCAGCAGTCGACATACAGAAATATGGCAAAATAGCTGAAAACCTTTATCACAGGAACAGACTACCAGTGACAGTGCCGATTTTAGGGGGTGGCGCAGTGAGTCGGTGGCCCAGGGCGTCGAATGAGCTAGGGGCGCTGAGGGAAATCTATCTCATATTTATTTTAAATACATACAATATGGGGCGCTAAAAAAAATTGCCCTAGGACGCCGCAGGGTCTAGAGCCGGCACTGATCAGTGATAATAATAGGATGCGGTCCTTAAAAATAAGAAGATGAAAAAGAAGATGCTGACATCCGATGCAAAATGATCACTCATAAGAGTATATTATTTAAAATAAGACATATAGTTTTCATTATTTATTTTTAATAACAATAAATACAATAACATAGTACAAATAAGCGAATAAATAATTATGCTAAATTAATAAATACTTAACAAATTAAACACAATACTAATATAATAAATAAAGCAAATTTAGTTAGCTAAATTTTGTCACAGAATACCAAAAATAAAAATAGGCATAATATTATATTTTCTGTATTAGCTTTATAAGTAATTTCTAATTTTTTTCTTATTTTTTTATAATCTTTTTCATATAAATATTGAGCATTTTTTCATCACTTAATTTTGATACTAATGTATTAAGTCGAAAGATTATTTACCTTATATTTAAAAAAACTATAATTGATGATATTTTCACTTTTTTTCACAACACACCCATTTTTATCAAAATATCTACACGTTTTTGTGTCATTATACCATATTTTCTAGTAGATAGACCTTCTAAACTAAATGAAGCATAGTGCTTTAAAAAAGTGCAGTTTTTTGTAAATAAACGCATGCAGAAGAGGGTAACTGGTTGTAATCAAGAGGATCTAAGACTCTCAACCAGGGCAGTTAGGTCCTGCATGCAGAAAATATGTGTTGTGTTTGTGTAGAGGTTAGAGATTGCAAGTGTATATTGATATGTTTCTTGAAGAGATACAAATTTTGTATAGCAGGAAATCTATATTTCCTCCTATATATTGGATGAGCATTTCAGAACTTAACGGTAGCATTTAAAAATATATTTTGTAAGCATACAGTTCTTGGCCGACATATATTAACCGCATATGGATTTATAGCAAGTGTGTGACGAGTCTATCAAAAGGAGAAATTAATTATTTGAGTTCAAAGGTATTTGTAATGGTAAAGACTTAAGTTAAACGTACTTATCAATCAAATTGATTAAGTCGAGAATTATTTTGGTGCATAACCCAGAGATGCCGTATTTGCGGTCAGGAAATAGTGTTATGTTCTTCTGTGGTATCTAGTATCATAATATAATTAATTTCCCAGCTTGGCCAATTGTGTAAGAGGCTACTACAGCAGGTATTAAATAAATATTAAATTAAGTACGTAGATATACATTTCTATGATCACTAAGAAATAGATATTTAGCATTTCAAACTGACGGAAGAGCTCCGCGGAAACTGGATTTCAATAATTATGATAAATTGATTCTCTTCACCAAGACCAAGAGAACCAGATTCATGTTAGCATTCAATAATAATTACTGCGTAACCGACTTCCTCGCATCCAGAAAATTGAAGAACTATTCATCTATAACTTGGATTCGAACTCGACTATCTTGCGAGTAATAGAAAACTAAGAAAAAATATTTTTATACTTGTGGGTTATATGATCCTACAGTAATCACGTGTAAAGTTGTAATTTTTTGTATTAGTTCGATTTTATTTAGCGCCTAAGCCGTTTATTGACGTAAAAACAAACTTCATTTGAAACATAGAAAGATTATTTTAAAATCACTCAAAATTAGGCTCATATACTATGGCTGCTAATTTTTCAAGTCCCCGGGCTTTTGCCTTGGATATCCATGGAAACAATTTATGTTCCCACATGGACATTAGAGGCAATGGCAACAGACAATACTGAGTGATGGAAATTTTGAGTAATCATATTTTCCAGATGTGAACCGAATTTTAGGGAAAATAAACATTCTAAAGCGCGTTTTTATTTAATACAGTCTCTTTCTCGACTCTAAATGAAGGTTGACTATATTAACATTTTAAAAAACACACGCACTGCCGGTTTTAGGGGCTGGCGAAGTAGGTCAGTGCCCCAGGGCGTCAAATAAGCTAGGGGCGCCGAGTGTAACCAACCTTGCTTAGATTTTTTTTAAAGTATACAATATGAGGTGCCAGAAAAAATGCCCTAAGGCGCCGCAGGGTCTAAAGCCAGTACTGCACACACGTATCATTACTATGATCACGTTTTAAACCATTTAAAAAAATTTAAACCAAACGTTTTTAAACCAATTACATAATTAAATGATTTCTTATAAACTGTAAAGTTCATATTATTCTATAAAAAAACAATATATTATATACGAGTATTATACACAAAATAACACTGATTCATGTTTTTATGTATTAGTGAATTTCATCAATTTGTTTAAAATTATACCTTCTTACATATGACATTCCAAAATGACTACCTTCTGGTCTCATTGTCTATGCTCTCGTCAGCTATAACAGCGCCAACAGTAGTCGACTGCTCTTCCTCGTCAAGCATTGTGGTCTCTTCAGAAGCCATGGTCTCATCTGATGACATGTCTTCTGTGGAATTGAAGCTGGTCGCTTCTACGGTTGTGCTTGTCACTGTTGTGGTAGGTGCCTCGGTTGTGGTCGTGGTGGACGTGGTGACAACCGGTGGTGCCAGCTCGCAGTTGCGACCTTTGAAGCCTGAAGGACACTCGCAACGGAAGAGGCCATCTTCAGCGGGAAGACTGGTACATTTTCCATCGTTCTCGCATGTTCCAGGGTTCTTATCACAATGGTTCAACTCTGAAACCCATGAAGATTACATAGTTAATACTAAAAATTTACATTATTAATCTTATCGTTTTTTTCATGCGGGTTGGAAAGCAAATTAAAAACAGTCTTCCGAAACCGATGACTCGGTCCCGAAATGACGACGTCAGCCGAATGGTAACGCCGGAGCACAACGAATTCCGGCGCAAAGAAAACTTCCATTGACTGGAATCGAGTTTAAACTAAATTATCGGTGTTTTATACATGAGTCTTTTAAATACGTGAATATTGAACACAGTTATTTATTCAAAGTATTTATTTGAACAAAAAAAAAGTTTTTTTCTAGAATATACTGGAACAAAATAACTACATAAACACTAAAAAATCATAATATTAGTGTATTATGTTTGAATGTAGAACATTCTTGTATAATCTTTAAAGCTACTGCTTAATAATATAATAGTCACATTGCCAATGTCAAAGGCTATAGCCTGACTTCCACCCATCATTTATTATTACTGAAATTCTCTATGAATGGGAGCTGTTCATTGGACGACTTTTGTCTACCACCAATATTAATAATGAAATGGCATTTAACGGGTAAGAAATCAAATTCACTCCATCGGGGGTATTTACATAGGTTATAAATCTATTAAAACCCTTTTTTATAATCTCCGTCGGAGATCAAACCCAAGCCTTTCGGTTTGGTAATCAAACGCTTAAACCACTATGATACTCGACTTGAGTGACTTGAGTGACGACATAAGTTGTTGGCTGGTACTTTCATTGCAGATCATGCCACCCCATTCAGGTAAGCAGACACTTACATAGTGGACATGGCAGCCGAATGACTTGAATGAAATGCGCTTAGAGTGACTTGAGTGACGACATAAGCTGTTTTCTGTTACCTTCATCGCAGAGCATGCCTCCCCATCCATGTTCGCAGAGACACTCCCACGGGCGACGGCAGCGGCCGTGTTCAGCGTGGCAGCCAGGGTAGGGGAAGCACTTGTCGCAACGGGGACCTGACCATCCAACACGGCAACGGCACTCTCCGGGACGTCTGCAGTAACCACGCTCATTGTGGCAGCCGGGGGCGCAGATAGCTACAAAATATTGCAACATTAGACAAGCCACACATTACTTACACGAGTTTTCTTCGTAATATCAATCCGGTGGATTGTTTTGCAGCAACAGAATCTTGCACCTCGATCTCCATTTCTCTCGGTCCTCCGCAACCCTCTTCAGCTCAGCATAAGAGCTACAATGTCCTCGAACACTTGCTGCAAATATTCCCGTCTAGGGCGCCCTCTACAGTTTCTACCATCAACTAAAACGAGTACTGTTAAGTATAATCGATATATATTTATTTATTTTGTAAACAAATACAGGAGGATACAGAAAGACTGCTAAGAGTTCTCAAGCCCACGTAAATCTAATATAAGATATTTAATATGCAAGAAAAACGGATAACGCATCCTGTATTTTTACATTAAAATTTTACTATACTTAATAAAGCTAAGCACGATCTTTGACTATTTAACAAAACACATTATATGTGGGGTTATATATAAAACGTAAAATAATTTAAATTATTGTATGTAGGTACAAGCTATTAGTAATTTAAGGCAAATATGTGAAACTTAAAAAAAATGTCAGCTCCATATCTGAAACATATGGTCACCACAAATTGCCACCACTCAGTTCTGTCAGTTGCCACTACTCATTCCTTGTCCCAAGACATTTTGCATCCGAAGGTCCACCAGGGGACATATATGATTCTCAATAACCTACTTCTGCTCTGTAGGTTACAGAGCAGAAGTTACTTAAAGATTTGCCATCTATAGTATCCAAGGCATACTTTTGAGTTATTACTTATTCGAATTTTTTAGGGAGATCGGATAAATAACCAAACGCTCCCTAAACACTTTTAAAAAATGCATTCCTCCATTACAAGCATGACTGTAATAAGATACACAGGTATCGACTTGTTATTCAAATTTGATCAATATAATTTATTTTCCTTTTAAAAACACTATAATTTGGTTATTACGTTTTCAAAACTGTAAAAAATCAATTAGTAAATCAACATAAAATTTAGATTTCAAATTTTTTTTTTTTATGTAAACACATACAGGAGAATACCGACAGATGGTGATAGTAATTTTTTGAAGTCTCATCTGTGGAATTCTATGACGCTTACCATGGTGTATATGGCTAAACGCTGTATGTGGAGTGTTGATCCGCCAACGTCATAGACTACAGCCCGAGATTCACGCATCATCCTTTATTATTACAGGAATCTACTATGAATTGGTGGTCTTCACGGGACGACTTTCGTCTACCACCAATTTTAATTGATAGGCTATGACTGACATTTTACGGGTGATGGATCAAATTCACACCAACCGGGGTATTTTAGAGCTCAGAAATCGATTAAAAATCCATTTTTTTTTTAATCTCCGTCGGGGATCAAACCCACGACCTTTGGCTTACAAAGCAAACGCTTTACCATTGAGCTATGACCGCCGACCAAATTAAAAAAGAAGAAAGAATTAATAGAAATATTAATATTAGGTATAAACTAGAAATATACTACAATATAAAGTCACAAAGCTCGCTAAGCAGAAGACTCCACGAAATTATTTCCACAAACAAATTCGTGGAGTTCATGTCTGAACTGGGTTTCTCTCGCGTAGAGTTGTGTTTCTTTTGCATGCTCTTACTTATAAATAAAAAAAACTTGATGGCTTACTCACGTGTTTGGCAAAGTATTCCTGTATAGCCTGGAAGGCACTTGCACTCTAGCGGCTTGTCGCAGTATCCACGTTGACAACCGGGCAGTGGTTGACAAGAGCGACACGTGGGTCCGGCCCATCCAAGGCGACACGTGCAGCCTCCAGGTGTGTCACAGTAACCACGTGTGGGGTGACAATCAGATCTGCAAACGGCTAAAAGAAACAATAACAGAAAACATCATTAGACATTGTACTCAAGAATCCAGCCAAACTCTACTTCTAACCCAGTAAGGCCTTGCACCACTGTCGTTTTAACCACATATTAAAAGCGTTGGATCTTCCACTTAAAAGGTTAAACAACATTCATGTTTTTCCACACATTTATTTTAGACTCGACGCTAAAGTTTCTACCTAAATGCCACTGGTAAGCTCTGGAATGTTCATCCAGCGCCTGTGTTTTCTCCATAAAGGGTCCGCCATCTAACGTTTTTTTTTTTTCAACTAGTGCTTATTTCGTGAATGGTAACACTTAGCTCATGTTTGATTTGACAGATAATTAGTTTTATTCATCCGCTAAGCGAATATGGTTGTGTTTACGCTTGAACAACGCTGAGAAATATTGCGACATTACTTTGAAAATCATGGTAATGTTGCAGAATGTGTGCGAAAATTGCGTACGGATTTTGGAAGAAAAGAATCACCGTCAGCTCCGTATGTTCGTTATCTTGTGAAAAAAAGGGAAAGAAACTGGCATCCTCATCGATAAACCAAAGCGTGAAAAGCCAAAAACAGTGCGTACACCCGAGAATATTGCTGCTGTGGCAGAAAGTGTGCGTGAAGCGCCATCAACATCAATTCACCGTCGTTCTCAACAATTGAACATTTCGGAGACATCATTGAGACGAATTTTGCATAAAGACGTTGGTATGACGCCATACAAAGTCCAATTGGTTCAGGAGTTGAAGCCAACTGACCATCCAATGCGTTTTCGCTTCGCTAAGTGGGCCTGCGATCGACTTACATAAGATGCCGATTTTGCCAAAAAAATCATCTTTTCAGATGAAGCCCATTTTGATCTTGGCGGGTATGTAAGCAAGCAAAATTGTCGCATTTGGGGCACAAAAAACCCGCAAGCATACATTGAAAAGACGTTGCACCCAAAACGAGTCACTGTTTGGTGCGGATTTTGGTCCAGAGGCATAATTGGGCCATTTTTCTTCGAAAATGATCAAGGAGTGGCCGTTACAGTCAATGGTGATCGTTATCGGGTCATGTTGAACTAATTTTTGTTCACAAAAATTGAAGAGGAGGATATTGGCAACATTTGGTTTCAACAGGACGGCGCTACGTGCCACACAGCCGAAGCTACACTCGATGTTTTGCGCCGTTTCAAAAATATAAAAGTTATTTGGCGGACCCTTTACAATCTACATCTCTTCAATCTCCCCAACCCACACACAAACACAAGTTTCCCGCATACACCGTGCAGTCTTCCGGACTTAATATCATTGAGTACGCTGGTTTCGATCGGTTTTGCTTTCCTATGCGATTGCATAAAAATATGGATACACCCTGCTCACTAGTCTACCCAGCTCGTTTTAACGATATTTTAAACATATTCCATTTACTTTCAAAACAAAACTGACGCTGTAGCGCCCCTTTCAAGACCTCCGAACACATTCATCATATCTGATTATGACCGCTGCAATAGCAGTAGAAATAACATAGAGAAAATCGCCATACACGTTGAAACGTTTATAGCAAATTTCTTCTTAGGTTGAACCATTAATATATGATTCTGATTTCCTTCGCGGGTTTCATTCTCTTAAGGTTTTTTTCGGAAGAAACTAACAATGAACTTATCAATTCCTAACTCATCATAGTCTGAATGAATGCATTATCGAGAAGGCATAAAATGTCCAGAACAGTAAACGTCATCATCCAAGTACTTTAGCATGAGGATGCTTCGTCTTGGGAATGCTAGAGGGTCTTTTAACGACATATGCAATATCTGAAAGTCGTAGCTTTACTTCATACCTACGTACACACTAATATATGCGGTATAATTATGTTTTTAATCCCACAATTATATAAAGGTAAGAAATATATTTTGTTTATAGTAGAAAGTATGAAAGTTGACTTCACAATTGATTATTATTAATTTTAATTACCTCTTGGAATCTGTGAAATAATTGTATGGAAAAACGCTTTGTGAAATCGTATCTTCAGAATAATATAAGAAAAGTAGATTTTTAATTATCTTTATAAACAATTACTGAAATATTTAAATCCACAAGAGAAATTATAATTATTCAATTATCATTTGAAGAAGAACAATGAATAAGAATAAAAAAAGATATATTATTAAATAAAACTGCATGTTAACAATATCGCACAAAAATATAACCTATAAATTAATGTATTATTAAATTTTGAAAAAGTGGTTCACAATAAAACCATTACATAAGTATGTATAACAAATTCCAGAAAGTTCCCTTCTCCTTAGAATACAGATATCATAAATACGAGATTAATAAAAAACAATTTTCCTGAATTAGGTGGTATTTATCGATATACTAGAACTAGAGTATAAAGTTGAACACACCCATCATTCTTTAACCCTTTCATTACGACTCGGTTTGAATACTTATTGTACTGTCAATTATAAAACTCGTTTTTGAAGCATAAATATACTTATAAGGTCTATTTTCATGTATCACATTGGTTCTTGTATTCTTTAACTATCAGATGATGTTTAAAAAACTATTCTAAGAAAGTAGCAAAACGGTATCACGTCAACCGATGTCAACGGTCTGGGAATCTTATGACGGCATATGCCGACAACCGATGCGAAAGGGTTAAAGAGGCATTGTACTCGGCAGGATTAATATTATTATAAGTTGTACTTTGAAATCGTGTTAACAGAGCATGTACAGTACAATTTGTGTCGATCGATATCAAAACTGGTTAAATTCAAAATGCATAAAAAAATATTTTCAAATTCTACTAATGATACAAGATTCTAATTCATAAAAAAGATAAGCCCATAGTTATAGTATAGTCTTTAACAATTATTTATATATATTTTGAATTACCATCCTGTTGTATTAGGAATAATTTAACAGTATTTCGAGAAGATTTTTTCACACTATGAATTAAACCAGTTTTCTTATGTATGCGTTCGAATTATGAGTCGCGGAGTTGGCTGGTAGACTGTGACTAATATTTCGTATGTAATGGGAATATCATGTAAAGGTGTACTATATATTACACTTACGTTCGGTGCAGAAGAGTCCATCCCATCCCTTGTGACAGACGCACTCGAAGCTCACATTGCAGTAGCCATGCTGACAGCCAGGAAGAGCTATGCACTTGTTGCATTTCTCCCCGTAGAAGCCTAATTTGCAACGGCACTCTCCAGGACGCTTGCAATATCCTAAAGGAAGCAATACCTTTAAAACATCGTCTTTTAAGCCATGTAAATAAAGGCTCCATTTCAAAAGTAATATGCATTCTCTTGAACAATGTATATTTATTGATTAGACCTGTACTTTAATTTCTTTCTTCAAATTCTTTTAAGTACTCTCCCCCTGCATCAATACATTTGCGGTGACGTATGTGCCACGACTGAAAGGGCTCTAAAAGTCGTCGATTAGAATGTCTTTCAAGCGCGTTATAACATGATTTTGGATGTTTTTTACGGTCTCCTAATGTTTTTTAAGCTTTCTCTTCAGTCAGGAAAACAGAAAGTATTCACATAGAGCCAAATCGGGACTGTAAGGAGGCTGGGAGACCAACAGGGTGTTGTTCTGGGTCTGAAAGTGGATAACGACGATGGAAGACTGTCCATTATTAGTAATTAACTGACTAGTAAGTATTTCAGAAAGTGGTGGAAGCTTGGTGAAAAACCCTTCCTGCCCCGTTCTCTTTTTGGAGACCCAGATGGGGACCCGTTACTAGACGTACATAAAAAGCTACTTGTTAGAGAGTGGCTGAAGGCCTTTCCGTGATTCTAGATGCATCAGTTAGATGTCAAATAAACCTCAGTCTAAGGCTGTGAAGTTAGTATACTACAGCGAGTTTCGAATTGCCTTCTTTGGTAACACGTTGCTAACCACGAAATACGTGAGAATAGATAAGGAAATGGTAAGGTTCGGAAATGGATTCTACAAAAATCAGACATCAGTTAGGAATCATTACTTGCGTCTGCACTCTTGCAGACGGACGCGCAGAAGTGCTCAAAAGCAGCGTAATTTCGTTTGTAGCAACGTGGTGGAAGCGTATTGAATGAACTTAAAGTTAAACGTTAATATTGATGATAATGGTGAGTAATTAAATATAGTCAGGGGTACCATTTAGGGGGTCGCATCCCCTCCTGCAGACCGGCACGTCACACAGGTCACCCTGCCATCCTGGAAGGCATCGGAGCTCGCCATCGTCATCGCAGCGGTAGTGACTGTACTCGCTCTGCGACCCGGGGATTTCACACGCCTGCAAAACATACTTCCATATTGCATCTATATAATATTAAAAATTACATAAATTTATAATAAAATGTGTAACAATTTTCATACATCGATATTACAAAAGATAAATCTTCTAAATTAACCCTGCTGCCCACCAAACTTTTGTGTAGGGCGATTAACAAATTTATTACGAGTATCTTGTTATAAATTCTTGGATACAGTTTACTTTTCAATTATTATTTTTTACTATCGTAATTTATGACGAACATTTTGCTGATAAGCAATGTGCACTTTTTTTTTAATCTTGTCAAATATTACGAGTTAATCAAGTATAAAGCCGGGCTCGCTTCCAAAAAACTAGGTGTATTATATAGATCACTGTGGTATATCAACTATAAACAACTTCTTCACCTATATAAAGGACAAATCCGACCTGTCCTTGAATACGGCAGTCACCTTTGGATTGGAGCCCCAAAATACCTTCTTAACTTGATTGACTCAGTTCAAAGAAGAGCAATTCGTTTCATAAGCAATGACACTCTTAAGTCTAACCTGCAATCAATGGAACACAGGCGGAAGATTGGTTCACTTAGTCTTTTCTACCGTTATTAACACTGTTGCTGCTCTTCGAAACTTAAAGAACCGATTCCTCCTAAACCCACCCACAACCGACAAACTCGTCTTACACTTGCCGAACATCCATACACGGATTATGTGTGTCGACCAAGAACTGGCAGTTTTCAAAGCTCCTTCCTTAATGCCACTGGTAAGCTTTGGAATGCTCTTCCAGCATCTGTGTTTCCTCTTTCCTACAATCTGGATCTCTTCAAGAAACAGATAAATATACACTTGCGATCTCCCCAACCCACACACAAACACGAACACAACACACGTTGCCATATTGTGTTCTAATGAAAGGGGGAGTAGAAGTATAGCGGCCCGAGTAACTTTACAACTATGTACATATATATTTTATTTATTTTTTATGAAAGCACATACAGGAGAATACCGACAGATGGTGATAGTATTTTTTTTGCCTCATCTGTGGAATTCTATGACGCTTACCATGGTGTATATGGCTAAACGCTGCATGTGGAGTGTTGATCCGCCAACGTCATAGACTACAGCCCGCGATTCACGCATCATCCTTTATTATTACAGGAATCTACTATGAATGGGTGGTCTTTACGGGACGACTTTTGTCTACCACCAATTTTAATTGATAGGCTATGACTGACATTTTACGGGTGACGGATCAAATTCACATCAACCGGGGTATTTTAGAGCTCAGAAATCGATTAAAAATCATTTTTTTTTTAATCTCCGTCGGGGATCGAACCCACGACCTTTGGCTTGCAAAGCAAACGCTTTACCATTGAGCTATGACCGCCGGCAAATGTACGAGTACGTGGCCTGAAGAAAAAAATAGGTACTTAATGCTTTAACTAAATGAAGAAAATAACAACCCACCGCATTCGGCTTTTAAGTCAATATTAAAGCCTTTTTCACAGTAAATTATTAACACTTTCTTCTCTTACTAATGTTACATTTTTATGCTTGTTACGTCATATATTGTATAATCTATTGTACTGATTTTCTTTTACTGTTGTGTTTCTTCTTTCACCTTTGTGTTATTACGAATATATTTTTATTTCACGCTTGTTGTGTCATATATTAAACTCACAATAAAACTGACAACCAGTGGAGAGGGTTTTGTTAGGTTAAATTATTTCGATAGCACCAGGAGCTTAGATATTTTATTATCAAAAAATAAACGACGAGTGTAAGACTCGAAATGTAAATTCCAACGTTTATTTACAACCACCATGGGTTCATTACTAAAAAAATCAGTATCATTATAAAGCGTTATTGATTTATTATTAAGCACTTACATAAAAGGACTTAAACTAGTATATTTATATGAAACTTACGATATAACGACCGATTTAATGTTTGTGGTTCGAAAATTGACGGATTTACTACCCACAAACTCGTATATTATACATAGTAAACACATGGTGCCTAGAGGCATTTTCTGGCTTCCTAAATATAAACTAAAGATATTGTTTTGTGATGTATAGAACACGTAAAGCGCTTATTTAAAAGAGAAAAGTTTTAAAGAAAAATCTTTATTTCATATCCCATATAATCGAATCCAAATAACAAAAAATACTTGAATTGCTAAAAACTATGTATAAATAAGAATGCACTTTTTAACATTGAATAGTTTAATTTAAAAATTGTTAATATTTATCAATTTATTTTGTAATAATAAAAAAATAAGAATGGCATCCGTCGAGGCCATTTATGTTTCATATTTTTAAAATAGTTCCATTACATTATGGAACAAACTTGAATTTTAAATAGCTTACCTGTTTCTTCCACTTTGGCACATATTTCGCCGGCAGCACGCTCGGCAGAAACACAACGAAACACAACAACAACAAACACGACCTTAACATTGCAATCAATTCAACAAAAAACACACAACAACAAAACCACTAAACATTTTACTCTACGAATAATAAATATTTAGGTATTTCGAATACAAAAAAAAACACTGTTTCACATCACTATCGCAAAATTGTCTAAAATTCAAAATTTGGAACAAAAATTTACAAGCGAATTGAAAAACGAAGGGATGTGAAAAATTTATGATTTAAAGCACTATTTTTATATTTATTGGAGATGCATGTTATTGGTATGGTTGCACGGTCGATGCTGAGCTCGCAATGGATTGACGAATGTGTTTGGAAAGCAGTTGATGCGCGAGCGTTGAACTTGAAACGGTGCTTTTGTGTTGACTTGACCTACCGCGGCTGTGGAGGAGCAGCAGGAGGAAGTGGAGGACCGAGGGAGGAGGCGGCAGTCTGGCGACTCTTCGAGAAGACCAACAGTGACGTAGTTGACCCTTTACAAACACTCTCAAACAAAAAAACGTTCCCGAATACATACGTTATTCGTCAATTTTAGAAATGCCAAATTGCATACTTAAATAACTTCTTAGGTTTTCACGGCCATTTGATATTGTAGCTTTTGGGTTCAGCCGTGTGTTGCGAATTTATTTTTTTCCGATATTTCGACCTCTATTGCAGGAGTCTTCTTCATCAACCCTTAAAAAAACCCCTGCAATGGCGGTCGAAATATCGAATATAAGAAAATCTCCACACGGCTAAACCCTAAAAGCCACAATATCAACATACTTAAACTTTATCGTACTGTGTAAATAGAGTGTAACATTTTTTTTTATTATAATTCTTCTTTATCTTATATCTTCATAATTTTCTTCGTAGTATCAATCCGGTGGATTGGTTTGCAGCAACAAAATCTTGCATCTCGATCTCCATTCTTCTCGATTCTCTGCAATCACAAATTTGCCCATTAAAAGTACTGGAGAAATCTGTGAAATGCCTCATGGTCACAGGTTCGATGAAAGGAAAATCCTGATCTATCTCCTTCTCGTGGTGGGGGGTGAGTGACATCAGTCGACCAATATAGACAGGGACCGAATGTTGGCCGGAATAAGCTAACACCCAGCTAACCTCATCGGCTCAAGCTGTTAAGGGCACTCTATTGTCCTGGAGGTAGTAAATGCTCTCCAAAGGCGGATGAACCTTTATGGTCAACGGCATTAGGATGTGGAAATAAAGGGGAAAATACCACAATAAAGGTCTAAAAGACATCCCATTTATCAGCAAAACTTATTGCATCTTTAATATCTTATATATATGCTCTTTAACTGAAGGATATAATCTTCACCTTTTTTCGTACAACTATACTTGTATTCTTTGTACTGTTTCGGATAATCTTTCGGAACGGCAAGAAGCTTGGAAAAAAGCTTTGTAAACTATACAGCAATGAAAATGGTTTTAACACTTTTACTTTTACGTCGTTTAATTTACAATAATATTAATTAGTATTTTTGAAAGTCGGGCTGAAGTTAAATGACATTTTCGGGTCAATGCTCAACATATATCGATTAGCCATCCACAAAAATAGCAAGCAAAATTAGTTTCATATGAGTTTATCCATCACCTTCAAAACAAAAAATATAATTAGTATTATAAGACAACAATACCGTACGCTACTGTTTTATCAAAGTATAGTAATTGTTTTGATCCTCATTCAGACCAAATGAACGAATGTCTATCGTATCACTGCTACTTTAAATTCGTTTGGGCAATATTTATTTTTTATTGTGGGGATACAATTAGCATTCGATTGCTCGGTCTAAATCGTGTCTATAATAACATCATAAAAACCTGTATTCATAATTCTACATACCTATAAAAAAAAGTTTCTGTTTAACCTTGTTTTGATCAAACAAACGAATACTTAAATCCTCTCGAATCCACTTGAATGCACCAATCAAATAGGTGCACTGAATTTGATAAAGTAGAATAGAGTGTGCATACACTCTTTTAATCTATAAACGACCTGTATGCTAACCTGATTTCCTGACTTAGCACCTGCTTGCATTTATAAATTTTAATTGCAATAAATGCTTTCCCCGTACTGACAATAACTTCAGAAATTTCCAATGAATAATCGAAGATGTAGCGCAACGGGTTTCCGCCCAGAAATATTTTTACCATATTCAGGTTAAACATAACATGAATCATCATATAAGCGTTAAAATATTGTAAATTCGAGATTTAGATAACCCTTTTAGGCTGATGCCGTAAAGCCTTGAAAAACGATCTTTTATCTCTTACGTTTGTTTGCTCGCCTGACATGCACATCTAATAATGTTAGTTTTAATTTTAGAATGTTACGGAGGCGTTTGCATACGCCATTTTACTTGTTTTGACAGTTGCTCTATTTCATGTTGGTGCAGCTGTCATCTTTAATTTACTTTGTGCCGCGACTATCTTGAGGCGCTAGATGTCAGTGTTCCACAGCAGTCAATCACTGGCGCCCGGCCATACCGATCGGGCTTTGAAATCATGTCTTTACAATAAACGCGAATTTTGCTTCGAAAACAAGTTATTTGTATTGTTAATCTGCGCCACGATCCTGTCACCCAGTAATTCAATATCTAATTCAGAGGGGAGGATATCAGTACAAATTAATATAACTGCACATTTAAAACTGGTATTTTTAAAAATGCTTAAACATTCAATATTTATTATTAATTACCATTCACTATATTGATGTAAAATACATGGTATAAAAAATTATAAAACATTCTTCTTGAAACGATGATATCCTAGTAAGGACTCAAATAGTAAAGTCTACCCAAAGAATAGGCACACTGAAGTGGCAACGGACATATCTTTTGAAGAGACGACGGTCGATGAGGAAGAAAATTACGAGTATTGGAGTAACGTCCAAGAACTGGCAAACGGAGCCAACCTCTTGCTAGGTTGATTGACTACTATACATCAGAAAAACAGCGGAAGTAGCCTGTATCGAGTTCATTAACACATTTTTCAATCGATTCCTTTATGGTTAATTTTACTCAATTATGATGTGATTATTTATTGTTTTTATTTTAGGCACGTTCCATACGAAAAGCTGATGAGTATTTATCACGCGCTTTGCATGTTAATTTGGAGGCTTTCGTCGAAGGACTTACGGGCCGATTAGTCATCACTTCGTGGAAAACGAAGTTTGAGAAAGTTCCAGCGCGATCGCCTCATTTCAGTGACACTCGGACAACAGGCTATCATTTGAATATGAAACAGAGCCGACAAGATATATACCTACCCACATACGAAAGGTCTGACTTATAATGCGTAACGCGGTAGCCTAAAAATGTATCGAATAAAAATAATTTGAATTAGTAGGTAGCTGTCGAAAAAAGAAAATACAGACAAACGGGTATCACCTAAGAAGAGATCTTATAAAGGGTCCGCCAAATAACTTTTTTTTTTTTGAAAATGGGGCGCAAAACATCGAGTGTAGCTTCGGCTGTGTGGCACGTAGCGCCATCCTGTTGAAACCAAATATTTCCAATATCCTCCTCTTCAATTTTTGTGAACAAAAATGGCTCGATAACGATCGCCATTGACTGTAACGGCCACTCCTTGCTCATTTTCGAAGAAAAATTGGCCTAATTTTCAAAGTAATGTCGCAATATTTCCCAGCGTTGTTCAAGCGTATACACAACCATATTCGTTCAGCGGAAAGATAAAACTAATTATCTGTCAAATCAGACATGAGCTAAGTGTTACCATTCACGAAATAAGCACTAGTTGAAAAAAAAACGTTAGATGGCGGACCCGTTATATAAATTATATGATTCTTGGTCAGACTTTTGTCAGAGTCGAAAGCTTTGCATATCTTGGTGTATTGGTCACTAAGAGCAGTGCCCTGCAGAGTCAATTTACTTCTATTTTAGAAACGCTGAAGCTTTTTTCAACTAGATGCGCAATATATGAGACTCTATCAAGAAACAATCTTCGACACCCTTGTAATGTTTTTGATAACAAGTCTACGTTAAATATCTGGGGTACTATGGTTTGACTTATATAAAGAATGACGTGATGAAGAAGCAAACTCGGCACCATTCAGTCCCTACAGTTTTTCAAGAGATGAAGGAGGACTTGGCTTACGTCATATATTTCAATTTAATATATATAGTTTGAAAAATGCAATTTATCAAACAACTGCATTTAAATAGTGAAATATATAATTAAAAAACCCTTTTTCATTGCTAACGTTGAAATTATAAAATTCCGCCTATAATTAACGCAATAAATAATTAAAATAACATATTTTATTTACGAAATATTATATTAATAATTGAACACCCCTGTATCGATAAATTTAATAAGGAATAAAAATTTAAAAATCGATCGCTACCTCCTTTCCCTCCATTTTTGTAATTAATCAAAAATGGCGGTGTCAACAACAAAACGTGTTCAGAATACCGATTCATACGTATTTAATTTTATTACTATTTACAATTTTACTATCGTAGCCATTTTGGAATAAGTGTTATTCCATTTTAACTAGAAAATTTCTAATCTCCAATTATAATTTCACACTATTTTTGTACTTATTTTTCATCACATTAATTTATTGTTAATCTAACATAAAGCGTTTGCCTAATATGCGAGAAGCTTAAACTTAAAATAATATACAGGTATATAGAGTCGAAAGTCATCTCGCGAACAACAGATATTCACAATGAATGTCCAAAGCGGTAGTCTAAAAAAATTAGTGGATCAACAGTCCACATACTTCGCATAGCTATCATTGAAAAAGGCAAGTTTTCCTCTGGAAGATATCATGATAGAAGTTTGCCTTGTCTATCTGTCTGTTGTCATCCTTCACAATTTCAAGCAACCGCACCCCTGATAAAACACCTGTTTTTGAAACCTATTAGACGGTTACGTCGGCTTTTTACTAGGCAACTATTTTTATAGTTTTTTAAATAATTAATGAATGGTAATTAATACTAGGTTGGATTAGGTTAGGTCTCCATTTTATGAGTTAATTATTCATTCATTTTACATTTATATTTATCAATATTGAATATATTACAGCCTTTTTAATATTATAACTAACCACATTCATATTGATACAGTGTATACTGCCGATTTATTTAGTTTACTGCCGATTAAATTTATTCGCTGCCAAATATTTTAACTTACTGAAAAACTTTGAATTAGTTATTGAACATAGAAATACAGGCCTTTTTATTAACCCTTTCATTACGGCTCGGTTTGAATACAAATCATACTGTCAATTATAAAACTAGTATTTGAAGCATAAATGTACTTATCTGATCTATTTTCAATTTCAATTTTAAATTTTTCAATTTTGTTTATTTTTTTCCTTTCAGAAACATTACAAATTAAATTAACTCAATTCATTTCTGAAGTGCAATAAAAATAAAAATAAAATATATACAAACATAGGTACTTATGATTAAGAACTATGAACAAAGCAATAAAGACAAGCAACAGAAGGTCCCAGTGCAATTCATATATCACATTGGTTCTTGTATCCTTTAGCTATCAGATGATGCATAAAAAACTATTCTAAGAAAGTAGCAAAACTATATATCACGTCAACCGATGTCAACGATCGGGGAATCTTATGACGGCATATGCCAACAACCGATGCGAACTCGGTGATACTCGTATATAAGAATGCAAATATACTACTGTATTTTTTTCATTATTTTGTAATAAAATTATTTTGTTTATATTTGCTTAAGGCTACAGAATAATTGAGCGTCATCTTAAAATGTTTTCAGTTACAGTTATGGTTGTGCTTCTGTGCAATTTATTTTCAATGAGCCGTTAGGTACCCGTATAATAATATGTAATATAGCTGGGAGCAGCTTTTTGCAAACAGGTAATCCGCGACGGTGAGAATGTGGCGACACCGATCATAAAGGTGCTTTAGATTTATAAATTTAAACTAATTACTATGTAAATAACTTCTGAGGTTTTCACGGCCAGTTTTGGTATTAGCCATGTGTAGCGAATTACTCTTCGATGACGGTTTGATTCTCAAAACAGTATGGCTTCCACCTCTATCGCATATTCAAAAACCTGCACAGACAAGCAAGGGGAAAAACAGTCCGACATGACGTTCATGGAGGTACGCTTCTTGGAACATACCCACCGTACACGACTCTCCGACATGATCTCGTGGAGGTACATTTGGCTGACTGTAAACTACCTCCAGACACCAAATCATCACACAGTCATCAACCCTGAAGTAGACCCCTGCAATGGCGGTCTAAATAATGGAGAAGAGTAGGACGCCACACACGGCTAAGCCCAAAAGCCACAATAATTACTACATTTGTAAAAAAGTTTATATTAAAAAAATAACCACTGCGACAAAGATCGGTCTATGATCTATCAAACTGAAAATTTGCTCTATATGAATTGTCATCGACATCATCGATATACATTAATTTCAACTCAATTATATAAGGCAAATGAGTTGTGTATTACCTACAAGCAATTAATTAATCAATTATAAAATTTAAATACAACAGGTGTCGAAGTAAATATTCAGGATTTTATTAAATTAATTAATTAAATTTGTGTTGCAATTACTTTTTTCGCCGACTACTATTTTTTCTTAGTCTTTAGTTAGCGTCAGTTCAGGTGAGAATTGGTAAATACGAATTATAATTTACCGTCATTTATACTCTTAATTTTAAAGCCCTCTTCTTCTTTTTTCATATGCACTTTCCACATGGAGCCTAGAGTTGCCACAGATTGACACACCACAGTTTTAGAAGACGTCATTATCCTACTCTCATATTAAATCAACTTTTAACACCCGCACTGTGTGTTTTTGGTATTGTTATTTTAAATGGTGTTACGACCTATCGTTCAGGGACTCATTGGTAATGACGGGGGGCGAACTGGACGTCTGGTGCTCGAGACATTTGGCGCACTTGAGAACTGGTGCACTGGATATAGATCTCTGGACTCTACGATCACTAGACAAATACTTAGGTTAGGTTAGCAAGACATCCAGTGCAACAGTTGTCCCGTGCGCCAAATTTCCTCTGCAGCAGACGTCCGGAGCGCCCCACGTCGTTACCGATGAGTCGATGAACGAATTGTCTGTGAGCGAAATACGGCGGAAACATTTTAAATCATCTACAAAATTTTTTATACGATTTACATCAATATTTCGTTTACGAAACACATAATACCTTAAGAACTGATCTAAAACCCTGTAATTGTTGAATTAATTATATTTCTGAACTAATCATTATTTAATTGCTATATATATACGAGTATGTAAATACAATTGAACAATTTATCTTATAACTCTTACTTTACTGAACTTTTTCCTTCGTCTTTTTTATAATAATATAATTATATTGGGTTTCCAATAACAATATTTATAATGTAATATAACATACTTTACTGTACTGTACTATAATATATATTGCATAATAACATTACAAACGAACGTCGGCAAACGAAACATTGGCCGACCCCCTGCAAGATGCACTGACGACATAAGAAGAATAGCGGGAGTGACCTGGATTCGGAAGGCGGAGGATCGAAGAAGATGGAGACTCGTTACGTTCAACAGTGGACGGATACAGGCTGATGATGATGAATAACACTACATTAGGTCTAAATCAATATTATAATTAGATTGGGAAAAAATAATTTGACGTCGAGGACACGAAGAAGAAGAAGAATTAGATCGAAAGGTAGACTGCCATAGCAATATTACACACCTTAACGTTTTGTTTGTTAACTTAAATAAATAATAAAAAAGCTTAAATCTTTTTTAATATTTACTTATTTCTTAAATGCGCACCTGTAATGCGCCATAGCCTACTTTCTGAAGAGAGAGCAGTAAAACAACCAGGCGCCGACATAACTGTAAGCAGCTGACTGCAATGACACTTGACCAGATGAAAAACAGACGACAGTGGCACACTTAGCACTTGGTGTCCAGAGCCGGGGGGCCGGGGCAGCAGGTTGTAGGGGGCGGCAATCTGTAGGGGCAACACTTTGTAGGGGGCGGCATTTTGTAGGAAGCGGCATTTTGTGGGTGGAGGCATTTTGTAAAGGGCATTCCGTGGATTTAGTACATTATTAAAATACATTTCTATGAGTGAAATCATCTTAGATGGCAGAACAAAAAGAGAAGTCAACAGTCGCATACATCAAGCAAGGCTAGCTTTCAATAAAAAATCATAAATTCTTGAGTCAAGGAATATTAATTTAAGGCTCCGCAAGCAACTTGCCAAAACATTTGTTTAGAGCATCTTGATGTACGGCTGTGAGACATGGTGCTTATCTGAAAGTGATAAAAAAAGACTAGAGGCCTTTGAGATGTGGGCATACAGAAGAATTCTCGGAATTTCCTCGAGAGACCACGTCACGAACCTAATCAAGGAAGATAGGCACCTCATAAGAACCATCTCAGAGAGGCCAGCCCGATGGATCGGTCACATCATGCGCCACGATGGTCTTCTTCACGACATTTTGGAGGGAATGGTGGAGGGTAGAAACTGTAGAGGGCGCCCTAGACGGGAGTATTTGCAGCGAGTGTTCGAAAGCATGAATTGTAGCTCTTATGCTGAGCTGAAGAGGGTTGCGGAGGACCGAGAGGAATGGAGATCGAGATGCAAGATTCTGTTGCTGCAAACCAATCCACCAGATTGATACTACTACGAAGAAGAGTGAAATCTAAGAAACTTTTTAAATTAACTTCATTACTTGGAGAGCTCAAATTATTAAAAATGCAAGGGTCGTAATCTTTTTCCTCGCTTAAATTTTGCAAGGATTTTTTTTTGCTTAATGTCTCTATAGTATACCTGTACATTCAGAGTTTGTATATTATTATTTTTTATTATTCAATCAGTCAACATTTATTCACAAGCTTTTTTTTATATTATTACTTTCCGACAGTCTATTTATTTAAAGTAAGTACCACTCGGGTCTCGAACTTCTTTTTAAGTTTATTTCTTTTTAACAAAAATTAACAATAGTAAGAAAAATCAAGTGTTTTGTTGATAGGTCCTTTATTATACACATTTGCCCAGTGTTTATAAAACTCACACAAATTCGAATATATAACACAAATGATAAATCATTTGCACATAAATGTATGGACAAAAACTGTCCTTTTACACGGTTCCAACAAACATGTTCAAAAATATACGTTTTTTAAATCAAAACAACAACAACAAAAACCTACAGATCTCTTTGCCGCTCCCTGTACATTACAAAAGATCAAGCAATCAAAACTATTAATTTTTCGAATATTTAATTACTGTGAATTTTTAAAATCAAATTGCTCAGTCGGTATTGCAAGGAAGTGTCTCAAACCTTAGTCAAAGTACGCACAGATGTCAATAAATGCCAATACAAGTCTTACATTGTAAATAAATTTTACAGAATTTGAATTATAAGCATGACCCGAACAATCAGGCCACACTCTGAGAATTTTTTCTCCTCGCTCGAATATTTGGGCAACACTCTCCAATAGGTTAAAGAAAACAACATAGTAACCTTTTCGCATCGGTTGTCGGCATATGCCGTCAAAGATACCCCGACCGTTGACATCGGTTGACGTGATATATCGTTTTGCTACTTTCAGTACTCATTGTGACATCTGCGGTAGGAACATGGAACTGCAGTCATTCCTTTTATCAACCTACATGTATTCTTTACATGAATCTGTAAGGCATGTAAATAAATATCGCTAGGTTTTGTCACAGGAGCGATTTTTCTGTAAGCCACATGTGTCAATGCCACCACATGTATGGAGTTATATAATTAACGTTTGTTAAATATAATAGTTTCTTATGCATCATCTGATAGATAGAAGAATCAATGTGATATATGAAAATAGGGCAGATAAGTACACTTATGCTTCAAATACTAGTTTTAAGCAAAAAAATGGTTTGAAAAATTCATGCCGTATTGACAGTATAATTTGTATTCCACCGAGCCGTAACGAAAGGGTTAAGCAATTAATTTTTTTAGACTTTTGACATTATTTCCTGAAAACTTATATTATCAATGCCTATCCATACTGTGTAAAAGGAAATTGAGAGTACGTATAAATTAAATTATGTATACCTAATATAAAAACAAGGTAAATTTTATAATCAATGTCGAAAATAAAGATAAAATGTTTAATAGTGATTAATAAATTGTGAAAAGTCATGATGCAAGATACAATGCAGTGAAATGAATGAATACTATATCACTTTATTTATAATATATTACAATTTTATAGTATTTCACTCTCTGTACATTTTTTAATATTTAGGTGTAAAATCTTGTTTTTAGTAATGAATGCAAAAAATTAAACAACAAATACGTTTTTCCTCTCTAAATAGCGAATTTGATAAAAAAAATAAAAATTCAAACTAAAATATCACACATACATATAATATGTAATATGTAATGAAAATCGAAAAAGGAATTGAGAAAGTCTTGAAAAAAACATTAAAATATTTGTAAATATTTATCGTTTTCTAACACCTTAACAGTTTATTGATGACAAAATTTACATTTTTTTTCTTCAAAGTTTTCAGCATTCACTTTAATATCCATTATAAATAATAAATATTCATTTATTTACCTTGTTTTTGCATGGATCACGTTAGATACGGCCTCTATTTAGGACTGCAGTTTCCACTAACTCGTAGGCTTCCTCAATCCATCACTGTCTGCAGTATTTATTACAAAATTTACTATTTTGAAATTTAAGTTTTGTTCAATTTTATTTAAAACAATAAAACGTATTTCCTTCTACTTAATTTCCCTGTTATAATTATGTCATCAGATAAACGGCTGAGATGCTCGAAAACTTTAAACTTTAGAATATTTTTATTAAATGACCCATATAATTAAATGTAATTGTAATACAATAAATGTGGAACGAAATGTGGATGCTACCCAACGAATAGGCACACTCAAGTGGCAATGGGCAGGTCATATCTGTCGAAGAGACGACGGTCGATGGGGAAGAAAAGTATTGGAATGGCGCCCAAGAACTGGCAAACGAAGCATTGGCCGACCCCCTACAAGATGGACTGACGATATAAGAAGAATAGCGGGAGTGACCTGGATGCGGAAGGCGGAGGATCGAAGAGGATGGAGACTCATGCGGGAGGCCTACGTTCAACAGTGGACGGACACAGGCTGATGATGATGAAATGTGGAACTATTAGGAGGGTAAATCCACCCCTTGAGATCAAATTTTCAAGGTTTCGGATTTATTTTTAGATATTTGCTCTGAGAATAGTGTTGCATTCTTATCAAGCCCCCTGACTCTCATTACAAAGGGTGAAAACCTGTTGTTAAAAAGTATTGTGTATCAATACTTCTTATGTTGTATATAGATGAATGGAAGGGAGTAGATAACGAAAAGCATTACTAAATTCCTTTATGAAATGCATGTTTTGGTTGACAAAGACAACAGATTTTTTTTATTAAATATGATTTATATAAAGTGTTCTCAAAAATAATATATAAACGTTAGGGAAATGCTATTTTAATAATTTAAAAAAACGCAGACAGATAATTATCAATATAACAGACTAATAGTGATAAAAATTGTTACAAAAATAAATATCTATGACAAATTTATTAATTTTGTCTAAGGGAAAGTGAGGAATACAGACGTAATACGTATACAGATCTCTATTTCAATACAAAATCTAAATTAATTTTTACCATGGCTCGTCTGTGATGTGTAACAGACGAGGAATGGTAATACACATTACTTGTACAGTGGTACCTTGACATACGAGTTTAATTCGTTCCTCAACCTTGCTCGTATTTCAAATTACTCGTATCTAAAAGTGTCATTAAATAACTCCGATGCACGACCAGTTGCAACTTTTTCTGGGTGTTTCTTGCTAAGCCGATTGCTCGTATATTAAATATTGCTCGTATTTTATAGCAAGACATGGCTCGCTCGACGGCTCGTATCTCAAAAAACTCGTATGTTGGGGCACTCGTATGTCAAGGTACCACTGTAATAACTTAAATATGTATATAAAAATAATAAATTCTGTGTTCATTTGACTTTACTGTTGTGTCTAGTGACTACACAATAATAAAATTTGGATTTTTTTAGCACATTAAGAGAAAGGTTAAAATAACGACAACATACACTATATCAGGTCTATACAAAAACTCTTATAATTGCTTTGCAAATATCATTTTAATAATCATTCTGTGTATAGAATTACATAATTGTATCAATAAAAAGCCTTTGTACAACTTACAATTAGGTTAACTTTGTTCAACAATATTTTCAGGATCCAAATAATTTAATTATGATAGTTTACAGGCGAATGTTTCGAAATAATATAAACAAATGAATACAGGGAATAAAAAAGAATGTCATAAAATAATTTACATACTATTTGAAAAAAAAATACCTAGAGCAAAACCTTTTGTTAAAAAACATATAATCAGTTCACAAAAATACCACATTTTTTAAATTAAAAATCAAGCTTTTACCATGCAATATAATTTAACAGCACATTTTATATTTTTCATCTCCGTCGGGGAACGAGCCCACGACATTTGGCTTGTTAAACAAATGCTTTGACCAATGAGCTATACACCTCGGCAAAAAGATAGAGCTTTAAACTTTAAACGCCCAGTGGTCCTATACGGGACCGCAAATTTGTGTCGTTCAAGCCCTAGCAGGCTGATGTTGTAATGTTTCGTCGCACAATAGATTCTTCCATGAACTTACTTTAATACTATTATTACAAATTAATGTAATCCGATTGTGAAATAAACCATAAGCACTTCCGGCATTGAACGACGCAAATCTGCGGTCCCGTAAGGAAACCACTCGGCGTTTAAAGGTTAATATGTTATATTATTATTCTAAGTAAGGTTTTTCTATATCAAACTGTTAATCCTTTTGTAAATTAATTTTTCAGCATAAATACAACACACGAAAACTGAAAAATAATTTTTTTTTGGCAATAATAATCTTTTTTTATTCCTGGTATTCGAATGATGTGACATCAGCAATGATTAGAATGTACAATGTTTAGTTTTTTTAAAAGTAATTGTGCACATATTTTTGTTACACCAAAAGTATTTACATTTTTTTAAATAATACTATACAAACAGGCATGTTTTAATAATATAATATTCATTTAAAACATAAATTATTGTTTCTGTTTTACATTGCATTATAATAAACAAATTACAAAAATAGAATATTAAGAAAAAAATAAGAAAATATTGCAATTTTTACAGATTAAAAAATATATAAAGGTATGCAGATAATATAGGTATACAATTTTGAAAACAAAAATGAAAACTATCAAAAAAAAAGGTCATGGAAGTAGAGAAGCATTTCATACTTTCAATGAAATTTAAGGAATGTTCCAAAAATCAAAAATTAAAAAAAAGGAACAACAGATTGTTTTGGAATAAACTATTTTATAATAATGCTACATTTTAAAATTATCTTTTGTACTTGAAGATTTTAAATCAATCACAAACGTAAATAATCTCAAAAATAGCATTTGGACTCCCTGTGGGTGCCAAAATTCCGGGAATTATTAGACTCGAGGGATAATTTTTTAGGCATACACCTAAAATAATAAATATTATATAATAAAAATTTCAATCGTTTTTTAAATAAAATAATTCCACAGGGCCGCCAACACAAGCAATAAAAATCGCGCAACTGCTGTATTATTTGAATAAACTGTATAGTTGTGTTAACTTCTAATAATAAGGTTATTGCGAAAATTTATATCACCATTGTTAGCAGTTCTTATGTACAACAAAAACATATACAAATTTTCAGAGATGAAGGAGTAATTTTTGAACCAAGTTTGTGCTAGAATTATTATTAAAAATAATATAATTATTCATCCCATTGGGGGTTTTTTGTTTAAAAATTATAAGTCAAAATATTACAAACAGCCTCATTGCAATCTCACATAATTACATTTTTTTAAATCAAATCAGAATATCAACAATAAAATAATCAGACAATCAAATTGACAAAATAAAAAAAATATGGATTTTATGAACATGGATATTTAACCATTGGAATATAACCTAATTTTTCATTTAAACCTTCCAGAGGGCGCGCTGTCTTAAAATTTACAACAAATGCACCTCATTGCTTCCCGCCCTTTTGTTACTTAGTCGAAAGCATCTCTCTAACCTACCATCCCAAAAAAAAATCTTGCCAGACAAAAGAACTGTTGGATCCAAGCTTTTTGGTTTCCAAAAGAAAATGCTTTTCTATCTACCTCAGAAAAATAAATCTATAATATTGTAATTCTCTCAATATTACTTTTACTGTTATACTGTTTTTTTTATGTAAACACATACATGAGAATACTAACAGATGGTGATAGTAATTCTGAAATCTCATTTGTGGAACTCTATGACGCTTACCATGGTGTATATGGCTAAGCACTGCATGTGGTGCGTTGATCCGCCAACGTCATAGACTACAGCCCGATATTCACGCATCATCCTTTATTATTACAGGAATTTGCTATGAATGGGTGATCTTCACAGTACGACTTTCGTCTGCCACCAATTTCAATTAATTGGCTATGACTGTCATTTTACGGGTGAGGGATCAAATTCACACCAACCGGGGGTATTTTAGAGCTCAGAAATGGATTAAAAATCCTTTATTTTTTACCCTCCGTCGGGGATCGAACCCACAACCTTTGACTTGCACAGCGAACGCTTTGACCATTGAGCTATACCCGCCAGCAAATAACTTTGGACAAAACGAAACCAAAGTTGATAAAATATTATGTTTTGAAATATTTAGTGTTGTTTTGTTTTTTTGTTTAACCTCTCCTCCCCGGTGATGTCTATCGACTACACATTGCTTGTAATAACTTAAATATCTCTGTAAATATAATACACATTTACGTATTGAAAAAAAAAATATTTATAATAATAGGCACTCATCGGGAGCAGGAAATATTTTTCTAAAATCCGGAATAAATTCACCACTACAATCAAGACGCATCAACTGTCATGAATTCATTTGACCTGTCGGAAGCGTGTACAAAAATAAAATTAAAAAATACCCAGATACAGCGGCATCTATACTCCTCACTCTCGCTGACGTACTAATATGAGTGAGCGAGACGGGAAACCTCAGTTGGTGGTCGGCACATCGATATATCGACAGGCTAAGTAATGTTAGTATCTCTCGGAAGTTCATGCGCGAAGGTGCGTCTGGCCGTTTGAGGTCTTCGTCTGATGTTTTTCATGTTTTTAGCTATTAAATGTCAATTATTACTGCTTATTGACATCAGCTATTGTAAAATTAAGCGATATCTTTGAATATTTTCATTTTTTCGAATTTCTACTCATTTTATTCACTTTAAATCAGAATGTGTAACGAGTACACACCATCGGAACGCGCGGAAGTTTTTAGCATTGTAAGGCGAGGATTAAGAAAGTCATTTCATGTTTTTTAATCATTTTAATTTTACGTAACCTTGCAGCAATTCCTTAACATTCACATAAAGAAAACACCATTTACATGGAGAAAACGTAAAATTTACGACAAACGCCTGCTAAAGATAAACTAGTCAGCACGCCTTCTGGAAGGTTAAAAATCAAAACATTATATTTGATATTTTCAAATTTAAATTAAGAAATACGGATTATATGTTGCATGTATGAAAAATTGAAATTGACTGCAAAAGCTTGATTAGTGAAAGAAGGTTAGAAGAAAGAATTATTAATTTTGTGTGGTGACGTTGGACATACTTTCTAGGGTAATCTAAAAGGTAAAAAAAAGTGCACTGTTCATGTCTTCTTTCACTAATCAGGCTATAATTAGAATGATATTTTTCCTAAAAGTAAGTCAGTTAAAAATAAGAAAATAGGAGAATAACTTATGAATTAATTACAAACACCGTGTTAAATAAAACAATAATAAATTTGTGACTATAGAACATTATAAATAGTAGTTGTAGATGTACATTGAATGAGAGCAGACCACAGAGAAAGAAACTCTAAGAAGGAACCATAGAAAAGCCAATTTAGTGACACTAGAACATTAATTGTTTGGTAAATATAATTATTTTTTACATTTATTTAATATGGATTTGAATGGCACTTAGTATTCAACATATATTATTAGTTTTATTTGTTTTATTGCTAGTTTTTGACCAATATACAATGTTGTCAATGGTTATCATCAGATCACCGAAGTTAAGCAACATTGGGTGCAGATAGATAATAAAGAAGTATCGTTGATTGAGTTGAACTGCTCCTTATGATCAAAAGATCTCAAGAGCTTTGGATTGACTTCGTAGGTTTTCACAAGTAGATTTGGTGTGGTGGCTTTTGGGGGTCATCATCAAAATCATCAAACCTGAGATAACCCCGCAAATGGTGGTCGAAATATTGGTGCAAAGAAATTTGACACGCATGGATAAACCCAAAAGCCATAATACCAGACATAGGTTGATCGTCCAAACACAAAAATGCTAATTAACCAACGCCCAAATGTGCATTAGATTCAACAGCAGCCTTTCATTCAAACCAAAGGATACCGTCTTGAACTATCCATGAAGGTCTGGGAACAGAGATGACTCATGGTGAGGCAGATATAATAGCAGCTAACAGAACTGTGACAGAAATTTATTGTATTATAAAGATTTTTTTCCACATAAAATATCCAATTTGAAAAAAAACTGTAAAATTTTCAGTAATTATACTTCATTATGCCCATAGTGAAATTAATTTAGCAATTTCATTTAATAATAACGAATAAATTCGAATATATAAGTCAAAAAGTGGCTCGTAGGTTTTAATTTCGGGTCAAGCTATATTGCCCCCAAATTCGACTAAAACTAAACATGTTATTCATAAAAAGGTCTCAGACTTTCTTTAAACGGTTACAAAAAAAAACCTTCTAGAATTTCAAAGAATCGTGTGTCATAATTTTGATCAATTCCTTTGATTTGTTCAATTATAAAAATAATACAATAATAATATAAATGTATATACAAATTACTGTGTACGATTAGTCTAAGAAGGTGTGGATTTAATCCACATAATATCATTTTGTATCTACAATATATATAACTCTTTTCATTTCGAAGCGTTCCGTAAACGTATAAAAGTCATAATATCATTAAAAATCACAATAGCACTGGCTAGTTTAGGTTAGATTGTCACGCTTAGAATATTTTTTAAATGTCCTATCATATTTCGTGGAGTGTCTATGGTCGGAGCAATGGCACATCGGTGTACGTCGGGAACTCGGCTACGTCTATCTTGTCTTTGGTCTTGAATGAGGGGAACAAACCAATCTGGAAAGAAAACAAATAATTTTAAAATTACAGTAAATACGCTTTATAGATGCTTACTTTATCAACTATTCTGAAAAACAATACACGTAGGATTAAAACTGCAGACAGTGTACCCAAGTCTTGTTCTCAAAAAACAAGATGGAAAAAAAATGCTTCAAATAAATAGAATTACAAAAAAATGTCCACCCCCCAAACAAATGTCTACAACCCTCATATTACAGATATATTTCACTGTTGAAATGTATCAAATTAGCTAAATGTCCTACTGAATTTATAATCTAATGTCATCAAGTCAAAAACTATAAATAATAATTGACACCATTGTTATAATTTTAATTAAAAAATAAAAAATATTTAGTTTTGATTCACATTTATTTTGAATGATTACATGTTTCGGCCTCCCTGGAGACCTAAAACGAAATAAAAATTAACTTAATATTATAATTATGCAGTTTCACCAAGTTGATTGTCAGTTGATTGAGTGCGTGTGAGGGGGTAAAGAGCAGGTCACAAACAAAAAGGACTTTTCGATAAGCACGTTTAAATATATTCAAGATAAAAAATTGACAAACTTTGGTCATCTGCCCGAGACAGAATTTTGGGTTAATCATAGGTCAGGACAGATAACGACTGAGTGCCCATAGTGGGTGACAGCCCAGCGCCGAAATTAATAATGTGGCTTGTTATAGAACTATGGCACGCCAATGACAGGACTTGTCAAACAAACAAAATGGCGACGCAGCATATTACCAACATTTTTATATATGCGTGTCAGACGAGCGAATAAAAAAAGATACGAAAGATTGTATATCGAGGCTATTCGGCACCAGCCTGCAAGGGCTATATCGAGCTGATGTCAACTGGCATGTTTAAGACTTTAAAAAAAACGGAAAGATTGAAATTAGTACACTATCCAGGAAGACCACAGTCGTAGAAGAGAACATTGAGATGCGGAATGTATCTTAGATTTTGCTGCCTATTTTAGTGGTAGAGGTTTTGTTTTGTCACCTGATTGGTTCGCCGGTTGTTCCCCTTGCTGTAGCCGTTCCAGTGATTGCCAGCGATGCCGACCACGTCCCCCGGGTGCAGCTGCATCTCCTGGTGGCGCAGATGAGGCTCGTGAGCCAACACGGCCACGCGATTGTGAGGATTCTGCCCCCCGTAGTAATAGATGTCATCCAGAGAGGCGAACCTGTCCGATGCGTCTACGTGCAACGACTGCATTATCTCATAAGCTACCCTGCACACCTGAAAAATAAAAATAAAACAATAAATACGAGTGATGTCCATAAAGTAACATCTTAGAGTAAAACGGATTGATTCTCTTCATTCTAAGTGCGATGTTTTTTCTCTTTGTCAGATACTTACATTATAAAAATTGTTACGTTTCAACTTCAACCATAGTCAATCAAAGCAATATATATGAATATTCACATTTTAGGACTGTGTTCACACACAGAAGTTTGCATCCTGTTTTTTACGGGATAGCATTGGGAGTCGGAGAAGAAAATTCAGACGCAATGGACGTGAATACTCTTCTGATATTATACTGGTACTTTCGCCGCCGAAAGCAATGCAAAAAAAGAAGATTTTGGGTTCACCCGATCTTAAAAATACGATCGAGATTAGGCACATTTCGTAATCTCATGGGTGATTTGAGAAAGGATGAATCCAATTTTTTAACTATTTCAGAATGTTCATGGCCACCTTTGACAAGCTTTTAGAAAAAGTGAAGAATATTCTAAAAAACATAATACAAATGTGAGAAAAAGCAAGAGGTAAGAATAAAGTAAAAAACCATGTGCAGGATACTAGTGGGAACACTTCCATTAAACTATTACATAACTAAACTGGATACCTTTTTTTTTATTGGATCCATTCGTCCAGTCTGTAGTGGCAAAACCGTACAGCACATTTCAAACGGATCGGGTTTTTGCGGTATCCTGCAAACTGAATGCTCAGTAGCACGTATACTGCACAACTGGATGTCCGTGGGAAAGGGCCCTGGGGGGACGGTTAATGGTTTGTACTCACTTGGCTGCTGAAGGTGCAGACCAGGAAGTCGCTGAGGCTCAACAGGTGGATGTCGAGAATGATGCCGTTGAGGGAACTGTCACTGTAGCGGGTGGCCACGGCCGCTGTCTTGGCCACGTCCGGGTCGCCCAGGATGTCATAGTGAGGATACTTTTCTCGTGCCTCCTTTATCACCTAAAACAACCAATCAAACATGACTTCATTCATTAAAAATGGAAAGGAGAACAAATCCCATGAGAAATTGTAGCACGAGGACAGTTCAGAAATTTCTCCAAATACACCTTCACTTACACTAACCAATACTTCTGCGGTACATGAATATTGCACTATAAAACGAACAAATAACTGTCAACTGTACCATATAATTCTAATAATATTACACTACATTTCAAGCACATCATAAAATGCTCATTTCAAATGTGACTTAAATATTCTGGTATCTTTTTACCTTGGGATCGTCTGATGCGAGGTAGATCCTCCTCTTGTCTACCTTTTCCCGCAACTCTAGTTGATTGTAGTACTCCTCCACGTGCGTCATGTACTCCTCCAGGGGGTGGAAGGCCGCCTCGGTGCCGACCTTGTCTGTTCTTCTGATGTGCACCCTGTAACCAATGTAAGAACAAATTAGTTAAATTGATTTTTGGAATATATTTCAATATTCTAATGCTTTATAGAAAATTGAAGATCTATAACAATATTTTTGATAAATCGATGTAAACATACATACAAATCTACAGCAAATATTATCTTTATGACATTTCTCTCAACAATATTTGAACTTGAACCGTTTGCAAGCCCAATTTTCAGTCTGTACATAATGTAAATTTCTCGAATCAGCTTGGAAAGCGAATGGCCGTGAGCCCTGCGCTGAGTACAGGCTGAGAGCTAGATTAGTGGGGAACGCCTCGGTAGGGAGAGTTACTGACTGTGGAGACCTGCAGACCGCCTCACACCTAAGATTTTGTCCCATGCACCCAACTATCTGCACATCTCAAGACCTAATATTGGGCAGCACACGGGCCATCTATGTTGCGAGATATTGGGCGGAAACAATTTGACTTCGCTGACACGAAAAAGAGAAGAAGAGATACAGATACAGGTCATTTTTTTTTTCACTTAAAAGATATGTAGAAAATAAATTAAAGTTGCATATTGTACCCTGCAAGTTACACACAGGGTAAGAGAATATACGTCCGAGAAATAGTTGAAGAACGTAAGAGTCTATTCCATGTCAGCCTCCTTAACCGCTCTTGTAGCCCCGACAATTTCCCTGATGAAGTTTAACAGCAAGGGACCGTCAGAACTAAGCAGCAATTCAGGTAAATCCTCCCAAGAAATGGTAGAGACTCCCAGGCGACAACACAGAATGTGTCTCATGTTCTCATGGATGATGCACTCAATGAGAGAGTGTCTCACTGTCTGTTGCATGCCTGGATCACATGGACATGCGTCGCAAGATGAGAGGCCAAATCTTTTTAGGAATTCTCTAAAAATTCCGTGTCCGGTAAACGCTTGAGTGAGATGAATGATACTGGGTGGTACTGACCCAACGATGGGTCTCCGGAAGCCCAGCTTAGTGGCTGAGGTTTGCAGGAACGCTTGTGTGGCGGGTTGGGGGCGCAGCAGGAACTTGAGGAACTGTCCGGCCCACCAGGCGGGGGGCGCTCCGTGTAGTCGCTGCAAGCGAGGCGCCAGATCGGCCGGAACTGTCAACGGCAGAAAAGCCGGCCGTGGAGACAGAGCGTCGATAATCGGCAACCGCAGCACCTGAGTGTACCATTTGCCTGCAATCAAACAGACAAATAAATTAATACATCGGAAGATGCGAGAGTTTTGATTTTTAAGATTGTAATGGTAAGAAAATGCATTTTCTGTTGGGGAAACATGACATCTAATGCAATTATTATTGCAAACTGTTGTGTGTGAAGCGTGAAGGATGCAGGAGCAAACAATGTGTTTAGTTCATGTAAATATCTAACTCTTATTTTGAATGACTGTTGTTGTCACTACAAGATTGTTTTTTTTTTATTTTAAAAAGTATCTTTAAACTGTAAAACAATAAATAAACAAATGTATCAATTATTACACATAATTTGCAACCCGAATGCAATAGATTTTATATTCAGTGATACATTCAGCCAAGTTTGAACATTACAACGGTAAAATATAGCTTTAATATGTAGCTACAAATCCACTATGCAGGGAATACATTTAGTATTGAGGTGTCAAGAAATAAAAGATTTTTACCCGGCCATGCGTCCTTGGTCTCCCCCTCTGGAGAAGTGCAAGTGTCGGAGACTGGCAGGAACACTTGCTCCCAGCCTGCTCTTCGATACCTCCATCCCGTGGATCTCAGAATTAGCGTCCTCTCCGTGGCATAAGCCAACACAAGGCAATACACCGCGTGGTGTAACTGACAGCCATAACCACAACCCTGAAATACAAGCATCAAGGTATTAAACTGTAATATGAAATTGTCATCCTGTCTGTTCAATGAAACTTACAAATAAATAAATACATTTTTTATTAAAATTACGAAGTAAAATCGTAGATAGATATTAATATCCCGACACCTATAGATGTTTACACTGAGTATGGACGAGACCGACTGCGGTAAAGAAGGCTATTTTGTCTTTCCATACTACTGTCGGTTGAGAGTAGGTGGATATGGTTGGGACACGTAATAAGAATGCCGCAGGAGAGCATAAACCACAGCTGCCATTTTTAAAGCCAGCTGTGGATCGCACCTTCTAGTAAGGCCGTCGGGAACTACACATAGAATGTACTCAGCAGAGCTGCGGCAGGCAGAGTTTTGTGGCGGTAGTTTGTGAATGCCATATGCTCCATTTAAGGGAGCGGACATAGAAATGATGATGATAATGTACATGAAAGTAGTAATTATTTTAAAAAACTTGCGACACTGATAATAGTAATCGGATTAAATAAATGTGAAATAATAATAAATACATTGAATTAGAAGGTTAATTAAATTTTAATTATAATTGTGCAATTTCATAAAGTATTGTCAATTGATAACCTACATTTTAGCAGTTTTTAATTTTCGATGAAGCTGCATAAAAAAATGAAATGGATAATATTTTGTAATGTTTACTATTCAAATATCATTTTGAAAACATGCACTAAAAAAATTAAGAGTGCTAAGTGATTAGCGGCAATGCACTTAAACGTAAAGACAAACAATTAAAAACTGTAAGGCACTGAGTCAATTGCAAGAAAAAGTATCAAAGCAGCCAGCGGGTATAGCTCATTGGTCAAAACGTTTGCTTTGCAAGCCAAAGGTCGTGGGTTCGATCCGCGACGAATATTTCAAAAAAGGGTTTTTAATTGATTTCTGAGCTCTAAAATACCCCCGCTTGGTGTGAATTTGATCCCTCAACCGTAAAATGCCAGTCATAGCCTAATAATTAAAATTGGTGGTCGACGAAATTGGTCCTGCAAAGACCACCCATTCATAGTAAATTCCTGAAATAATTAAGAATGATGCGTGAATCTCGGGCTGTAATCTATGGCCTTGGCGGATCAACACTCCACATGCAGCACTTAGCCATACGCACCATGGTAAGCGTCATAGAATTCTACAGATAAGACTTCAGAATTATTATCACCATCTGTTTGTATTCTTCTGTATGAGCTTACATAAAAAAATCTTGGTGAAATTCCTTATAAGGATGATGTAAATAAAATATAAAAAATAGTTAATTTTAACATTATTTAAAAAAAAATATTGTTGTAATAAGACAAAAATTAAACATAACACAGATGTTGTGAGGGTAATAATTAAAATGATTTATTTGTTTCCACAAAACCTTTCTAATATTTAAATACATACTAATAAAGTACCGTTCTAACACGTGACAGTGGTAGACTGTTGTATCCACTTTAGAACCTCACGGGGCCTCACAAAGTCTAAGCATCACAGTTCACAGAAACCCTGTTCTTGTGTAGATACCAAGATTCGCAGCTTTACAAAGAATGGGGATGATGTAAGGTTACCTTGTTGAGGTTGCAGACCAGCTTCTTGGCTTTGGAGCAATCGGGAGGGTTCTGCAGACGATGAAGTCGCCTCTGCACGAGATCGCTGAGAGCAAAAGACTCTGACTCTCGCCACCGATCGTAGCCGTCAGTCTCCTTCAGCGTCCGCAGATCCGTCATAAGAGATCTGAAAGCACAGTAAACATAAGAATATTCTTTTTTTAAGTCCTAAATAATGAAAAAAGATGATTTTCAGATATTTTTTTATAGGACAGTTGTTACATGTTTATTTATTATTAAAAAAAACTAGCATTTTTGTTGTTCTACTCTTTTAAAATAGATTGCATGTCTATTGGACAATAGGTTTTATAATTTTTTTATATGATAGCATATTTCATTGATCATATTAACATTTAATAGCCACAAGAGTTGTTAAAAGCACATTTAAATACAATTATTAAATACATACTGATAAGTTAACATTAACCCTTTAGATGCGAGGTGCGGATATATCCGCACCAACTTGCACTACTCTTAAGTGCGAGGTGCGGATTTATCCCACGCCCTGAAAAAACATGTCGCTTCAGTGCGAGATGCGAATTTATTCGAATACTATATTGAATATAAATTTGTTTCATATTACGACATTCCTTCGTCAAAATTTTTTTTTACGATATTGAGTTGTGGGTCATTCTACACATGTTTCAAATTTGCCCTTTTTTTTAAATAATAATGGATTTATTTAATTTAGTTCTGAAGGTGAATATAAATGCAGCACTGACCAATCAAAACACATAAAAAAATCATCCTTAAATATTCAACTTTATTTTTCATCGACTAATTGACTTATTTCGTGACTTTTTATGAAATCTTATTTCGCACGTAAAGGGTTAAATGTAGCCTTTCTTGGTAGCGACATTATTCATTATAACTATTAGTAGTTAGTAATTTAAGATCAATTCTGGGTTTAGCCGCCACTAAAGACCAAATAGTCCAGGCAAATATTAAGTCACATTGTTTTCAGATTATGTTTTTAGATTTTTCAATATAGGTATTTAACTAATATTAGATTTCAAGACTGAATAATCGTATGTTTCATATAAGAAATGTTTTTCACAAGAAAGCATAATTCATACTAGCCTTTCATTAAAGCTAGGTGACTCACATCATCCCGTAGGTAGATCAACAACAGCATGTATTCAATGAAGTTTTATGATGCAGAGCCGATTTGAGAATAAGGTATATGGTTTGGTAGCTGAAAGTCGAAAGCTACTACAATTGGTCACCACATCTTATGAACTAGGTAAACCACTGATCAGTGAATATCCATTTAGCAATGATTCTGAAATTAATGTTACGGATGAAGTGAAATATCGTTCTAACACTGGTGGAAGATGACACTTTAGTCATGCAGCCAATAGAGCGGTAGTTCAAAAATAAATGTGCTTACAATTAGCGTTCGACTGGAGTACAATGTCTCCAATGAGGAGTCAGCTTTCGGAAGAATAACGGAGTCTTTTTATCCATCATCGATCATTTATTGATGTGCAAAAAGAAAAACTCCGTAGATTTTCATCTTACGCAGGCATTTACTAGACGTAGAATATTTAGAGAGTTCCTAAAAAGATTTGGCCTCTCTTTTTGCGAAACTTGTCCATATAATCCTAGCATACAACAGACAGTGAGACACTCTCGGTGATGGAGTGACATCATCCATGAAAACAGAAAACGTTTTCTGTTTTGTCCCCTGGGAGTCTCTGCCATTTTTCATGAGGACCTTCCTGAACTGCTGCTCAGTTCTAACACTCCGTTGATATTAAACTACATCAAGGATATTGTTGAAATAACGGGCGCGGTTAACAAGGCCGACATGGAATTGACTCTCATGTTTTTAAATGTTTGTCTCTTCACATGACCTAACCTTGTGTGTAATTTGCAGGATATTAACAAAAAAAATGTCTCTGATCATTTGTAAGAAGGTAGAGCTCTAACCTTTTGTGTTCCACTCCCAGATTGAGCAAGTTCTGCAGCATCTTGTGCAGCTCCGTGTTGTCTGCAGGTTCCAAAGCTTGCGCCTTGAGGACCTCCGATCGCACGAAACTCCAAAACTCCTGTGTGTTGGTCTCCACACGACGTCGAGCCTCTTCATACTCAGCAGCGGGATCATTCTTCTGATCAATGTCACTCCGCCAACCGTCTCCCGCCGGCTGAATAACGGACTCCTCAGCTGCCTTCACCACTGTCTCGTCAATCTTCCTGACTAGCTCTTCCTGCTGAGACTTTGACAAATCTCTGAAAAAAAGAAGAAAGAAAAAAAATCAAATACAATCAATGGAGCCTAAGAACTTGAAGAAACGATGAATACTGTAATATCTGAAGCATTGATTGATTCATAACAATTGGCATTTTTAAAGGCAAGTAATTATTTTGTAAGTATTTAATTCAATGGCCAGTAAATATTTAAGAAATTGTCATGAATAAATTAATTAAAAATGGTTTGTAGAAATAATAAATTGGCAGTAAAAAAAAATATTGTGAGTAAATAACTAATGAAAGGAAATTAATAATAAGTTAAGTTTCCATTTTATGCGTTAATTATTTAGTTTACATTGATTACTGGTAGTATTGAGTAGTGAGTACAGACATTTAAATTTTATAACCGACCACATTCGTACTGACACAGTAGATATTGCCAATTCATTTAATTTACTGTTAAAACCTTTAATTAGTTAATAAACAAATAAATACAGGCCATTTATAAACAGATCTTATAATTAATCCGAAATTCCCAAAGCTGAAACATTTGGTCCTAAGAGCCGGCTCAGCCCAACCAACAACACATGGCAAGCAACAATCAGACCAAAACCCATCCAAATTTTGGTTCACGTATGATGTCATTTAACTTAAAAAAAAATATTATTGGTTTTCATTACGGTTGTAAATCCTGGAATCTTACCAATATACAATGCAGCCGTATAATGATTTGACTTTGCGAGAAATAACAAAGTGAGCGACCGGGCATGGCAGTTTTCCATCCAACAGTCGGCCAAATACGAACGTATACCTGGATTTGACATGTTCTAACGGTGATGCAATAAATCATAAATTATAGCTGGCTTTACTTCAATTCCTGGGGCTTTTAATGTCTTGAAAGGCTGTCGGGAACTATACATAGAATACATATTAACCGTATGCTCAAATTACGTTTATAATTTGATAAAGGAAGCAATTCACTATCATATACTCGTATAACATTAACTTTTAACAATGCTGCTATAACCATATCTGGGTGGTCAGAGCATTGACCTCCTAAAATACATGTCTGGCTTTCCAATCTCATCAGATAATCACTCTTATTCATTACGCACCACATATACAACAATGATGCATAAAAAATTGAATTATCCTCTTTTAATTTCCCTAATTCGTTTTATTAATACTAAAATGTATTTAAATTGCATAATGGAATAACATTACTAAATTTCATCACTAGATGTCAGCATTAAAACAAAATAAAATAGACAATTAATAAATGTATTTTTTTATATATTTTAAGGTCACTAGGTCATTTTTCGTGTGCTCAGTTAGTCTGCAAGAGTACAATGTTCAGTACATTAAATCAGTGATAGAAAAAAACAGTACATTTGAGTTAAACGTGTATGTTAATTATTACAAACGTCATGTGTCGGCATGACTCAACATTTTGTCAATTTACATAATGTAACTGTATTGAATGAACTATAATGCCAGTAAAACGAAAGGTGTAAGTACATGGTCAGCAGTGGCGGAACAAATTATTATTTGTTCTTCAAAAATTTATTTATTTTAAAAATATATATAACAATACATATAAATTTATTATAATATATTATGTAATTATGTAATATAAATCATTGTTAGAGACCCGTACTTTTATCATTTCGCAATAAATGCGAAATAGATGCTAAAATTCGAAATAGATGCTAATAAATGCGAATTTCAGAATATATACAAATATATGCTTAAATAATCATTATTTGCGAAATTTTATGTTTTTTTTTAATAATTTAACATTATGTTTAACTATGTTGACTGATTAGTCAATTTAATTAACCTTAAAACGCCCAGTCATAGAAGGCCAATGCTTGTAATGTTTCGTCGCACAATAGATTCTTCTATGAATTTACTTTAATACTATTATTACAAATTAATGTAATCTGATTGTGAAAAGAAACCATAAGCACTCCTGTATGGGACCGTGGGGCATTGAACGACGCAAATCTGCGGTCCTGTAAGAAAACCACTGGACGTTTAAAGGTTACACTCGATTATCGCTTGGTACATTTTTCCTAAATTTTTCTGTAAATAATTAAATTTATATTTTTATAATTGCCCTATTTTAAGATTATTTTGTTAAATATGTAAAGTATGTATAATTGTAAGTATTATGAATAAATAAATAAAAAATAAATGTATTGGAATTATTAATTATTTGTATCTTATAAAAATAGATGCTAAAAAGATATTAAATAGATACAAAACGCTAAAATACCAACTTTTTAGTGCTCTAAAATGCTAAAAATGAAAAAATAGATCCTAAAAATATGGGTCTCTAGTCATTGTTTTTAGTTTGATATGACATATTTACATATATAATACAATAGATAGTTTTTAGAAGGGACACTTATATTAGTGTTTTTATAATAAATAAAATCCCTGAATGTCCTGACAAGATTTTATTGAAAGAAATTTTTATATTATTAAGATATTGCCATAATTTAAAAAGAAAAAAAAATAGCGTTGAGCCTAAATATTGCAGGCCTCGGGACCGTCGAGCTAATCATCCGATTGCTTTAAATATATTTAATTAACAAATTCAGATGAGGTTTCTGCATAACTATCACCATTTTTCGGGATTTTTTTTATGTGTTTACCTTAGAAAAAAAGCGTAAAGTAAAATCAATATGAGCCGATAAAACCTGAATGCAGCTCTGATAATTATCACAAACATGGAATACATTAATGTGTAACAGTGGCTCATAAAATAGCAGGAAAACCAATACAATAATTGTATTTAGATGAAATATTATTACCAACAATATATGTATGCCATTAAATGCACAATGGTTGAAGTTTATGACAAACGACAATGTATAGAAGCTAACACGGCAACACAATTTTCAAATCAAATTAAAAAAAGAAAAATCGTTTTTCTTTTTAAATATTTCATATTAGCTATTATTTAACCCTTCCGTTACGGCTCGGTGGAATACAATTTATACTGTCAATACGGCGTGAATTTTTTAAATCATTTTTTTTGCTTAAAACTAGTACTTGGAGCATAAATGTACTTATCTGAACTATTTTCATATATCACATTGGTTCTTCTATCCATTAGGTATCAGATGATGCATAAAAAACTATTATATTTAACAAACGTTCATTATGTAACTCCATACAAGTGGTGGCATTGACAAATGTGGTTTACAAAAAAATCACTCCCGTGACGAAACCTAACGATATTTATTTACATGCTTTACAGATTCCTGTAAAGAATACATGTAGGTTGATAAAAGGAATAACTGCACTTCCAATTTTCTACCTTAAATGTCACAATGAGTACTAAAAGTAGCAAAACGATATATCACATCTACAGATGTCGAGGGAATCTTTGACGGCATATGCCGACAATCGATGCGAAAGGGTTAAGAGAAATTTTCGGGTAAAAATTGATGAAATGGGAAAAATTAAGCAAAAAAGCTTAATTAATAATTTCAAATGATTCTTTAAAGGCTGCGGTTGGTAATGCTGGATTACGGTTGTATTAAATTGTGATTGAAAAGGTAAAAGGTGAGTTTGTTTAGAACAGAAATTAACCTCAGTGTAACTTATGCACGTTTAAAGACATGAGTACTTAAAATGCTTTTTACGACAATTTTAATTACATACACTTATAAACAACTAATAAAGCCTGCTATAATAGGAGCAGTGCACTTTCCTTGAAACTCGAGTAGGACTAATTACTGATAACTGCTGAGATATAAGAAATATAAGCCAGCCATTAAATTATTATTTTAATTACGACTTCCATTTATGATAACGTTTTAGATTGCAAGAATATAATTCTAAATACATTATTTTTTAAAAACCATTGGGTATAATTTAGTGGTAAATCTTACCAAACCTACAGTTGTCGAATCGTCCTCAAAACACAGAGAATAAAATTAAAATTATTTTTAATTGATTTCTAAAATCTATATTTTGCTTGGTAATGTGAATTTGATCCCTCACCCGTAAAATGCAATTTATAGTATAAGTTGATATCAACTCGATATAGCTCTTTCAGGCTGATACCTAAAAGTCTCGATAAGACGATCTTTTGTCTGTTATTTTTGTTCGCTCGCCTGACATGCACATCTAATAATGTTAGATGCTCCTGCATCCTTCCTCGACGCGTCCTGATGACTATCCCGTGACCTATTGTTGCCTTTTTAAAAATGGGGGATGTCAAAGTATTTAATTTACGTTTGATTTCAGAACTTTTACATTTACGCTAGTCATAAGATAATTGATATTATGGCTTTTGGCTTTAGCCGTGTGTGGCGAATTTTTTTTTTTTTCAGAGTTGGTGTCAGGAGATAGTTTAGCCGTCGGCCTAACGTACCTTCACGAGCGTCACTTTTATCTCTATGGCGACTAACATACTCAATTTTCATTGGTCCGTTCTGTCGTGTACGGTGAGTATGTTCTAAAAAGAGTACCTCCACAAACGTCATGTCGGAGAATCGTGAACAGTGGGTTTGTTCTAAGAAGAGTACCTCCACGAATGTCATATCGGATTGTGGTCGTCCTTGCTTGTCTATACAGGTTTTTGAGTATGTGCAAGAGGTGGAAGCCTGCAATGGCGGTCGAAATATTGGTAAGAAAAAAACGCCACACACCGCTAAGCCCAAAAGTCGCAACATCAAATCTGGCCATGAAAACCTAAGTCATAAAATAATTATTCAATAAATAAAAACTAATTAGAAAAGTAACATTTTGTGTAATTTCATTTTACATTTATTTCTTTAGTGTAATACAAATCTATATCTCTCTCTTTCTAAAATGAATAACTTGATACATCAGATACACATGCGGGCAATTGCAATTATTATTATTTTCACACGAATGTGTGTAGCAAAAAAGTGTTCAAATTTCGCCGCTCACGCAAATAGTTGTGATACCTGAAGCGCCCCCATATGAGCATTTAAAATCGTACTTTGATTTTCGGCATTCACGCAAATACGTGATTCATATAATTTCACGATTTCTGAGATTGAAACAAAAAATCAGGGTTTTTAAATCGGTTTTCATTCTATTTGCATTTCAATAAAGACGCTTGTTATTCTTTTAGCCTCTCTGATGAAATTTTATGTTTTGTAATTTGTTATATTGTAGATTATGGAATATTAAAAACATATTGTATCGTAAAATGTATTATTTGAATTGTGCTAAATAATATTCCTTTTAGCTATTTATATTATTTTTAAAAATATTATAGGAAAAATAATTTTTAAAAAATAGACTTCGAAGGATTGAAAAAATTAAAAAAACCATAATAAAAATATTTATGTGCTTCAAAGTAAACGAAAATAAAAATAGTTTATTTTGGAACATTTTTGCCAAAATAATTTGCCAGGGAGTGATTAAACGGATGAAATTGATTATATTTTTTGATAAATATGATAAGATATTGAGGTATGGCCTAAAGGTAAAAAGTTCACCTCCTGAACCAGAAGTCACAGGTTCGATCCCCAAGGAAGGTAATATTAAATGTAAAAAATAATTCAATTTATAAGCTCTATATTGAACACACCAATGTGAATAAAATTCGAATAAAAAGTATTATCCACACAAGCGATACAAATTTCAGGATTGCACAATTATTAACATGTTTAACGCCACGTAATGTTTTTAAAGCATTCGACTCAGAGGCGGCCATATAGGTCACATTCAATGTTAAAATTTCATTGAAATGTAACCGCTGGCGTACAGGGACTGTTTGTTGGAAAAAAACGTAGATCACCGGTGACCTACGTGGCGCCCGTTTCAACAATAGCGTAGGTCACCGGTGACCTAAGTGGCGTGAAACGTGTTAAAAAGCGACACAGCTAAACAATCATGATAATCTATATATATATTTCCGTCAACATAACATAATGCGAAAATAATCAAAGTTACATTTGTTGTCATGACAACACTGTTTAAAATGAAATACCGCTATGCAGATCGAAAAAAAATATGGAATAAAAATATATCTCTCTTCAGCTGTTGTACAATCATAAAATTCGTACCATTCGTGTGGGCAGCCCTTACAAAAATGTCATAATAATCATAAACATAGATTACAAAATAATGAGGATTGTGTTTTAATAGTTTTGTAGATATCATTATTTCACATGATATCATTATATTCATTCATTGACATGCACAGATTATTATTTTGCATAGAAATGTAATGTTCAATACAATTGTTTATGAAATAACACAATATAGAAAAATGGTAATATTATCTAGGTTACAAAAATTATAAATATTATGGTACCTTGACATACGAGTTTAATTTGTTCCGCAACTTTGCCCATATCTCAAATTTCAAAAAAGTCTCAAAACTCGAGCACAACTAATCAAAGATGCTTTGACAGCGCGAGTACAGCGATACCTGATTCTCTGACCGTGGCCGGGGGATTCATGCGGGAAAGAGTGACGTGCGGTTCGTGTGCAACCGCCCGACCCACTAAGCCGATTGCTCGTATCTCAAATTTCGCTCGTATTTCAAACCAAAAAAATTGCTCGCTCGACAGCTCGTATCTTGGGGCACTCGTATGTCAAGGTACCGCTGTGTATATGTATATACATATTTTTTAAATAAATATTTAAAAATTTCGGCGAAATAAAAATTAAATGTAAAATATATTTATGTAAACATAAATCATTTCTCTGTAGATAAAGTGTTCTTAGACTTCTATCCTTTGATATATCATAGTGATATGTGATAGAACTGAGGCATTCACAAATTGTCACCACAAAGCTGTGTCAGTCTCATCCCAAGTCAGATCCGCCTCCCTCATCTCGCCGAGTACATTCTGTGTATAGTTCCCGACGGCCTTCCAGGACATGTCCCAACCTGGTCTACCTTGGCCTCTTGATCGACTGTAATACGGAAAGCTGCTTTATCCGCTCTCTCACCTCGTCATTCCTCACAAAGTCAAACCATCGTACCCCCAGTTTTCTACTCAGGCATCTGTTCTCGAATATCATTAAACAGCTGCATTTGCTTTAGGTAAGATGCCACATTTCCAGCCGTAAAAAAGAATGGGGACGATGCAGACGCCGTATAGATGGTATTTTGTTTTAATCGAGTAATGAGGCGAGTCCCAGATATTACACATGGAATTGAAAGACCCTCCAGCAAGCAGGCCACTGTTCTCAGTGATCTGATTGCCGAAATATCTGAAACTCATAAACTTATCAGGTCTCGACAGGTGCTGTTATTAGACACTTTAATAACGAATGACAAAAAATTGTGAAAATATTTTTTGCGGTGTTGAAAACGGAAATGGTTTCACTATACCCAAGGTAATATAGGATGACCCCTGACTATTGAATCAAATGAATTGTATTGACTAGAATCCAGGCTTATATAAAAAATTTAATACTTTAAGTAGGTAACCTATTAGTTATTTGGAGCAAACACGAAAACATTAAAAAGTCCAATAAATTTGAATTTTTTAAGTCTATTCTCAGGGATCATCCTATATTGCCTCTCAAACAAACATAACAAACAATTTTAAATACAAACCTGAGATTGATGTCTTGGAAAAGTTCGCGCAACTCTTCGTTCTGCTTCTTGAGAGCTTCGAGCCTCGCTGTGGCTTGCGTAAGACGAGCAGCGGAAGGTCCTTCAGCTCGGCGCTCCCCGGGGCCCGGACACAGCAAGGGAAGAGCCGTCAACAACATCACCAGCACCCACAGCACCAGGATCAGCAGCAAAAGTTGCCCCCAACGCCCGGCCAGAGCCGACTGACGATGCGGCAAACCCATCGCAACCTAACCTCGAACAACGCTAAAGCCAACGCGACAAACGCATTTCTTTTTCGATTCACTTTTAATAAAACTTAAAAGCAGAAAATAAGCATAAGTAATCACACTAACATTTCAAGTTATGCATTTTTGAATTTGTTACGGATAACCATAAAAATAAATGTTTTTTTTTAATCTTTACGATTGCATTTGAACATTATTATTAGCGAGATGTATTTTAAAATATATTTGCGTTTAATTGTGTAACTGAAATAATACGACGGATCCAAGTTTATAAAAACAAAATGTTACAACTATTAATAATTTGCTAGCTTTGAGGTGACTGACTACAAAATATTTTTTAATACTTTTGTGAACAGATCTACAAAATCTAATATAAATTTGCAATGTTTCGTTTTTAAATATATAAGTATTGTTCGATAGTAAAAGTGTGACACTATTGATGATGCTGAATGGAGTATATTTAAGTCATGCCGTCGAGTCCGCTTACGTGAATGTAAATTAAGCCGTAAAAATAATTAATTATTTGTTAAATTGTTATATATCAAGCGAAGCCTACTAAATGCTATTTAGTGGTACTCAATGTGAGTGATGTGCTATTATTAATGATTCAAATTAAACTACTAATGTCACACAGTGTTATGCTTATGTAAATAAATTAAATATATTTCTAGTTTGATCTTGTATTGAGATTTCATTTGTTGCCGTATTTGATCTATGGTGAACACTTATTTTATGTCTATTATCTATTTTGAGATTGCTTTCTGTTGAGTTGTCCTTGTCAATTGTAGTTTATTATTTATTATTATCATTATCAAACGACCATTTTTTCTCAACTGCCAATCTGCAACAAATAATAGAATCATTTAAATAATGTTTCATTTAAATATATATATAAAAGAAACATGGAAGTTTGACTTGTTTTCTAACATACAGATAACGTCTACAGGCGAATGCCATAACAAATCAAATAAATAGAACAATCTATGCCATTTAAAAATGATTATAGTGTTTTACATGGAGGAACCAACTACAATGTTGCATTTTTTTTTATGTAAACAAAGGAGATTACCAACAGATGGTGATAATAACTCTGAAGTCTCATATGTGGATTGTATAACGCTTGCCATGTTACATATGGTTAAAGCGCTGCATGTGGAGTGTTGATTCACTACATCATAGACTACAACCCGAGATTCACGCATCATCGTTATTATTACAGGAATTTATTATGAATGGGTGGTCTTCACAGGACGACTGTCGTCTTCCACCAATTTTAATTAATAGGCTATGACTGGCATTTAACAGGTGAGGGATCAAATTCACCATGGTGAGGGATCAATTGATATACCGTGTTTGGTGAATTGATTGCTTACAAATAAAATGTCACAGCATATTTATCAAAACATGTGGTAGACGAAAGCTATGCAGTGAGCACCACCCATTCAAAGTTAGCCTCCTAAAAAATGGACAGTGCTTTAATACCAGACTTTTGTTTAACGATAAATACAATCAGCACCCCACATGGCAACAATTAGCGTCCTTAAAAATGGCAAGAGTCATAAGAAAGATGAAACTTCTCAATTACTCTCAGTTGATATTCTCCTGTATGTGTTTACATAAAACAAACTTTGCTTTGATATTGAACAATGTAAAACAAAGAAGTGAAAGTTTAGATAAATTTAGAAATCTCCATGTGGCAATATATTTTATTATTTACTTGATAGAAAGTGTGCTGTTATATTAATGTTGTCCTTTATGTTTACATTGTAAGTGATAAAATCAATAATTTATGTGATAAATAATAAGACCATCTATGTATAAATAATAATGTAAACAAGTACCTTTTGTTTACATTAAAATACAATTTGATATAAATTAAGTATGAGATATCGTTCTGTAATTAGAAGTTGAATGAATCAAACCGGAATTGAAATAAATGAGATAAGATCTTACCTAAATTTTATTTAAACCAAAATAATAAATCTCTAAACTTGACTTGAAATGGATTGAATAAGATTGTACAAGAAAATATACAGAAAAGAGCATTAATAAGGAAAGGTTGTATAAATATAAAGTGATGTGGTCATTACTAATGTATAATTAATTATTTACAAATATAGGACTCTGATAATTGCTTTGTAAAGGTTACTTTCATACATCATTTGGGATTTAATTAAATAAAAATAAATGTTAATATTAAATTGGCGAATTAAAGACATTTAGTAGGGACGACTTTAGTGTTTATCCATATAATAAATAATTCGTTAGAATAATTGGGGTCGGTCAATTGTTATGATTTAATTCATGAAAAGGTCAGGAAGTGGCCACTTTTGTATGGGGTTTAATTGAATCAAAGTAAAAGTAAATACCAGCTTGGTATTAGAAGTAAACGTGCGGGTGGGTATCGTGTATCCCGGTCACGCCATGGCAGTGATTGTGGTGTTTATTCCAGCCCTAGCGATGGAATCACAGTCCAGTGGTGAGAACTGAGAGCGAGCCGTGACATTTGCTCTGATATTAGATTTGTACTGAGATTCATTTTCGTCTGAAACTTTGGCCACACTGCGAGATGACGATCAGCTTTTAAGGCTGTTGAGCTATTTTTTTTTTTTATTGCGTCAGTAAATTCTCAATGTAGGTACCCAAGGAATTCAAATAAAAAGCAACGTTGGTAGGTAACATGGTCTTATTAAAACCAAACCCTTTCATTAATTTATCATTGCAAAAAAAAAAAAATCTAATTTTTTTTTTACTTATTCAGAAAATTTAATGTGAAAATTTAATGTGTTAAATTTAATGTGTGTGGTGACATTTTTGAAATGCACCATGAAAATTAAAGTGACGACATATTATGTCCATTCTTCATTCAGGCTATAAAATATCAAATCAATCAAGAAGTAAAAAATGCAGTCAATCATATAGTTCACCATAACTTTATAAAAAAAAATATTATTCTGCAATGCTCCTAAATAACAAAAATTAATTTGCTTTGTAATTTTTCCTATAAATTTATTCGATTACATTTACTTTACAACTGTTCTCCTAGACCAGCGGTCGGGGAATCGGGGTAAATTACCCCAAATGGGGTAAAAATGTGTATTTGGGGGTAAAAAGAAAATTTTTCTAGTTTGCTATTTCATAAAACTTACAATTTTCAAGTAAGTTTTTTGTTATTTTCCGTGTAAATTAATTCAATAAATAATATTTTTTTAAATAAACATTGATTGTCTTTTTTTCAAAATGGGGGGAAGGGATAATATCGACTTACGCAAAAAATTTGGGGTAATATCGACTTACGCAAAAATATTTTGGGGAAATATCAACACACGCAAAAATGTTTTGGAGTAATGGTTAAAAAAGTTCCCCGACTGCTGCCCTAGACATTTATTAAAGCAACAAAATATAGGTTAAAGTTATTTAGTACATATTTTTTAGCAAGTTATTTTAACATTTCATTTAGCTTTCGTGTATTTACAATACAAAATTAAAAATATTACACGAAAAAAAAATCAAGTTTTATCTTACTCCTGTCTAAAAATTGACTCTTCTTTTTAAAATTTAACACATGCAATTCTTATTGACAACTCCATAAATCTTTTATGTCATAGCCATAATTCACATTTTCATAATACGCTATGCCTTTGACTTTTCAATTGGTTTTAATGTTAGTTGTTTATAATATGCTGGTGTTATTTTAACGAAAAAATAAATATTTCAATTAATACTTAACTCAAAATAATATAGAAGATAATTCTAAATATTATGAATAGGTATTGTATTTGCGCGGGCTGTAGGTATGTAATTACATTCGCAGCGTAATGGCGAACTTCAGGAAGACCAACGTGACGCGGATCGAGTGCTTTCACGAACGTTCGTTTGACAGCGGTTAGAGCGTGGGACAGAGTTTGAAACTTGGGGACATATCGGTGACTAATTCGCACAAATTTGGACCGCCGATCGTCCCCGACGAGAGGCCGCGTCCTCGACGATTCCGCCATGTCTTCACCGAAGACCCCGTTCGACGGGATCGCCTCCAAGAAGAGGCGGATCGACAGCGACGACGGCCACGAGCGCCCGTCCCCGCGAGGCGACTGCGACACTCCGCTGCCCAGGGCCAAGCGTCCCGCCTTCAACCCTGCGCTGCTCTCCTCTGCATTCTACTCGGGTCCCACTATGTACGGGGGCGCCGGCGCAAGCGGTTCGCTGTCGCCCCTCGGGTACCCGCGCTCCAAGTTCTACGACCGACGGCGACCCGAAGTTCGTCCGGCCCCGGCCACGCCAGACGGCGCGCTCAGTCAGACTTCGCGCCGTATCCTGGAGCTGCTCGAGCAGTACTCGTCTCCCGTGTCAGACGCACGGCGTGCTTCAGCTCCCTGTCGCGCAGCACCCGTGGCCTCGCCGCCGCGCGCTCGCCCGCCGCGGCTACCCCCGTTACACGTGCCCGCGCTCGCCGCGCTCATGAAGATCAAGGCGCAGCGAGGCAGCGCGCAGCGCGCCATCGCCGCCTCGCTCAGCAGCTCGCTGCCGAGGCGCGCGCCCCCGCAGCCCCAGCCTACCCAGCCCGCTCTTCCCGCCCAGTCCGCTCAGCCCGCTCCCGCGCCCTTCAAGTTCACATCACCAGCGCGGCTGATGCCGGACGAGAGCGTGGTGGCCATTGGGAAGTTCCACTTCAGCGAGCCCCTGGACGTGCTTCAAGCTGACGAGTCATTCTTCAGGTGTTCGCCAGACAGCGAGGAGGAGAGTGAAGTCATTCCCATCGCGGGAGACAGAAAACGTAAAGAAAGCTTTAAAGCTGATTTCAAAGCGAAACCGGTGCAGTCCTGGAGCGGAGAGAGCGACAAAGCCAAGAGACCTGCAGCGCTGCCCAACGGAGGTTTCCGGGTGACGACCGAAATAAGTGCAGATTCCGAGTCGGAGAAACGCGAACCCCCAGCCAAGGTCCCCTCCCCCGCAGCCCCCGCTAAGACCTTCTCCGGCATGGCCAGCTTTCTTGAAAAGCAACGCAATCAGTGGGAGTGCTCGTCATGTATGACTCGCAACGACTCCAATAAAGAGAAATGTGTCTGCTGTGAAACGGCCCGCCCGGGAGCCGCTCCACCGGCCGCTGTCGCTGTCCCCACCCCCGCCGCCGCCTCCACTCCTATCGGCGGTACCTTCTCCGGCATAGCAACTTTCCTCGAGAAGCAACGCCAGCAGTGGGAATGCTCCTCCTGCATGACCCGCAACGATTCCGGCAAAGACAAGTGCGTGTGCTGCGAGACAGCTCGTCCGGGGGCCCCGGCCCCCAAACCCACTCCGGGCACCTTCTCCGGCATGGCGACCTTCCTGGAGAAGCAGCGCAGCCAATGGGAGTGCTCCTGCTGCATGACTCGCAATGACTCGTCCAAGGATAAGTGCGTCTGCTGCAGGGCGGCTCGACCTGGTGCGGCGGCTGCCGCCAAGACGACCGATTACAATTTTGGAAATCCCCAACTCGCCGGAGCTTTTAAATTTGGAATCGACAAAGCCGGAACGATAAAGACGGACACGAGTACTAATGGAGAGGCGCCCAAGGTCTCTCTGCCCGCAGTTTCTACTCCCGCTGGCGGATTTACGTTCGGAGCGGTTCAGCAGTCTTCTCAAGCGCCCGCCCCGACTCCCGCCCTCTCTGCCGGCTTTAGATTCGGAGTTCCTCAAACGGAAAAGAAAGATTCCACTCCTCCCGTCGGGGAAACAAAACCGCTTCCGTTTCCTTCGGTCCCTTCTCTCTTCTCGGTGGATGACAAAAAGAGTAACGTTCTCGAAAAACCAAAAGTCAACTCTACTGTACTTTTCGGCTTAAAAGAAAATAAAGTGACTGGAGATCTGACACCGTCGACAACGGCTTCCGTTGCCGCCGTTCCTGTGACTTCTCCTCCCAAGTTTACTTTTGGAATGTTGGCGACACCGGTGACCGCGGCGCCGACTTCTTCCGCCCCGACCCCGGCTTCGGCATCCTCGACCGCTCCCGCTCCTCTCGTGCCGACTTCCCTTATTCCTCCTGCGACGACTGCCGCCGCTGCCGTCCCCGTATTCGGAGGCGGCACTCCGTTTATATTCGGATCGTCGATTCCAGTGACCGCTCCGCATAACGCCGAATCCGGGTTCAAACCGGGAGCGTTTACATTCGGAGCCGCCAAAGCGATCCCCGAGAATAAATTAGAAAATCCTGCTCCCTCCCCGGCCACTCCGATGTTCTCGGCCACCGGCGGAGCGGCGAGTTTGTTCTCGGCGCCGCTCCCCGCAGCCTCCGACCGCGCCCTTCCGGCTGTGGCGGCGGCCTCTCCATTTTCGAATGTCCCCCAGCCGGTTGCCGAAAAACCGAAAGAGCTCTTTAGTTTTTCTTCTCCGAAACCAAATGTCGGTTCAGACATTTTCAAAACGGGCGGAGACCGACCGCCCGCCTTCAATTTTGGGGCACCCGCTGTTAAACCGGAGACGGCCGCCGTTCCAATTTTCGGGGCTCCATTACCGAAGCCTTCCTCTGCCATTTTCGGCGAAACTGCCGACCGAACGGATCTTTTCAAAGCCCCGGACACTCGCACAGGAAACGCATTTGGAGCGGCCGTCGGAGTCCCCTCATTTGGAGCTCCTTCCTCAACTGGCCTGCCGGCTTTCGGGTCGATCCGCCCGCCTGTAAGTGTCGCTCCTCCGGCCAGTTCTCTCTTCAGTAGCCCTGCTGCCGCGCCGCCCGCCTTCGGTGCAGGAACGGGAGGCATATTCGGGACAGGAGCTTCGGCAAGTGTGTTCGGAACTCCCCGACCCGCAGCGCCGGGTCTGTTCGGGTCGGCCGCCCCGACTCCGGCTTTTGGCTCCAGCCCGGCTGTCTCGACGCCGGCTTTCGGGGCTTCTGTCCCGTTTGGCGAGCCCCGTCCGCCCCCGAGCGTTCCGACGGCTTTCAATTTTGGCTCTTCCGGTTCTAGTTTCGTAGGAAACGCAGCTCCCGGCTCGACAGCACCTGGAAATGCGGCTCCCGTTTTCTCGTTCGGAGCCTCCCCAAACGCTTCTCCCTTCTCCTTCAGCATGGGCGCCCCGGCTGCTGCCTTCCCGGGGGGAGCCGGTGCCGCTCAGCGACGAATCAAGAAAGCCGTCAGACGGAACGTTCCGCGGTGAAGTGCCGCTCTGTATTATCAATGGGTGTCCTCACACTGTCAAACCATTTCAACAAACCGCTCATTCGATTGGCTAAAATCTTAATATGACTAAAAAACATTATGCTCTCAGCCATTCGAATGAGCTGTTTGTTGAAATGGTATGGACCAAATTTTATTATTTTCTTGAACGTTTCCCGTTATTATTATTTTTATTTTCCGACCGTTCCTTTGCGAGATGTTGTCTTCACCGTTAGGCTCTTGTACATATTTATATTTTCTCCCGGCGCTTATTCCGTCGATGAAATGAAATTCAATGTAAAATTGATGTATTTAAATTTGTTTTACAAAATATTATAAAAAATTGTTTTTTAAAAAAGTTTTTTATTTTTGACAATACCCTTTTTTCCCCTTGTCCTTTCACCATCATTACTTTGTCTCTTATATAAAAGATATATGATTACAAAACAATACCACGCATTCACCATTCTGGACAGACATTGTTGTGTTGTCTCAATTCTGCCCGTAATGAGACAACACAATGCAGCAATCTGCCTTCATATTGCCTATTATTCACATAAATTACTCAACCTATTTTCTTGACAAATTGTGATTGGCTTGATAAGCACAAATTAATATTTATACTGAAGTAAGATGTATCAAGTGTTTATAAATAAATTGTGTTGGTTATATGAAAGGCAGATTTTACTTTTATCTTGTTTTATGATCATATAGTTAGTAATATGAATTGAAAATTATTGGTGGAGCTTTTTAAACTCAAAAGCGATTAAATTTTAATAATATTAAAAATTAATTTATTTTTAAATCTGCTTATATCACATTTAATGCATTACTTTGATAAAACATACATTCAGACTTTAAAATCAAAATATTTTTTAATTTCTTCGTAGTATCAATCCAGTGAATTGGTTTGCAGCAACAAAATCTTGCATCTCGATCTCCACTCTTTTCAATCTTCTGCAGCCTTTAAGATGTGATCATATTTGCTAATACATGGGATGACATTTGGACCTTTAACTGCATCGGTACCTGATATATGCTGTGTAAGATTCCCCTACCGTTGACATCAGTAGCCGTGATATATCGTTTTGCTACTTTCTTAGAAAAGTTTTTTATGCATCATCTGATAGTTACAGGATACAAGAACCAATGTAATATATGTAAATAGACCAGATAAGTACATTTTTGCTTGAAATACTAGTTTTATAATTGACAGTATAATTTGTATTCCACCGAGCCGTAATGAAAGGGTTATTGTGGTATTTTCCCCTTTATTTTAACATCCTAATGCCGTTGACCATAAAAGTTCATCCCCTTTTGGAGAGCATCTATATTGTCTGATTGAAGTTGTCGCTCACCCCCCGCCACAAGAAGGAGATATATCAAGATTTTCCTTTCATCGAACCACCTGTGACCATAAGACATGTCCTCCAGTACTTTTAGGGAGGAAAAAAAAAAAGCAATTGAATTTCTATTATATATTATTGTTTTATATTCCTTGTATCCATTACATAACATTCAATCATCAACATAATTTTAAATAATAACTACATGCCTACATTCTCATTTGCTGAATTGTAAATATATTATGTTTTGGATTCTCCACTTTCAGCAAGCTACACCAAACATGGATATAAATTAAATGAATAATGACTATAAAGGTAGTTCTCGACTTACGACGGTTCTACTTATGACGATTCGCACTTATGACCAAAAATAATTTTAAAAAATAATTATTAAGATTTAAAAAAATTACGACCAAAAAAATTTGTGTTGAAAGAAATGGAAGCAGTGTTCCTTCAAATTAACCAAGTAATGCAAAAGTTTGCAAAAATGGATTCGGATAACGAAAGATTTTTGAGTATAAGCCATCGTATTCAGGAAGGTCTTGCTTGCTACAAAGAAATATACAGGAAAAAAAAAACAAACAACTCAACTAAAATTGGATATGTTTTTTAAAAAGACTACTACTGCTTCTTCTTTCACTACTGTTGAGCCAATGGAATGTACTAATATAAGTCCAGATGACAAAACATTTAAGATATTAGTGAAGTAGATATTTGAAATATTAATGAAGTAATTATTTTAGATATTGATGATGTAATTTTTTTATTTTGTATTAATAAATAAGTATTAATATAACAATACAAAAATATAAATAAATATACATGTTTTATTTTAATATGTAAGTACAATGATATTTTGTATGAAATTCAACTTACGACCAATTCGAAAGACGACAAAAGTCCAGTAACGTATCAGTCGTAAGTCGAGGACAACCTGTATTTAGTGAGTTAACAATAGCTAAATAAATACAGTGCCTTTTACAGGCTTTTTTGCATACAAATATTAAAGTCGGCGGAGCGTCAGGATACAAAGCATACTTGAGATAAAACCTTGATATACTTGAGGATCTCAGCAGCTGACAGAAGTTCATTGTGACAATTTGTGGCAACCATATGCTCCAATTATGCGGATATGATAGGAGGAGTATACTAAATCTTAACCAATCAGGGTTGGTATGTTGAATAGCACTCATCTTAATCATTTACATAATATAATTTACATACCTGTATAATGGGAATAACTCGAGATATTTAATAATCATTTTTTTTTCAAGTATTGTAGAATCTTTGTGGTATTACATTTATTTTTAATTATTCCATTTATTTTATACGCATCAAAATTTGAATAATTTATTTATCTTTAAAAGTATTAGTGCAATGAACCACAAATGTAAAATAATTCAACCACAACACAATAGGTAGAAAATTACTTAAAAACTAGGACAATGTGATGTACTGCAAATTGATTTACGTTTAAAAAACTATTACATAATTTTATTAATTAATTACAGTGTAAGAAAAAATATACATAATGATAATAAATATGTTTTTTACATATCAACAGGATGCAAATGGGTTATTATTCCACTTGCTCTCATAATGTTTTAAAATTTGATATTGTAATAATAAAAGTTAATCATTTTCCTTATACATATATAAATCATAATTTTATGTGAACAATATCTTTTATAATTTTACGCTAGATGTCATGCCATCCAAGTAATAAATACATTTAGTTGTTATTATTTAATTGCATTACATAATGATATAATTATTATTACTAATCATCGTATTTAATTAATATAAATAGTAACTCCTTTAATGAAAGGCGTTGGAGGTCACGTGTCAGCTTTTTACTAATATATAAATCAAAGTACCATTTAATTAAATGATAAAAATGTATTTCATGTCCTTAATAATTGACCTACATTTTACTCTTTTATGTAACATGTAAAATTTAAATAAAACAGATAGGTTAATAAAAAGCCAGCCGAAGAATACAATAATGTAAAATAATATTGTAAATACATCATACCTATAATCTAATATTTTCATATATGTGTGGTACAAAACACGTTTAATAATTTCATAAAATCAGATATAAAAGGTGTTAAATTTTTTCGTAGATTGAGGTACAAAAATAATTTAAATTAGAAGTATGATAAGCAAAAAAATCCCTTAACATTACAATTAGATGAAATAAAACAACCACATTTATTTGGCGTCAAAACAAAACCTATCCCAGATTCCCTAGAATTTAGTGGAAAAATTAATCAAAGTCTTATTCCCTCTTCGTGTTAGTATATACACTGGTTTTATTAATTGCACAATAAAACTAAAGTAGATTATATATTAATAAATTCTCTTTAAAAAAACATACCTATCGATGACAAGTAATACCTACCAAAAAACTTAATTTCAACGAATAAATGAACAAATGTACCAAATTTAAAAAATTCTCTTATGATTTTGTTTTCCTAAAACGATGAAAAATGATTTGTCAAATTGAAAAGAGATCGTAAGGGTAGGAGTATCAACCTCGCTCGCTATGGCAATCGATTATTTATTATATTATAGCCATTGTGAAGGAAAGCTTGTGTATCATGAATATCATCATGCCATCACGCAAGTTCGAAAATTTAATATATTTAAGATACCTATACCCATATTACTGCCGAAAAGGAAAAACCTTTCTCAATGGCGATTTTACACAATTGATTTTTCGGTATTCATGAAATATTTATTTACGTATTTGTTATAATATCTCTATAACAATTCGACGCATTTTTAAGTAAATATTTTTTTTGAACGACTTTAAAGAAGAAATGTATTACTTATCATCTAAAAATATACTCTTCACATAACAAATATTTGTCCTTAAAAAAACATCAGAAACATATAGATTTACATGCAGCTCCTCTTCTGTAATCAGATTATAGGGTACAGAAATTCATCAATTCATTATTTTTTTAACACACATTTCTAAAAAAGCGTTTTTTTTTATTCTATTACGCCTTACTTTTTAATACTCGAATAATTTATTAAACTTTTTCTTTGAGAAGTCGGAAAACGCCCCGGGCGGCAAACACCCTAATTACGTCACTATCAGTTTTTACAATTATTATAACTAAGTTTCTACAAATGAGCCAGGATTACTTTACATCTACGGGCTAAAAATGTTCAAAATACAAAAGTTCGTTCTAAGCAAAAAATTTAAAGCTTTAATAAAATGTTTTTGGTAATTTTCTCTTAGGTTATGTTTTTGGTTTGGTCAGGTGTTGTCAGTCATCCCTTATACGAGTATACGTGGCTGGTCGCTATTCCGGAAACTCTGAAGCTGGTGGATACACTACAGTGTACAATACTTTCAATGATGTCATCGCAATATCGAGTTCAAAGCAGCATAAAATAAATATCAATTATCTCGCATGCCGAAGAACGATTATCGCTTTATTATTGCAGCCCTCCCTCGAGAGCGATAACATCACAATTAAATAACGTAATAATCTATTGCAATTAAATGACGCGACATCGAGAGTCGTTACTCGCCATTGAACCTTAAGAAAATGCACGCCGCGATGTCACGGGCACGCTATAAAATCTGTACGCCATCTTAGACACGTCCGCCCTCGTCAAAGTCCTTGAGAAATACTAAACCAATGAAGGGCATCATCAACTGATGACTGGAAAACATCTGATCCTTGCAAAACGATTAAAAACATGATCAGTGTGAGAGTTGAATTATTCTGTTTATTCTTTTTTGACGAATATATATTCGTCCCGCCTTTACCAGGGCGCAACATACATTCTAAGGACGTATATATATGTCCTACTCGTTCCCGATATTATTTACGTTTAACGTATTTAAACGTCTTGCCCGGTTAACAGGTTAAAGGATGGAGGAAATTATGTTATTCGATTTACTTTTGTCTTCGTCCTAAAATAATTCCTAAGCATCATATACGCTTACTCTCAATAAAAAGATGATGTTAAATTCGTCATATTAATAAAAAAATCCTATTTGATTTATATAAAGGTATGCTTAGATATTTTAAGATTAACAAATAATGTATAAATTGGAACCTCTCATAACGAGCATAATTCGTACCAGAATCTTGCTCAATATGTGAAACACTCGTTAAGAGAAACTTATTTTCCCATATAAATCAATGTAAAACACGATAATGCGTTCCATGCGAAATATTTTTTTAAACGTTTATTCAAATAAAATTACAGGTTTATAAATTGTTAAAGATCGCACAACTTGGATAAAAACATTTTTAAAAAACGAAAATAGCTCACTATTTATGACAAATAATTAATTCTTTTTTACAAGAAAATTGTCTAAGGACATTTGTTTTAGCCGACTCTTTAAAATTTGGTGAAAATGTGACACAGCGTTATCATTGAATAAGTTTGTAGCATGCTTATTAGGATGATGCTTCTCAATGTACGATGAAACAGTTTCCAATGCTTTCAGCATTTTTTTTATTGCGTCAGAAGATTGTTGCTCTGCTACTTCCTCTTTCTCTAAACTCTCCAAAAAATTACAAATAGTGTATGCACATAAGCTTGGAAAAATGTGTGATCACATGCGACACTGACGCACTAACGGTACGAGTGCTAAACACAGACTGACACAATGACTCGGAAGTCCCAACTCTCAAGTACGTCATACGTTATATGACTTTCTCTTTCTGCGTCACTCGTTATGCGAAATGTCGCTCGTTAAGGGAACAATTTTTTTCAAAATTTTTTTGCTCATTATACGAATTACTCATGAGAGGAGCTCGTTATGAGAGGTTCTACTGTATTTGAAGGTATTTAAAAAAAAATGGAAAATCTATTATTTATACCCGATCCCTAATTGAAACAATCGAATAAAATGATCTAAGATGCGCACTGACAATTATGCATAATAATTTATGCAAAATCTATACAATGTTTATAAGTTTTTCATTATTATTTATTTTAAATTATTAATTAACTTCATTAAATATATACTTATTTGTAGCGACGTTAAATGTTGTTAAAATAAATGAAATTATTAAACATCCTTACAAGATTGCATCCAGAGGAAATTTTCCGAACTGTCTTTAAAGATTTTGCTACAATTTTTTAAATAAAACCACAATTTTCAGCTGATTACATCGGCTCATATTTTTACGGTTTCTTTAAAAAATACAGTTTCCGTGATAATTTATGATTACAATTTAAAATTAAATTGTCCACATCTTATGCTATCACGCATAATGAAGCCTAGCACTTTTTAATGGAATCATCGTTAATGTCATTTGACCATCAATAACTTTGTAAGCGAAAATTCCGTAATGTCTTAAAACTAAGGCGCTTAATCAATGCATCGTCGCTGTATTAACTTATGGCGCAGAGACGTGGAATCTGCAAGTCTTACCCATAAAATAAAGATCACCCAACGTGCTATGGAGAGATCCATCTTACCCACCTTTTTACTCAGAGAGGCAAAGAAGCGCTTTTGGAATGATCATTCGGTCATAAAAGAGCGCTATACAAATACTAATATAATAATAATAATCCATGCTCGGAGTGTCGCTAAAAGATAAAATCCGAAACGAAGAAATACGCAGAAGAACTCAAGTAGTGGATGCTACCCAACGGATAGACACACTCAAGTGGCAACGGGTAGGACATATCTGTCAAAGAGACGACAGTCGATGAGGAAGAAAAGTATTATTATACTGAAATGGCGTCCAAGAACTGGCAAACGAAGCATTGGCCGACCCCCTGCAAGATGGACTGATCACATAAGAAAAATAGCGGGAGTGACCTGGATGCGGAAGGCGGAGGATCGAAGAGGATGGAGGCTCATGCGGGAGGCTTACGTTCAACAGTGGATGGATACAGGGTGATGATAATGATGAGCTTTGTTTTGACTGTTAATATTTTTATTGTACTACAGAATAATCCGCATTCATTGTTAAGTTAAGTAGACATTGTTTTATTGATTCTAAAGGTTCAATATATCAAGGTAAAACTGTACATAAAGAGATTGAACTACTTAGGTATTGTCCAGGCTGAGAGCTGCGACTCGATCATACAATTTTCATTTTTTTTTTACAACACTAGTATCGTACCTAGCATACAACAATTGCGTCTGACAATTCCTATCAATGAATTTATTCAATCGATTAGCTCTTGCGGCTCTCATTGTTCAATGCAAAGCGATTTGATTAATATTCCGAATCGGAATATCATGCAAATGGAGTCGTGATGGTCGTTATTCTATCTGGACTCGCAATGGCCGCGGGTGAATAATGGTAATGGAGAAACCAACTCGCGAGGAGCGAGGGCGAGGCGATACCAACTGATACGGAGCAGTCGCGGGGTTTATAAATAGCTATTAATTATCTCTGAAAGATCTGCGACTCGGCAATTGTCGTGGCGGATTCTGTTCTGGACAGGAGTCAGCTGTGTCGGGCATCCATGCAAGAGCAGCCAACATTGCGTTGTTCTCAGCTATCGTGGATACGCTGGAGGTCAAGGCGTATTGTGATATGGCCGCTTGTGACAAGATACGAATCCAGATGTTGCAATTAAAATTTCGCTGCCCGCTCTGAAGATCCATTTTTTAATTACTAGCTAACGCCCCAAATGTTAATTTCCCACCTCGACAAAAAGCTAAGGAAATTATTTTAAGATGAACGATTGGAGTGGCAATCAACTTAACCTGTAAGAACGTCTGTCTTAGCATTGTTTATCGAAATTGGTGGCAAAAAATGCCGCGTTAATCTTTAAATTGGATCATTAAGAATTAATAATTTCAATTTTATTTATTTATTTCTTTCAAATACAAATATATTTAATACGTTCCTGAAATAAGATATAATACAAGAGAAACAATTTGGTGTTTACTATTATTAACAATAATTATTAAAAAAAGAACGAAAGCTCGCTAAACAGATTAAATTACTTTGATAAATAAATTCGTGGAGCTCATGTCGTAACTGGGCTTCTCTCAAGTGGAACATATCAATATTCGAGGCGATATGCTTGAACAGTCTGATCAATCTCCCAAGAGGCATGGTCTCTGGCAGGTTAGTATTACCTCTAGGAAGAACAAACAATCTGTGCCTCCTTATCATTAAATAATTGTCAGGGACAAACAAATTGATTTCTACCAAAATATCAGGATTTCTGAACACGCCGCGCACTAGCCGAAAGAAATGCATACACATCTCTTCTAGTTCTCAACTCACTGTATCCCGTATAAAGTTAGATAGGTACAGCCTCGGATAATATTCATACATCCTCATGTAAAGAAACCTCAAAAATTTCTTCTGAACTCTCTCCAACATGAGGTCATATTTATTCTCTTAGGATGCGTTAATGTCAGGCTGTAATCTAATGACTTTAGCTGATCATCATCATTACAATGATAATTTCATGTCCTATTCTAAGCTTGATCATATACTTGTTACAAACTGCCGCCGAAAAGCTCCATCAGCTGATGTGTACGTTGCCTCATACTGTGCAAGTTCTGCTTCCCGGAACGCTGCCGAATACAGTCCATTAATAGTTCTCGGCAGCCAAGGCAATATTCAAAAGCAATTAACCATATTGAAATTGCAAGCTTTATATAATACACAGATGAAAGTTATCTTTCATCGTCTCTCGGTATTCTTCTTTATGTGATTTCATTTAAAAAAAAATTTCGCACCTAATATTTTATTACAATGATAATTCAGTTTTTAATTCTCTAACTATTTATACCAATTGAATATGTAAAAAAAGGCAATACACATAATTTTCTTGTCAGGTTAGATTCAGACCAAACGAGCGAATCCATGTTATATAAATATCCGTGCACCTTCGGATTCAGTGCGAATTCGATCGATACAACCATGCAAATTCGCAGAAGTAGGAGCAGAGTGAGCATTCGTTCGTTTAGTCCGAACCGGGATCATTTCTGTTCCACACTGTGTTGGTTGTCCCTGATTTGGTATGCGTAAGATAAGGACCGCTCGCAATAGAGTTGCCTCAGTAACGAAAGAACCGAGCAGAAACCCTCCTGATGGAATGTTCCACTCCTGAAGTCTTTCATCCAGGTTTCTAACCAGGATTTTCGACAAGGAAAACTGCAGCCATGAACTCACCTCAGGTCAGCACTCATATGACAACTCCCAACCCTATTTTTTCATACATAAATATACACCTAAAATAATTAGTAGACCGTTTTATTTAACGGCTTACCTGGATACTGCTTGTGAGAAAGGTGTGTCGTTATGTACTAGTAATGATTGGCGAGATTACAAGTGTGTATTAATCTGATTCGTAAAGATTGTTTGTGAAAGAGAACATATATTCTAGGAGAGCATTTAACCCCATTGTTGTGTATAAGAAGAAGCTAGGCTTGAAAAAAAGTCATGTAAATATACGATCATCCGCAGCATTCGGAAAACATCGTTTCTATTGTCAAAACCAGTACTGGCTTTAGACAGTTTAGACCCTGCAGCGCCTAGGGCATTTCTAAGCAAGATTTGTTGCCCTCAGCGCCCCTAGCTTATTCGACGCCCTGGGGCAACGACCCACTTCGCCTCCACCTAAAACCGGCACTGGTCTAAACTCTATAATATACCCAGATTTGTAGCCTTAAAAAGAATATCCGCAATACAAACGCTTCGTCCGTGATAGTACGACTAGTACTAATAAAGTGAACCAATTGAATGTTTGTGTTCCACATATTGGAGATTATGCGTTAGGGAGTCATTTCTTATCGAGCGTACAGCTATTCTATGAATTAAAATCTATCTGATTCGATGAAATTTGTTTGTATATTAGAGTTTCAACACAAAAGTGGGCATATTCGAGATTTGTATAATTTAGGGTCGTCTCGTACTTAATATTTGCAATTCGAAGAAACCTGTAAATCAATGTGCTTTAAAAGTTTCTTAATTATATTCTTGTAATAGATCGATTCTTAGTTCACAGGATTTTATAACTTGATAGCATCTTTACACTTGTAAAATTCTACCAAAAACGCGTCAAAGATGCACTTTCTTGCATTGTGAACAACGGACGTTGAATTTGACAATTTGGATAAGGAAATATTTTTCCGCGGCAAAGTAAAATGCATAATTAGATTTTATAGTCTCGTCTGTGATTAAATGGCAACGGAATGTTTTTTGTTCTGTGACTACCGCAATACGTTTTATAATCAACGTTTAATGGCAGTTTAAGATCGTAAAAAAACCTCGATAATAGTGTCGTTAATAATAATAAAACAAATCACTGCTCGTAGGCGCTTTGTATTTTTTTACGACGGTATCGATAACGTCGTTAAACAACAAGTGTTCTTTGCCATTATTAGTTGCCACTAGAAGAGCAATCGCTCACTAGATGTAAGCAATGTCTACAGTATTGGTTCTCAAACTTATTTGACGGATCAACCGCATCACGTTATCAGACAATTCGTTCAACGATTCATCGGTAACGACGTGGGGCTCACTGGATGCTCTCGCTAACCTAACCTAAGTTATTTCTACTAACTAAATCTATGGATCTCTGGACTCCTCCTGAACACACCCACAATCGACAAACTCGTCGTACACTTGCCGAACATCCGTACACGGTTAATATATGTCGACCAAGAACAGGCAGTTTTCAAAGCTCATTCCTTAATGCCACCGGTAAGCTATGGAATGCTCTTTCAGCTTCTGTGTTTCCTCCTTCCTACAATCTGGATCTCTTCAAGAAACAGATAAATATACACTTGCAGACTCCCCAACCCACACACAAACACGAACACAACACTCGTTCCCCGCATGCAGCGTCCAGCCTCCCTGGCTGAGCCTTATAGTGCACTGGTCTTGACCGGGTGTGCTCTCCTGCATGCGATTACATAAAAAAAAAAGTTCAACGACTCATCGGTAACAACGTGGGGCGCACTGGATGTCTAGTGCACGAGACATTTGTTGCACGGGACAACTAGTGCACTGGATGTTTCGCTAACCTAACCTAAATTATTTCGTTAACTAGACCTATGGATCTCTGGACTTTACGATCAATGGAGAAATACTTAGGTTAGGTTAGGTTAGGATAGCGGTACCTCCAGCGCACCAGTTGTCCCGTGCACCGAATGTCCCGTGCACCAGACGTCCAGTACGCCCCACATCGTTATCGATGAGTCGTTGAACGAGTTTGACCCATGGCCCCTCCTTTTACACGTAAAATTAAGCAAGACCTCCAGGAAATCAACATTCTTTTAATGAAATAGAAAAGTAAAATATAGTTGTAAAATATAGTGTACTAGCACATAATTGTGTGTCGTTAAGAAAATACGCCGATACTTTTTCAATTCTATAAAGTTATGAATATGAAAACTTCCCGATCCACTTTGTGCCTCCTAAGGATCGGATTACTCACTCAGCTTCCTCCTCCTTAGGGGACCATGTTGGCAACCTATATCTAGAGCATGGTTTCCCAAACATTACTTGCGAAGAAACACTTAATGAATCCTGAAATTATTATTTAACACCTTGTTTTGTTTAGAATGGTAGGTTAGACGACATTATACTTGATTGTAATAAATATGAAAAGCTATAGTTTCCCATTATCAAACCTAAGTAAATATTAATAAATTAATGTTTCGTTTGAATTCCACAATTTTATTTCTAACGACATGTTTCGGTTTTATCTTGAAGTCTTTATGAAATGTCGTTGTAACGAAAATTGTGGAATTCACACTCAAATCATTTTAACTTATAACATTAAAAATATACAAAAGTTTACGTTATAAATGGAATATTCTGGAGAAATTAATTATTATAATGATTGCATACAACATTCTTGGACTATCAATCTCGAATAATGTCAAATATTACGAGTCAATTAAGTATAAAGCCGGTCTCACTTCCAAAAAACTAGGTGTATTATATATAGATCACGTCGGTATTTCAACGATAAACAACTTCTTCTTCTATATAAAGAACAAATCTGACCTATCCTTGAACACGGTAGTCACCTTTGGATTGGAGCCCTTAAATACCTTCTAAACTTAATTGACTCAGTTCAAAGAAGAGAAATTCGTTTGATAAACAATGACACTCTTACCTCTAACCTGCAATCAATGGAACACACGTAAGATTGATTCACTTAGTCTTTTCTACCGTTATTACTACGGTAGCTGCTCTTCGGAACTTAAAGAACTAATTCCTCCTGCACCCACCTACAACCGACAAACTCGTCTTACACTTGCCGAACATCCATACACGGTTAATGTGTGTCGACCAAGTACTGGCAGTTTCCAAAATTCCTTCCTTAATGCCACCGGTAAGATATGGAATGCTCTTCCAGCGTCTGTGTTTCCTCCTTCCTAGAATCTGGATCTCTTCAAGAAATAGATAAATATACACTTGCAATCTCCCCAACCCACACACAAACACGAGCACAACACACGTTTCCCGCATGCAGCGTCCAGCCTCCCTGGCTGAACCTCATAGAGTGCACTGGTCTTGACCGAGTGTGCTCTCCTGCATGCGATTACATAAAAAAGACAATTCGTTCAATGACTCATCGGTAACGACGTGGGGCGCACTGGATGTCTAGTGCACGAGACATTTGATGCACGGCGCAACTGGTGCACTCGATGTGTCGCTAACCTAACCTAAGTTATTTCGTTAACTAGACCTATGGATCTCTAGACACTACGATCACTGGAGAAATACTTAGGTTAGGTTAGGATAGCGATACCTCCAGTGCACCAGTTTTCCAGTGCAGTACCGGCTTTAAACCCTTCGGCGCCCTAGGGATTTTTTCAGTGCCCCAAATTGTTTATATTTAAAACTATATAAGAAAGACTGGTTGCTCTCGGCGCCTTTAACTTATTCGACGCCCTTGGGCACCGACCACTTCGCCACCCCCTTAAATCGGCACTGGAAGCGAATAATCTTATAATAGATTTTATTCCTATCCAGCATTTCAAAAAGCACCTAAATACCTGTGTTGCGCGGAACAATGTTTTGAGAAACCGTAGTCAAAGAGTAAATATTCATTAAACACTACCGTACTGATAACTGATAACCTATTTATTATATTTTTCAAACGCGCTGCCGTTGATTACATTTACTTTATAGTCTGATACCATACAACGGAAAAGTGATAGTCATTTATTACATACAGGAATAGATATTTCAAATTGTTTCAGTTATGTGGACCGTAAGATATTTTATCATTTAAAATAAACATATTTGATTAAATGACCGGCGATTGAGACAATGGACAAAAAACGACCATACGATAAAGAGTGAAAATTTTGTATTATCCTTGCGTGCATTCGATACGAAATATCGTTTAAAAGATTATTTATTAATACGAGTATCTGGAAGGAGGCAAAAGCGATTACAAATGGCCTAACTGTAAAAATGAGAGAAAGTATTTATTTTTCTTTCATTTTCTCATCATAGTTTGAGCGAATTGTATCCACAATTTCCCATCAGGCAAATCTGTAAGCTGCTGTTATCCTTGCCTTATACGTATACATCTCTGCACCTGGAATTCTGATGTCTACATACTCGCACAATACAATTTGCGCACACATATAAGTTTGCTGCGTTTGGGCGTTGTTAATAGGATTTTTTAAATCGATCAAGATAGAACAAAATCTTGCATCTCGATCTCATCCCCTCTCGATCCTCTGTAGTCCTCTTCAGCTCAGCATAAGAGTTACAACTCATGTCCTCGAACACTTGCTGCAAATACTTCCGTCTAGGACGCTTTCTACAGTTTCTACCCTCAACCATCCCTTCCACAATGTCGTTAAGAAGACCATCGTGGCGCGTGATGTCACCGATCCATCGGGCTCACCTCTCTGAGATGGTTCTTATTAGTTGCCTATCTTCCTTGATTATTCTGAGAACCTCATTGTTAGTGACGTGGTCTCTCCAGGAAATTCCGAGAATTCTTCTGTATGACAACATCTTAAAGGCCTTTAGTATTTTTTTATCACTTTCAGATAAGCACCATGTCTCACAGCCGTACATCAAGATTCTCCAAACAAATGTTTTGGCAAGTTGCTTGCGGAGCTTTAAAATGAATTAATTTTCTGTCTGTATTATTGCGTTTGGACTATTTAATGGTATAAGCATAACCAATGACACGTGGTGTTCATAGGCAGTCACCTATGCAAGTACTATCCGCACCTAGAGATGCTTGATTTCGGCGGTAAGATTAGATTGGCACCTCCACTATAACAACCAATAGAGCAACTGACTAACCACCCACTTTCCTTACAAATAATATTGATTTCGTCCCCACTGCAACATTGTCTGCTCTATAAATCGCTGATGTTCGGGTCATACTGCATTGCTTTACGTTTTAGCATCATTCTTAAAAAGAGTTTACAAGACATGAAGCTACCCTGGGTCACAACAAATGACTTCCTAGACAGTTCTGCAATATAGTTTCTGTGGTAACCGTATGCTCCATCTTTAGAGCGGACTTGACGAAAGAATAAAAACAGCTTTTAATAAAAATAGAACTTCATGCGTTCCTCACAGGTCCCGGGCAGACGACGACTGACTTCGCCGGCAGTTGTGACAGCGCAGCGTCGAAATTAATACAGTGGCCACTAGGTGAACTATGGCGCTCTAAATGTCAGGACATGACAAAAAATAAAATGGCGACTTAAGCGCCATGTCTTATGTTACCAACATTTTTTATATATGCGTGTCCGATGAACAAACAAACATAAAAGGCGAAAGATCGTATATCGAGGCTATTCTGCACCAGACTGTAAAAGTTATATCGAGCTAATATCAATACAGTACCCCGAAATACAAGTTTAATTCGTTCCGCAACCTTGCTTGTATTTCAAATAATTCGTATCTCAAAGCACACTCACAAAACGTGAGCACAAATTATCAAAGATGCTTTGACAGCGACAGCACGCTGATAACTGATTCTCTGACCGTGGCTCGGGGATTCACGCGGGAAAGCGTGACGCGCTGTTCGTGTGCAACCGGCCGATTGCTCGTATCTCAAATTTTGCTCATATTTCAAAAAATCGCTTGCTTGACGGCTCGTATCTGAAAAAACTTGTATGTTGGGGCACTCGTATGTAAATGTACCACTGTAACATCCTACTCTCTCTCAAAAAGGGGTGTTACTCCGTCACGTGAGGGCAGGAAGAGGAGCAGGTCAGCAAACAATGACTTTTTCAGAAGCACATTTACGTAAAAACTTTACAAGCTTCCGGCCGGGCGGAATGACATGCCGCCGGCCGTAATGCGACCTTGTCTCGCTAAAGGGTGGGGACTGACTGGCGTGATGGGCTTGCCGGCGCTGCGGCTCTCGCCCAGCATTCGAGTGGCCATGTCTATAACTAACACACGTGTGAGCGAACCTGTCTAAAATGACAATATGGTGGACACATACATGTATGACAAGCGATCAGAAATACGAGACAGCAGGAGGATACAGATTCAATATAATACATTGTTTATTTTAAATTGGAGGACTGCTGCTATGAATAAAATATCCTATGGATATCGGAAGCAGATAATATCCATCAAGGGTTGTAGCACAGCAAATGAGATGAAGAATATTTTGCTTAGTGTCTAGTGGTTGATGCTGGATGATAGTCGATGTTAGCCATGACCGCAGTACAGATTGTTATGTAGTCGCAACATCGCGTACTTGTTTTTGAAGAAACCGGTTATCCGATCGAATTGCTGGCAAAGGGGCGGTTTTCATTACTGACCGGTAGAATGAAAAACTGCTGCATTTTTTTGTGACGAGTGCTTGAGCGGTCGACCTTTCACAACACAACGCCTATAAATAGATCGCGCATTGTCCGCGTCATTTTTTTCATCTCGGTATTCGCGTACGTAATTAAATTATTTTTTTGGTTCCTTGCATATTGCCGAATGTCGTAATGCAATGTCTGTCAAAGCGCCGTCCTGGCGAGGAACTAGAGACACGTTGCCCACATCACCAGGCTCGGACAATACGTATTGAAATAGGCACGATGTAGCCCTTGCTAACTGGTACCGAAAACCTCGAAATACAACCTTTCGTTTATATATCTGTTCGCTTGTCAAACAGGGATGTGTCCGCCATATTGGCATTAGTTATATACACCGCCGCTCGTGGCGCGGGCGAGAGCCCATACCGAGCACGGAGATCAGTTGCCTTTCGGCGAGAGCATATAGTACTGTGGCTCGGCCTACTGTTGCGCCTAAGTCCGGGCCACAAACTTATAAAGTTTCATCGTAAATATACGTCAATGTGTTTCTGAACAAGGCTTTATTTTGCTGACCTGCTCCTCATCATCTCGCGACGGAATAACACCTTCTGATTCGGATTCTCAAACACCTCTATTACTTATGAGTATAAACACACGAGATATATATTATATAAATCGTAATAAAATATATAAATGTGGGTTGTATATATAGAGTAATAGGGGTGGAACTAAAAATTCGGCACTAGTAAAGCACAAGAAAAAATAAACAGAGTAAAACGTGAGAGTTGGAAGTTTAATACTGTATTAACAGATGTCATAATTTGGAAAATGGAAGACGATATGAAAAAAGGATCGAGATGTACTGAAAGCTAGTTGCAGTTAGTCTGAATTGGGTACGGATAACTAACGTCACAGTAACCAACTAGAATGGAAAACAATGAACGAATGAATGGCATAACTCTCTTTGCTGTTTCCTATCCACTGCATATGACTGAGCGATGGAAATCTTGGCAACATGTATCATTCATTGTATAATTATTAGAGCTTGGCATTTTATCTTCATCTCCAGGCATCATTCTCGCAGATTTGTCTAAATATGCGTCGCAGGATAAGCTGCCATAGTATATGCTATTCCATCCTGTTAGTATTAACATTCTCCTCTCTCCCAAAGGTGTTATTCAGTCGCGTGATGGCAGGATTAGGATCACATTAATAACACAAACTTTTTCGGAAGCACATTGACATATATTTACGATAAACTTTACAAACCTATAGCCCGACCTAGTCACAGCATTAGGCCGAGCCACAATACAATATGCTCTCGCCGTCCGGCGGCACACGACTGGCGCACCGCACCCCAAGTGACGATCAACGTAACTAGTCCCAAAATGCCAATATGGCGACACATGCATGTCGACAAGCGGACAGAAATAAGAGACGAAATATTGTATATCGAGGCTTTCTGTGCCAGTTAGAAAGGGCTATAGCATGTTGATGTCAGTAGCTATCATCCATCAGTTCCAATTAGTTCTATTGACTTCCACTGTTCGCAGGGATGGAATTAATAGTCTTAGTCTTTTTTTGACAAATTTTACATAACCAGCCAGCTCCTACTTTCAAAATAAAATAAATATTCTCGCATCGAATCTGTATACTTTAAATGCAAGTTCGTATTAAGAAACATATGAAATTTTGCCTCTTTAAAATTCTCTAAATAAAATTATTGCGTAATTTTTGTCTTATTTTTGCGCATTAATGATGAAACATATTGTCCTTCCTCACATCATTGAGAATCAAAACTCTAGACTAAGCAATTTCCTTGTTAACGTAAACAGTCAACCCTCCTGAAACGTGTTCATAGGATCGAACGATTAGTCTGATGATCTCAAGGGCTGATCCATTTAGTCCTAAGAGGCGGTTCAACCCAAGATAACAACATAAAACGTTTCAACGAAAATCGCCGTAAGCACTATAGGAAAAATCTCCGTTACAAATTACAAACAGCTCGCGTTATGATTGTCTGTCTTCTTCGTAGAATCAATCCAGTGGATTGGTTTGCGGCAACAAAATCTTGCATCTCGCTCTCCACTCCTCTCGAGCCTCTGCAATACTCTTCAGCTCAGCTTATGCTGACATGTTCGAGGACATGAGTTGTAGCTCTTATGAGCTACAACTCATGTCCTCGAACCTCATTGTTCGTGACGTGGTCTCTCCAGGAAATTCCGAGAATGCTTTTGTAAGACCACATCTCAAAGGCCTCTAGTCTTTTTCTATCACTTTCAGATATGCACCATGTCTCACAGCCGTACATCAAGATGCTCCAAACAAATGTTTTGGCAAGTTGCTTGCGGAGCTTTAAATTAATATTTTTTGACTCAAGATTTTTGTTTTTTTATTGAACGCTAGCCTTGCTTGATGTATGCGTCTGTTGACTTATCTTTTTGTTCCGCCATCACAGGTGATCGTACTTCCAAGGTATACAAACTCCTTTGCATAGTTTAGGGTTACTCCTAGCATTGATTTACTATTGTTCTGCTACTCATTGCGGCTTACTCTCATGACTTTGGTTTATGTGCTGTTTATCTTCATATTAAAGTTAGAATTAAATATGTTTTCCATGGATATCAGCGCTTCAGTGATTTCATCTGTTGTTATCTGTTAATATAGTATAAAGCAGAACACCGCTTAATATTGATTTGTTTATTTCATTTGATTATTTATACATCTTTTAATAAGTTAAAAGATGTATAAATAATCTAATTAAATGATGTATATATAAAAAAAAACACCAATGAGCGCAAAAAACTAAATACAATCAGAGCAGGGATCGATGTTATTTTGGAATGTAAAATATAATTTAAATTTCCCGCTCGTCGGATTTAGATTCAAATGTTTGCGTCGCCAAGTGACGTTCTAATTATGCGCGTGAAAACACATGTTTCACGAAATAATATTGTCAATTTCTCATTCAAAGAGTGACGTAGTGTTTACTACGTGTTTGCTTCAGGCTGTTAGTTCGCGTCTTCGGTCCTTTGTCTCTTGTTGCGACGACAATTGTTGCGATAGTTGTGTCGTGTATTGCGGCCTGTTCGCCCTCTGCAGAAGGAAGGTGTGAACATTCGGCCGCAGTTCTCCGGGTGTGAAGGTCTTTTGCTCGGTCTCCA